>CM055268.1:62743880-63134245 GCA_029237695.1 Conchocele bisecta
AGCTGCAACATCACGGACAAGCTCGTGCGTTGCAATCTGTGTTTACTCATATGGTGAGCACAGGTGGAAGACTCGAACCTATGACACCAAAATAAATGCCTATTAAAAAAAATCCCATTATCCCACCCACCTGGTATCGTACTGTACATGACGTTAATAATAGAACGAGATCAAGTGGGTGGGGTAATGGATATTTTTGTAATGGTCATTTTCTTTGTGTCACACGTCCGACTATTCCACCTGTGGGTTTGAGTACAGACCTGTCTAGACATGTTTTGCCAGACGCTTATAATATTTTGCCAGTTCATGAGGTAATCAGGCTTATCACGTGAGATTTTCGACGAAGATGAATCTGATAATAGTGTACATTTTCTGAAAACGATATCGAATGTTGACGAATATTAAATTAGTAATTATTACGCATTTGCTCTGAAAATGTTATCAACTTTCCGATATATTAGCAGAAAAAAGTCAAATCATTCTCGGCGAAAATCTCATTTACCGTATATAATAAAGTTGATTATCTCATGCACTGGCTCAATTATGACTTAGCGAAACAAGGCCAGTTGTCTAGTACACATTTGTGTACATGCGCCAGGGGCGTGGGCAGTCCTGTTACAATTTAGTTAATCTGGGTCGAGTTAATCTGAGCGACTGATACGCGATCTCCGATTGGTCAGCCTTTACACCTAATTAATATTCCACCAATGGTGAGCGCGAACGCATGCCGGAAAAATGAAATCGAGCACATAACAATTAGCACTGCTTTGTTACTGGTCTTACTGATCTTATTCCCAGTTTGCTCGGATTAATTTACGAAATGTGCAAACATGATCAGCTGCACATTCACATCGGTGAGATAAAAGGAGGCTATGCGCCCATACAAAAAAAAATTCGTCCATTTTGGGTCTAATTTGGGAAAGAATCGCAAATTTAACACGATTTCTGACAATAGTCGTGTTACAAATTTAACACGATTTTGATATACAAATAGGAAAAAAATCGGGAGCCAAGGCACAACCGTGTACTAACCGAATTCGTGTTATAGTGAAGCGTGTACTAACGGGGTCGCACTGTATATTGAAAATAAATTTTCCGAAGTCTTGTTATACATAACTAGATACAGTTTAGACTCCTTCCTAAGCCCAACTGCTTCGATTGCAAACCTACCAGTTTATGGGCTTGTTCGAGGCGCTCCTGTTTATAGACACTGAGCTTACACACACGGTCCCACATCGTGGAGAGCTCTATCAGCTGGGCCTGTTGTTGAGACGTGTCTTCATCCGCCTTATCCAGTAACTCCCGGGCCCGTTTACGCACAAACGATACGTTGTTTGCTCTTGCCCCAAGCTCTTGTTGGAATGCCTGCAAATATAGAGAATAGTAGGTTAGTGCCGTGAATGGGAAAAAATATCCGGCAAGGCTCAAGAATTTCTTTATTTCTCATCAGAAGTATATGTTGTGACCACTCATTTGAACTGTCTCGCCGAGACAGTTCAAATGAGTGGTCACAACATATACTTTGGTTCAGAAATAAGGAAAATAAAAATAAGGAAGCTCTTGTTGGAATGCCTGCGAATAGTCATTTGCATTTACCTGTTTGAACTCGAATTTGAGTTACAAATAGAGAATAGTAGGTTAGTGCCGTGAATGGGAAAAATATCTGGCAAGTGCCACGCCAGATATTTTTCCCATTCACGGCACTAACCTACTATTCTATTTATCCGTCAACATTACAAATAGCTTTAAAAGGCAAAAAATAACCCCAGCAGCATCTCCAAATTGTATTGACAGGATATCAAAAATGTTTCACGGCATCGTGTTTCACGGCACATACGCACTGTGTTTTAAGGGGTAATAAGGGTTACATTACAAGTGTTTTATGTGCAAAAAACAAAAATGAAACTGGGATTAACTCCATACCAGACTTTTTGTCACTGATATCAGAACGTTCCAGATACAAATTATCTAGAGCACTTGAAACATCACCGATATCAGCACGTTCTGGAGGTAATAAACCATCCAAAAACTGGTCTACAATGGCTACCACAAATCAAAGTGAGGCCATGTAATTTACATAGAAACGACAATACCTTGTGCTCCTCGAAGAGATTATTGACAGTGTCGATGTCAACTCGAGTACAGATATCACTGCCATAGGCGTGATAGGGTAATAAAACATCCATAAACTGGTCTACAAGTGCTACCGCAAATCAAAGTGAGGCAAAGTACTTTACATAGAAACAACAATACCTTATGCTCCTCGACGAGATTATTGACGGTGTCGATGTCTCCGTGCACCATCTGGTCCTCCCCCAGGACAGGCTCCACCTTGACCAGCCAGTCCAGCAAGGCCTCCAGGGCGTCGTTAAACTGACCGGAGAACAACAGGGCCTCCTCCAGCTTCCTCTGTCTGAAATGTCAGGACAATTTTGTCAGTGATACCTGCAGCCGATTTCATCAAAATTGCAAAGCATGCTTATGTAGCAAAGTATACTTTGAGGGAGTAATCATTTATTTTTCCCAAAATGCATTATTTCTTATAGAATTAACGACTGCATATATTTGATGATTAAAAGTATACAGAATTATTATACTGAATTTATTACATTATCACAGCCAAAATGGGGACTGTGATAATGTAATAAAATCAGTATAATAAAAATTAATAAATTTATCCTTAAATTGAAAATTTCTCCCTCAAAGTATACTTTGCTAGAAAAGTATACTTTGCAATTTTAATGAAATTGGCTACTGGACTAGACGACATAAGGAGCATCAGGTTATTTTTGACAATTGTAGACCTACATTTTTCCTGCACATTCGCAGTCCTCAAGATTTAATTTGTAAACATCTTGATAAAAAATTGATGCATTGATTGTCAAAACACTTTATTGAATGAGGTTTTACATGTATGTCCACGCATGTCCATTCAAGTTCATATACACAGTAATACAGCTGCGTAGATAGCAAATTCAGTTGTTGTTTCCACCCTAGATCACTTACTTTACCCTAGGTTTGAACACAAGAAAACATCAGTTCTTCATCGAGATAATCTTGTCATCCCTGCCACTTTATCGAAAAGACAAATAAAGCATTACACCAGCTGGCAAACACAATAACTCACCTGTCGACGGACTTTCCACAGACGGAGTTCCAGCGGTTCTTGAGATCATGTAACAGCTCCTGTACCACCGGTAGATCTTCCTCCGGGCTCCGCTCCTTCAGGGATCGCCCGGCGCGGTTCACGTTGTCATAGATGGGTTGCTTCGCTCCCAGGCTCTTCTGGAAGTCCTGTAGTCATCGATAGGTAGGTGTGAGTTAGTCAATAAAATATAATATGAGGACAACATTTAGCAAGGCTTTAGAACTTACGTATGTTACAATAACATGTGCTTGACAGTAGAAAGTTAGTATTTAGTATAGTAAGTTTTGTAATCATAAAATAGTAAGTATGAGTTAGTTAACAAACACAAATGTGTGGCTGTGACTGAGAAAATGTGACCAATGTAGATCCAGATCAGCCTATGTATCCGCACAATCTGATCAGGATCGGCACTGGTCGCCATTCCATTGATGAAACTTTTGTCATGCTTCTCACAAGCAATACAGATCGTTATCATGCTACCAGAGTATGCTATTTAGTTTCACAGATCACAAATCCCATAAGCCCCATTTCTCCAGTCACAGCCACATAATTATATGATGGCAACACGTCTATAACTCACATAGTAATGTGTGCTTGTTCGTAGGAAGGTAGTACTACTTCGTATAATAATTTAGAATCACTCGAGTTAAAACATCAAACTGAAACTCATTTCAAGCTGTTCTAAACATTATTCACAAAATAAAAGACTAAATTCCAAAGTATGTCGATCGTAGAACCAACACAGTCAATGCGACATACACATTCGACAAACCAATCATCAAAAATGTACCTTATGTATGGCAATGATCTTGACGGGATTGTTGCCCCAAAACAAATTGTGCCTGAACAATGTATACGGACACAATTTGTTTTGGGAAACCCCTATGATATGGGTTTCCCAAAACTAATGGTGTCCGTATATGTAGGTCATTACCATTATGAAGTGTCCCAATAGTATAAGGTTTGATCATGTCCAGCCGTGTGCAAACGTTTGCTGTAGCCCGAGGGAACTGTTTGAACCCCAAGGCTGCAGGCCGCGGGTTCAAACAGTTCCCGAGGGCCACAGCAAACGTTTGCACACGGCTGGACATGATCAAATGTTATTGTTACATTTCCAACAAAAAACTGATGTAATTTGAGTATTATATTCAGTATTTTCAGTACTTTTATAAAATCGTCCCATTCACGTAGATAATTTTCGGTATGCATATTCTGGGGCCGCGTCATGAACGTCATGAACGTCATGAAGTAGTGAAGTCATGAAGGCACTTCCGCGTAGTGACGTCATGAAGGCACTTCCATTACGCGCGGCCCCGGAATGAGCATTGCCTAAAGCCATGTGCAAACAGCACACGCTATTTGTTTGCACATATGTGCAAACAACGGAAACCATGTAACAATTATGGTTATATTATTGTACCGGTTTATGACAACAACAATGCATTCGGAAATAATTTGCTTTCGGAAACCCTTATTAAATGGTCTCCGAAAACGTCGGATCATTAGGGTACCTTATGTATGGCAATCTGTCCCTTGATCTTGACAGGGTCGTTGCCGATGGAGGGCTCCACCGACAGTTGTTTCTCTGCCCCGTCCAGCCAGGCACACATCGGGTTCATCATGTCATTGAACTGGCGACAAACACAACAGATATCAATCAGAGGTAAGTCTGGCTCGGTGACTACGAATAGTTTCAAGCAATGGACTTGAATTTCATGTTGAAAGCAAATTCAATTACCGTAGAATGAAATTTGGTTCTGTGACTATAAAAAGTTTGAAGCAATTAACTTGAATTTCAGGTTGATTGTAAGAAATCCAATTGGCTGAAAACATGGGTTTGCATCCCCACAACAGTCAAATATATATGGAGATGGGGACAGTTGTTACAGTATTTCAAACATGATCAAGTATAAGGGAAAACTAGAGATCCAAACACAAACCTTCATACTGGCAATCTATACTTGCAACTGTACATTCATTAATAGTATTTTCAATGATGACATAAACTTAACCCTTACAGTGCTGAATTAAAATTTGTTGTCTACTGTTTATTTTTTACTTTCCATTTTTCTTATCAAAAACATGCTTTGACAGCACTTTAGAATCATTTCCAATGGAAATGATTCTAAAATGCTGTCAAACCATGTTTTTATTTAGGGAAAATACAAAATAACAAACAACAGCAGACAACAAATTTCAGTTTCCGCCTTCTTAGGGTTAAACTTGTCATGTTTATACACAAATCCCTACCTGCTTTGCTTCTTTGTATCCCCTTTCTAGATGACGTGTCCTCTCTGCGCTCCGAGACACAATTTTCTCCCAGCGCTGTTGTACACTGGACAGTAGGTTCTTGATGAGCACAACGTCCTGTTTCTGGCTGAAGTATTTCAGGTGTGTTCCCATCTTGTCTAGTCGGATCATTGCCTCACGGTTCATAGAAATGTCTTTTTGTAGAGACTGAAGTGGAAATCAAAGGTACTCATCATTACAAGAATGTTGGTGAATAGTTTACTAAAGATGAATCAAAGGTAAACAGAGCTCCAGATAAGCTGCGTATTTGCGTAAATACCCAATTAAAATTGCCAAAAACCCAATTGAAATCAGTAGTAGGTAGTATCAAAAAGCAATTGAAAATTTGTGGTATCTTTATCATGCTGCAGAAAACAATAAACATACCACAAATATAGCATATTTTCTTATGTTTCCATGAAAACACATCTTGGTATTTCATAATTGTCTCCAAGGATACAATTCTAATGAAATACCAAGATGTGTTTTCATTTAGAAGCAAACTATTCAATAATTGCGGTCTGCTGATGTGTAAACAGTAGTGTGATTTTATTTTACCCAATTAAAATATTGAAATACCCAATTGCTTCAGAAATGATGGAGTGACAATACTCAATTACTAATTCCTTATCTGGAGCCCTGGGTAAATATAATAAGAAACACATAAAAAATTCAACAGACTCTGCTATACAATTGCATGTAGCATACAGTTTCATAGTTTATACTAAGTTCTTATACAGTCTACACTCAAAGTCAAGGGGACTGAGGAAAATTATTTGAGTTAACACAATTTTAGTTAGCAAGAGTTATTATACAGGAAAATATGTACATGTGCTTGGTACCAAGAATTTGACTTTGTTTTATCAGTAGTTTGACTTAAAGAGAGTTTGAGGTAACAAGTGTAGACTGCACTAAGTTGCTTAATTCTTAAAAAGGTCGGAAATAGATACTATTGTCTGCTGTTTTTCATATGTGCTGTAAAAACATTTTTATTGAAGAAAATGAACATTAATACATAAACAGCAGATGACAAAACATTAGTCAGCATTGTAATAGTTAACCCTTTTCTATAGTTTCCCTATTTTTGTTTAGAACATTATAATGGCAGTTTGTTCGGGCATAGGCTCACCTTCTGGTCTTTAATCTGCTCAGTGACCCTCTCTATGACTCGACTGACTGGTTTTAGGTTATTCAGCACCTTCTCTGTATCGGTCAACCAGGCGATGAACTGGTTGAGGTCGCCATGGAAATTGTTGGCCTGGTTTACCGCCTGTTCCAGTTTCTCTTTCCGGTCATGTGACCTTGTCTTGATGTGTTCCCAGCTCTGCTGCAGAAGCTGTAGGTTCTGTTTGATGTTCGAGGCTGCCGGGTCCTGGCTTTTACGCATCAACTTCTGCCCATCTTGCTGTAGCTGGGCAACGATTGGCTCAAAGTCCTGTAACTCATTGTGCACCTCCTGCAAAGGGAGAGAAATCAGTGTGAAAATTGGTGATCTATAACTGTTACTATCATAATTATGTGGCTACGACTGGAAAAATGCGGCTTATAGTATTTGTGATCAGTCCAGCTGCTATAGCCTGATATTGCTAGTTAGAAGTGTGTTTCATTGATCGAATGGCGAACAGTGCAAATCCTGACCATTGGATCTATACTGGTCGCAAAACCCATAACATCCATTTCTCGGATTCAAAGATGTCAGGTCTAACTGTTAATTGTTGGACAAGTCAATATTGATTAAATTTTGGTTTATGTCTGTTCAACAGCAAGGTCATATACAGAGGGGAATGAATGCACCTGTATGCTGCACATTCAGCACACAAATTACAATTAACAAAAACATTTGGCCGCATAAATGTCCCCGGTGGCAGATTTGAGAAACTCTGGCAAACTTATTAACCGGACCCACAGACACACTTGCAAAAAGTGCAGATCCTGATGAGACGGCTCGTCATGAGCCGGCTCATCTGGATCTACACTTTTTGCTAATATCACAGACGCACACACGGATGGACACACAGTCGAAACAATATATGCCTCCTGGCTCTGCAGAGACTAGGGTCATAAAAAACTGTCAGTAAGTGGACATGAATCATTAAGGATGAATTCATCCATAACCTTCGATCTCCTGGAACGACAATATGCAAAATGGTGATCACTATCTGTTACATTCATCTGACGCTCATGTATTTTAAGTTCTCGGGTATAATTGTTTATTGTAGAACAAGTCAATTTTACAAACATCATAGATCTTTGAAGATTAACTTGTAACTCTGTGGGTTTAGTCATGTTCAACATTGTCGTATCAACATTGTTGTGTCCTATTAACATTTTCGTATCCACATTGTCGTATCATGAAGCCATGTGGATCTCGGACTGCAATGGTTCCAACACAGTTAAAACAACACAGTTAATTAAACACAAAGATCTCCAATGCATGCTGGTTTATCCATAGGAATCTATGCTAGAGTTAGTGTAACTGGTATAACATTTTTAGACACAAGTCCATCCATGTAAATGTATTTTTACTCACAGAAGTAATTTTAGTGTGAAAATAAATTTTGAAAATCTACAGGTAGTCTCTATGTAATGTAAACTTAGTTGCAAATACAGAATTAAGACACCATACTGCAATGTAATTTATTATTGAAGGGGTCAGTGGAAGAAGGGGGCTAAGTCCCTAAGGGACTTAGCCCCCTTCTTCCACTGATCCCTTCAACTGTTTTGCAAGTTATAATATAGCCCATAGTGCATGGATGAGCTGATGAACCATCTATTCTACATGTTAGTGCAGTTGTCCCAGCCACCCATTGCAACAAGCAAGCAGCATGCAGTTGAATATGTATACACTTCAGAAAAATAGTGCATGATATATTGCCTTCATGGTAGAGCCCTGATGAATGAGGGGGTCATAATGGAAGGTATCTTGGCTTTAGGGTAGTAGAGCCATGGTAGATGATGGGGTCATTGGAAGGTATCTTGGCTTTAGGGTAGTAGAGCCATGGTAGATGATGGGGTCATAATGGAAGGTATCTTGGCTTTAGGGTAGTAGAGCCCTGCTCAATGGAGGGTTCAATGGAAGAGATATGTATTTATTTATTAACCCTTTCCCTGTTTTGCGATATTTCGACTCTTCCAAATCGAAAACATCGGAATAAAAGAATCAAATGCTGGGTCAAATGATGGTTAAATTATCTGATAGAGTAGAAAACATTGTGGGAAAAGGAGAAATTGCTTGTTACAAGCAATTTCTCCTTTTCCCACAATGTTTTCAAAAGACATCTTCTGCAGAGGCGTGAAAAGTCGTCTCTATCAGGGAAAGGGTTAATAGTGTTTATCGATCTGTCAGCAGCAATGGTCATTTTAGACCGTTAACAGTGTCAAATCCCAGATTTCACTTTTCCAATGACGTTCAAATGTGACAACCGTATTAACATGGCATACTGAATAGCACAAACAAATAACCCCATAATGACACACAGGTCAAAAGAAACACCCGCTGGCTAGGTGAGCTTGCTAGAACTCAATGTGCAGACTCAAGGTGTATGATCACGTGGTACTAACAACAACAGCAACAAGTACTGAAACTTCCAGAATCCATCTGATTCAAAGTACGTATTCTTTTATATTGTCCTTATTACGTAACAAATTTTGATGAAATATGGCGCATCAAACGCGGCTTGTTAAGCTGCATTATAGGTGATCTCTGTATTTTCGCCCAACTTCTCTAGTTTTTGCGAAGAATCGATTTCCGTGTCTACTGACATGGAAATCGATTCTTCGCAAAAATGACATAAGTCTGTGCTGAACTCCATGGACCACCAAATGCAGCTCATGAAGACGCGTTTGCTGTGCCATATTTCATCAAAATCCGTTTCATATTAAGGAAAATATCAAATAATACTTTCTTTGGAGTGGGCAAGATTTCAATACTTGCAGCCACTGTTGTTGTTGAGAACATATATTGCTTATCTAACCATTGATATACAACAAGACACAAATGACATTGGGTTAGTTACCAACAATGAATGAAGACAATGCAAGCACACAGTGCTACAATGATGTTTAGACTATGTCCTGAGTGGATGATATGCCATTAAAGTAATTCCTAAACAACAAAAGCAATCCAAAATTTACTGTCTCATCACACTATAATTCCAGCACAAAAATATTTACACAATTCCCTAACATTTGATTGGCCCGTAGCAAGTCTATGTCCAAAATTTATATCCCAGTAAACTCCCACGCCGAACTACTTTCCTTAAACGTGAGGCGCAGTTAAAATAATTCTTAAGAAAACGGAAGATAAACACATTTTCTTGATGAATTTATTTCAAATGCTGGAATTATAAGGAATGAATGGCCTATTTGTGGAATTTATCGGGGATATAAACTTGGAAAAGTCGCGGGAATACTGGACGAGGCCTTAAAAAATTAAGTATTCCCGCGACTTTTCCAAGTTTATACCCCGATAAATTCCACAAAAAGGCCATTCATTCCTATAATATTCTGACTGGTGAACAGTTTATACCCTGATTAGATGTGGATGAGCAGAATGTTCTGGGTTTACACTAGTTGCAAATTTCAGATGTCCAATTTCTCCAGTCAGTCAAGTTTCAATTCTTAAATGTGCTGTATGTGTACCACATTCATTATGGCGTCATTGGTTAGTTTCATTGCTCCCCAAAAACCCTTACAATGCCAAATTAAATTAAGTCGCCTGCTGTTTATTTTTTCTCATCAAAAACTTGCTTTGACAACACTTTGGAATAATTTTCAACGGAAATGATTCCAAAGTGCTGTCAAACCATGTTTTTATTGAGAAGATGACAAAATGTACAACAACAGCAGACGACAAATTTACATTTCCCATATTCTAAGGGTTAACCTGACCATTTGAGTAAATATACACAAATTGTTCACAATCACAGGCCGGAGTTACGAAGCGATGTTATTCCAGAGAGAGAGAGTGAGTGCATTACAGCAGACGACAACACAGACGGTGCAGACGTCTTGTCTTACCAGCCAGTTACCCCAGGACACGCTATAGGAAATGGGACGGCCTACACGCAGGTAGTCATGTGACAACTGCATGATGTCCCAATCAGAAATTATTTCTACATGCTGAAAATGCATACACAGATATAAGTTCTTTTCTTGAATTTTCAAGATCTTTTCTTGAATTTTCAAGAAAAGATCTTGAAAATTCAAAAATAACTTATAACAAAAATAAATATTAGGTATAGGTGGTTAGTAGCATAAACATATGAGACACACCATGTGACTTTGTACCTTTGGACATCTGCGTAATTTCATTAAATATGTTTACAAACCGTAAATGGCGTCAGAAGTTGACAAAATTTTCAGAGAAAATAAACAGCAGGCGACTTAATTTAATTTGGCATTGTAATTTCATAAATATGTTTACAAATTTACAATATTTTTCATAAATAAAGTAAAAAGTTGACAAAAATTTTAAGAGTACATGCGGAATATTCCGCATGTACTCTTAACATTTTTGTCAACTTTTTACTTTATTTATGAAAAATATTGTAAATTTGTAAACATATTTAATGAAATTACACACAGATGTGCGAAGGTACAAAATCACATGGCGTGTCTCATATGAGCATGGGTGGACAAGCAAGGCAGGTTTTATAGGACGTAACAAGGGCATCGTTATCACTAAGCTAATCCCCTCGCAGGCAGCCTTGATAATAACATGTACAAATGTCCTCATGACGTTGACCTTGGGTGTTCAGACATATAGTATGCGAAAGAAAGCACCATCCCTAGACACATATTATGACCAAATATTATTAGAATTGGTGAATAGAGTTAAGCAGCAAAGAGAAAAGAAAAAGAACACATTTGCCTTACTAACAAGATGAACAGAAGTGCTCAGTGACCTTGACCTTGGATGTTCAGACATGGGGTGTATGCGAAGCGAAGCACAATCCATAGACACACAGTGTGGCAAAATATTATTAAAATTGATGAAGTGGTTCATAATTTGTTAAGAAATGAAAGGTGTTAACACAACTTCGTACATGCGCAAGTACATGGACTAAAGCTATTTCCCCTTCTGCTTATCGATGAGGGGATAATAATTATGAATTGACAACATCAAACACAAGCCTGCTCAGTACATGATCATTCAGTCTAAATCTAATATCGGCATAAAAGTCTCATTCAAATCACAGGTGGAAGACTCGGACCTATGACACCAAAAAAATGCCTATTAAAAAAAATCCCATTACCCCACCCACTTGGTCTCGTACAGTACTATACGTAACGTATAGTACTGTACGAGACCAAGTAGGTGGGGTAATGGGATTTTTTTTAATAGGCATTTTTTTGGTGTCATAGGTCCGAGTCTTCCACCTGTGATTCAAATTGCTTGTACCTATGCTGTCATAAATGGTATATTAACCCTGTCACCCCTATGTAACTGGAGTTGATAATTATACAACCAATCCAATCGTCCATTTATGAAAGGGGGTGTTTTTGTTCTCAATTATATGAAAATTACTTGCAAAAAGTGCAGATCCTCATGAGCAGTTTATCCGGATCTACAGCTTTTGCCAACACCACTATACAGGCCTGTGGTGTTGAAAGGGTTAATTACTTTTAGTAGAAATTTGTAGAAAATAATTTGTGACAATGCCATTGCCCGTCTAACCGGGTGGTGGCAAAAATGGAAGTGTGCTGTGCATATACAAACACAGAGGATGGGTATTGGGAAGTAATATAATTCCTGGTTATTGATGTTATTCTCCCTTGCTTCTCAAGGTGGATCATGTGTGAATTTTGAAAAGATTAATCAAGCATACTATAATAACCCAAAATATTTATTTCGGGAAACACATATAAATACAGTAGAAACTCAGAGCTCCAGTTAAGATGCATAATTTGACCAAATATTCGAGGTATTTTTCTTAGTTCTTCACCAAAAATGGTAAGTTGGGAGTTCTTTAGAATCGTCTCAATGAGACGATTCTAAAGCACTCCCAACTTGCCATTTTTGGTGAAGAAATAACAAAATTGCCCCCAAAGTTGGTCAAATTACACACCTTAACTGCAGCTCTGGAACCTATATAAACCAGATAACCAGGCAGTGTGTGTATCCTTGATGTTATGGGTTTCAATGGTGGATTTATTTATGATGATAATGCCTGTTTCAAGATCGCAGCCGCGTACTTTGACATAGTCATAATGTCTGATTTACAGTGGAACATCTATAAACCGGACACCATGGGTGACCGGTTTAGAGAGGTTCCACTGTATATGGTTTACCACAACAAATGTCACAATATTTAGGGTTAGTATGTTTGTATTGGCTATTATCAAAATAACAATGAATTTGGATACAATTTGTTTTGAGAAGCCCCTATAACACGGGTTTCCCCAAACAAATTGTGTCTGAATATTTAGGGTTATTACGGTACTTCATGAACAAGCATTGTGGCAGGAAAATAATGTAAACGCAAGGTACTATCACACCAAAAGGCAAATAATGCAGAAAGAGATATATGGAGAAATATATAAGAAAGCTCTACAAAAGCTTTTACACAGAAGAGTATAAAGCATTCTATTGCTCTACATGCATCCTTATTCAGGACTAATGTAAATACAGTTTGCTAAGATTATTGAGACACGTCCTGTGATTTTGTACCTAAGAACATGAAATATATTTACAGAAATTGACATACTTTCTGTATGATGTTGACTGATGATTTTTTTTTCAAATCGAATTCCGTCTTTGCTATGAAAATGTCATGAGCTTATGGTGTCACATATAGAACACATCATAAATTTTTGGACAAAAAATTCATGAGATATATTGCACATGTTCTTAGGTACAAAGTCACATGGGGCGTCTCATATGTTGATCTAACAGTGAAATCGCTCAATTTGGGTCACTGGCCAACATATAGGTAGGGCATGGAGTCAGGTGGTTTGTAATGAACTGACATTTTTTACGTCAACAAAACAGATTGGTTTGATGATATTTGGCGCTATTTCTTACTAAACATTCTATTGCTGAGCTATATTTCAGAAAATTGAATTGAACCATTTGAAAGTTACCCATTACAGACGAGACACAATTATACTAGTATGAAACTTTTGAGAGAAAATAATTCCTACTTTCTTTATTTAACCTCGAAAATATATGTTGTTACCACTCGTTTGAACTGTCTCGTTGAGATGGTTCAAACGAGTGGTAACAACGTATACCTTTATTGAGAAATAAACAAAATAATTAGATTTTTTTCAACAAAACTGAAATGGGTTAAGGAACAACTACTAAATACATTCGTAAACCATGTGCCCTCACACCCCGACAAAGTACCCCAAGATAATTGGAAGAAGTGTAGCACCAGCCAAGCTAGTGCAATGCCATAACATCAGGGACACTGAACACGTTCACAGTTACAGATTAGCCCTTACACTGCTAATTCAATTTTGTCGTCTGTTGTTTATTTTCTATTTTCTATTTTGCTTATCAAAAACTTGGTTTGACAGCACTTCAGAATCCTTTCCTATGGAACCATGTTTTATTGAGAAAGAGCACTAAATAGAAAACACAACAGCAGACGACAATTTTCGTTTCCCGCATTTTAAGAGTTAGGGCCCAAGATCAGTATCTACTCTGGTTGCAAGTGTCCAACTATCTATGTTGTCTGCCTGTGATATGTATTGCTAAAAGCAATATTAGCCATAAAAAGCTGAAATTACATTTTTGTCAGATGGCTGCGACATACAGGCGAGCGTGGCAGGCATTTGAAACTCCCAGGGTATATTGATGATCGTAGGGGTTATTAATGGTTGTAGGGTGTATTGATGGTCCCAGGCTATTAATATAATGCAAGGGTTGCAGAGAAATAAAGTTTAAAAGGTATACAACTTTAACAGAAATTTTGTAAATACTGGGGGCCACATGTGTATGCTACAGAATGAAAGCACAGATGATGACACAGAAGCAGATGCAGATTCAAATCATTTCAACTCAAGATTGCAGATATATAGAATATTTAAAAGCTTTAACACAGATTTTGGATGGATGCACTTTGTCCGAGACAAACCGACTCACCATGAATCGCTCCAGCTGCTCCTTGGCACTGTCTGGCAGCCCACCGACCGGGCGTGACGTGATCAACATCCCCTCTATCTGCCCCAGGCGAAGCAAAGTCTTCTCCAGCTCCTCAGAGAAAGCCTTTGACTCTCTCAGCGCCTCCTGTAACTCGTCATGCCTACTCTGACTTTTCATCTGAATGTTATTCCAGCCATGAGACAGGTCGTCAAGTTTCCTCTTCGTAGTTGTGGATTTACTAGCGCCCTCCGAGGCTATAGCCTGCTGTCCTGCCTCGCGTACAGATTTAACGCTAGGTTCGTGCGCATGGATGTCATTGTCTAACACCTGCAAAGTAGATTGGTCATCATTTATGAGACTTTCAAGATGATTCTACATAAATGCGAACATTGCAACTGAGATTTTAACACTGCTTCTCATATAAGATTCAAAGTGTTAAAATAATACAATTGTTAATCTGGTTCTTCTATAACTTTTCTGTATACTTATTACTCAAAAAATGTTCAAATGATCTGTGATTTGATCAAATACAGCTCAACCCACACAACTTGCTCAACTGATTTATTATACATGCTATTCCCAGTGAAGAATATTATTTAATTCCAAAAATCATATTTGTTAAAAAGTTGCCTTTCAATGATAAACATTAATACCATAATAACCATACATATTTGGACACCATTTGTTTTCGGAACCACATCCGTGCCACAAATCCCATAAGACCCACTTCTCCAGTCACAGCCACATTTGTGTTTCCCAGAACAAATTGTGTGCAAATATTTAAGTCTATTACAGTCATACTTTACCTTGTGTTTGGCCAACTCTATCTCCACAAGCTTCCTGTCTCCATATACAGGCATATTCTCGTCAAGGGTCTGTTCCGTCTTGTCCATCCATGCCAGCAGTTCATTGAGTGCGTGCATGAACTGTCCAACATTCAGCATAGCCAGTTGTAGATCCCGCTGCCGGTCACTGATCCCCTCCAATAGACCTTCCCATCTCTTGTTGACCGTGGCCAGAGGCTCGCTGACCACCACAACCTGGTCTGGGCTAGAGCCCTTCAGAAGCTCTCCGGCCTTCTGGTTCAGGGATTCTATGTCAGCATGCTTTGGATCGACTTCAGACTTGAACAGCTGTAAAGGCAATAATCATAAAAGGTAGACTCGTTTATTACAGCATAAATTCCTCAATTGATTCATGTGAGGCATTTGTGCTTTTTCTGCCCTATTAAACAGAGCACCATCTGTTACAAGGTATACCTGAAAACAGCAATCAATGCATCACTTCTGGTTCAAGATCAGAATCATTTAAACAAGATGTGACCAATAGTGGAGACCATCATTGAAGGGGTCAGTGGAAGAAGGGGGCTAACTCCCTCAGGGAGTTAGCCCCCTTCTTCCACTTATCCCTTCAATTGAGGGAGTTAGCCCCCTTCTTCCACTTATCCCTTCAATTATTATGTCCTTGTTGTTATTTATGAGATCAACCAAGAATTCCGTGGAATCAACTGTCTCGCCTTGTTCAGCCTTGACCTTGACCCTGGGACCTTGATCTTGACCCCGAGAATAGTCCTATATTCATGTACATATCATAGTAAAGGTATGTATAAAGTTTGATGACTGTAGTGTAGCTGATAAGGTGTTGAAGTAATGACCGTAAGACGAAAACTTAACATTGAATGACGACGACGACGCCGGACTCCGGAAAAGCAAAACCTTAGTCTCGTTTTCCGCTTTCGCAGGCGAGACAACTGACATAACAGGCTTCCAATCAACAAAGGCCATGAAACAAAGTGTTCTACATCACCACATACCTTAACTCACACAACTGAGGATACAAGAATGGGTAATCAGTCAGTTTCTATTCAGCCAATGCAAACCTTGTTACTGGGTATGGAAGGGGTTCGAGCCAATTCCCACCCTTAAATATAAGCCGAAACGAAACATTGTTACCCGATAAAACATGACACAGAATTATTTCCATTCAACATCAGGCCATGAAACAGTGAACTAAATAAATCACTACATACCTTAACTTCACTCCACTGATGTTTGATCTTGTTGAAGTCTGGACCGACGGGCTGGAACTCCCGTAACCTGACCTCCCTCTTCTGTAACCATACCAATGACTTCATCAGCTGGTCCTGGAAGTACATTGACTTCTCCAGGGCTTCCTCTAGTATCCTTGACCTCTTGTCGAACTCCCCGGTGATCGTGAGAATGTTATTGTCAAGGTCGTCGATGTTTTTCTGTACCTCGGGTCGCTCGGGTTCACCGCACATGTGCATTAGCTGTTCTCCTGTCTGGTGGACTTCGTCAAGGTCAAATTGGCTCGCTTCAATGTCATCACGAAACACCTGAAGGCAGGTGAATCAATTAATTATTTGCTATGGTGGTTATACTTTCAAAATAGGAATTGCTCCAGATAAGGTGCTTATTGACGTATTTTAGCAGAATATGCATCGATTATCAAAAATGGGAGTACAGAATACTCACAGCAATGTGAACATATGCATTGATTTTCAAATTGATTTGTGAAAATACTATTCGTTGGCTAACACAAAACACACTCAAAACAAACCTCAAGATTGTCCTGCTGTTCGCGGATGATAGCGGGCTCGAGAGCGGGTGGTTCTTGGTTGCTGATGTTGTCGGACAGAAGCTTCAGGCTGCGAGACAACCCATTAAGGTCGTCCCAGAACTTGTCTGCCACCTCGAGCGTGTCTTCCAAGTGGTTGTTCCTCGCACGTGTTGCTTTGGAGATCTTATCATACATCTGTACAAGGTTGTGAAGTTTGGCCTTCACATCTGTAATTACAAGATCAAGGATTGTGAATTCATCGTTCTGCTGAAGGTCTTTGCAATTACAAGGTCAAGGATTTGTGCAGTTGAAGGTCATTGCTATTACAAGGTCAAATATTGTGAATTCATTGTTCAGTTGAAGGTCATTGATATAACAAGGTCAACAATTGTGAATTCATTGTTCAGTTGAAGGTCTTTGCAATTATACGGTCAAGGAAAGTGAATTCATTGTTCAATGGAAGGTCTCTGCAATTAAACGGTCAAGGATGTGAATTCATTGTTCAGTTGGACATCTTGGCAATTACAAGGTCAAAGATTGTGAATGCATTGTTCAGGTGAAGGTATCAGGACAGAAAGAGGACTACACACTCACACAATTTTAAACTGTAGCAATCCTTGAAGGATTATCTATAAATTCAATTATCTGCAATAACAACTAGAAATGTGGCCTGTCGGCACACGAATACCCCCACTGTCAGCCAAAGAAAACGAGGCATTTTTGATTATAAGCCATTTAGCCGAGCGTTACGCATCAAGTCTGTGACCTTGACCCTGGGCATAGTGTGATAATCCATGCATCGATGTAGAAGATATAGAGCGGAAGGGAATTTCAATAGGTTTGACCTTTGACCTTCAACTGTGACCTTCACCTTGGACGTAGGTGCGTGTTTATTGATCGCGACACACCTTCTCTTCATGAGAAACATTTGTGCCAAGCCATTTGATAATCCATGCATCGGTGTAGAATATATAGAGCGGAAGGGAATTTCAATAGGTTTGAAATTTAACCTTCAACTGTGACCTTGACCTTGGACGTAGGTGCGTGGTTATTGATCGCGACACACCTTCTCATCATGAGAAACATTTGTGCCAAGCCATTTGATAATCCATGCATCGGTGTAGAAGATATAGAGCGGAAGGGAATTTCGATAGGTTTGACCTTTGACCTTCAACTGTGACCTTGGACATAGGTGCCTGGTTATTGATCGCGACACACCTTCTCATCATGAGAAACATTTGTGCCAAGCCAATTGATAATCCATGCATGGGTGTAGAAGATATAGAGCGGAAGGGAATTTCCAACCGACCGACCGACCGGGACCGGGACCGGGACCGGGACCGGGACCGGGACCGACCGACCGACCAGCTGACTCCTATATACCCCCAACAAACTTTGTTTGTGGGGGTATAATTAGTGATTTAATTAGATGTAATGTTTGCACAACAGCATAAAGATTCCACGAAATGCAGAATCTACAAGATCGTGTACCGTCGCCATCCCGTACTTCACTTGTACGGAGGAGGTAAATCCCAAAATCATAAAATATATTTACTGGTAGCTCTGAAAGTGGCTGAGACTTGAGAAATGGGGCTGATCTGGATCTCCACTGGTCGCATAGCCCATAAGGCTATGCGACCAGTGGAGATCCAGATCAGCCAATGGCCATTCCGATCAGGATATACACTCTTCGCCATTCCATCAATGAATGACCCGCCGTGCTTCAAACATGCAATGTAGATCGTCATCCGGCTACAGGAGTGTGCTATTGGATCAGGAGCTACATTGGTCACAAATCCCATAAGCCCCATTTCTCCAATTCACAGCCACAAATTCTAATAATCCGACCAGGTGCCAGGGGGCTGTATCACTAAACTTTGAACAACTTAAATGTTCGCAAGTGCAAAATTATGTTTTCACATTAACAATGTTTTCTTGTTTAATAACAATTATTGGATTTACATTTATTGAATATAGGCTGCATATGTGTTCAATAAATGTGAATCCATTAATTGAAATTTCCAGACGATCCTAAATTTGCTCTTACGAACATTTTAGTCATACAAAGTTTGGTGAAACAGCCCCCAGGACCCCACCACACCAGACTATCTTACCTTTGACTGCCTCATCCTGTGAGTTGCTCGCCTGTTTAATGAGATCGTCCGCAGCATTCTGTACAGATTCCAGGGCTGATTGTCTCATCGTCATATCTTCGGTCAGGGTCTGAAATACAAGTAAAGTGAAACGGTTCAACATCCCAGCAACAGCGAAGTTAACCCTTTCACCCCTAAGTAACTGGAATGGATATTAATATGTTAATTTTGCAACCAATCCAATCATCACAAAATGATTTTCAGACTAGTCCATTTATGAAAAGGGGGTGTTTTTGCTCTTAAAAGAATGAAAATTAGTTGCAAAAAATGCAGATCCTGATGAGACGTCTCGACACGAGCAAGTTCATCTGGATCTACACATTCTGTCAATATCACTGTACAGGCCGGAAGGCCTCGTCCAGTATTCCCGCGACTTTTCCAAGTTTATATCCCCGATAAATTCCACAAAAAGGCCATTCATTCCTTATAATTCCAGCATTTGAAATAAATTCATCAAGAAAATGTGTTTATTTTCTTAAGAATTATTTTAACTACGCCTGACGGTTACGGAAAGTAGTTTGGCATGGGAGTTTACTGGGATATAAATTTTGGACAGAGACTTAAATATTTTTGTGCTGGAATTATAGGGTTATGTATGATGAGAATTTATGGGCATAAATGAGTGATGCAGTGAAGTAGTAGTTTATGTGCATGGTTCTAAATGACTAACTGTTGAACCAGTGTAGACTGCATACAAGTGTTTTGTAAAAAACAATCAACATTTAACTGAGTTTTCAACCAGTTCAACACTTACATTGTTCTCGACAATCTGTTCGCGTATTTTGTCGGGATGAGCCGAGATAGGCTGGGCATTGTCAATCATCTCCTCAGTTGTCGTCAGGGTCTCCAACATGTTCTCCAGCTTGTCCGTGAACTGGAAGGGAAGGAAATGTGAAAAGGTTAAACATCCCAGCAACAGATAAGGTCACATGAGACACAATATGTGTCAAGAAATTTACATGTAGTACACACGCGAGTACCATATGGTGTAAAGGGTTTTGGCAATTCTGATGTAAGTACATAGCCCAAAAGGTCAGTAGCCTATTTCATCAACCTATCAACACTTGATCAATCAGGACCAGTAGCCTATTTCATCAACCTATCAACACTTGATCAATCAGGACCAGTAGCCTATTTCATAACTATCAACATGATCAATCGGACATAGTATCATAAATATCACTTGATCAATCAGGACCAGTAGCCTATTTCATCAACATTGCAAAGTATACTTTAGTAGCAAAGTATACTTTGAGGGAGAAATTTTCAATTTTTTGAAAAATTTATTAATTTTTATTATACTGAATTTATTACATTATCACAGCCATTTAATGGCTGTGATAATGTAATAAATTCAGTATAATAATTCTGCATACTTTTAATCATGACATATATGCATTTGTTAGTTCTATATGAAATAATGCATTTCAGGAAAAATAAATGATTTCTCCCTCAAAGTATACTTTGCTTGTGAAGTATACTTTGCAATGTTGGTGAAATAGGCTACTGGTCATAATCCACAGCAAGATCAAGAGTAATATGTTTCCCCACATAGTAATAACCCTAAATATTTGGACACAATTTATTTGGGGATACACATTAATTCATGGTTTCTCACAGCAAAGAATATCCAAATATATACGATTAGGGTTGTACTTGTTTAACAAAATAACAATGTATTTGGATACAAGTCTTTTTGGGAAACCCCTATTTTATATGGGTTTCCCAAAACAAATGGTGTCCAAATCTTTAGGGTTAACACGGTAGTAATAAAAAGCAAAATGTGATATTTACCTCAGCCGACTGTTGAAGGGCTTCATCAATGGACATAGACCTCTCCCGTACCGCCCTTTTGATCTCGTCAGTGCGGCGATTGTCGTCGGCGATTGTCAATCCGACAAGTTGGAGATCATCGCTACTCAGTTGCAGTTTACCTAGCGCAGTGCCCGTCTTGTTCAGTTTGTCTATCAGTGGTTTGTTGTCCTGTATGTCTTGCTTCAGAACCTGCATTAGTGAGTTGTTGGAAAATGTTTCATGTAATAAGATATTACAGATTTATTTACAGGAAAGCGGTTCTTTCAGACTCCGGCACAAAGACATATGCTTGTACTACATACAGTCAGAATAACATTTTAATAAGGATTCCCAAAAATCAGTAGTTCTTGCGAAGTATGTATTATCTCGTGGTCACACCCAAGTACCGTATTTATTCTAATAGTAACCACCTCTCTAATAGTAGCCCCCCTCCCATAATTGCATTCTAAATATGTTATTTTCACATACAAAATAATGTTTTACATGGCTTTTGTATGTGAAAATAACATTATCTTGATCCTATTTTCCACGTTTTTATCCCCACAAATTGCATAGCCCCGGGGGCGGTTATTAGAATAAATACGGTACCTTAAACAGCTGCAATGTATAGTATCCGTTACCTTAACTCGGTCTTGTTGGTTCTTCACAGTCTCCTGATTGATGGACATCACCTCCAGCTCTGCGATCAGTGGTTCCGCCTCCTGGAACCAGGCCAGCAGATCCTGATGGGCCTCCAGGAATGTCTTAGACAGAGGTAGCGCTTGTTCCAGCTGAGCCAGCCGGTCGGTGCCCAGTTTGGACACGGCATCACTTCGCACACGCAGCTTGTCCATCTTGTTTCCCAGAATCCCTTCCTCCTCCATCGATGCTTCACGGAGAAGTCGCTTCCCGGAGGAGATTGCGTCACGTGATTTGGCTTTCTGGGTGCTGATTTCGTCGATTCTAGCCTGGAAAATACAGTGTGAAGACCGTTTTATTCAGAGTATGGCTACCGGGTATATTGGAATAGTGCAAGTAAATGTTTTTTCCTGTAAATACAACATTCTGCATTCTATTACAGGACAGTTGTAAGAAGTCTTTAAGAAGTCTTCATTCAAAGACTGAAAAGGATATTAACTGGTTTAACCATTAAAACACCACAGGCCTATATAGTGGAATTGACAGTGTAGATCCAGATGAGCCGGCTCGTGATGAGCTGTCTGATCAGGATCTGCACTTTTTGCAGGTATTTCATATTTTTGAGAGAAAATATACCCCCCTTTTCATAAATGGACTAGTCTGAAGATCATTTTGTAATGATTGGATTGGTTGCACAATTAACGTATGAAAATCCATTCCAGTTACTTAGGGGTGAAAGGGTTAAAGCCCATTTTTACAAGTATTAAAATCTTCTTTCTCAATTAAAACAATGGAAATGCTTCTAAAGTTCTGTCAAACCACGTTCTTTATCAAGAACAATGTAACAAATCAGCAGACGACAAAATTGAATTGCACTGTAAGGATTAAATATATTCCAGTGACACAACAACTGACCTTTTGCTCCGTGAGTTGTTTGTGGAGTTTTCCTGGCTCACAGCTGACAGGTCCAGCAGACGACATTGCCAACTCCTGCTCATCAAACCATTCCAACAGATCGTCTATGGTACCCAGAACCTCAATATTCTTCAGCCGAGAATTCTTGAATTTGTCCGCCTTTTTCTGTATAGCCTCGCTAACAGCTTCAAATCGCTTCATATCTTTAGCAATGGTGTCTTCAACTTTGAATCCTGCATCACCGGAGGCTAGTTCAGCCAACTGTCCCCCTTCACTGTTCATCACTTCCAGGATTGGCTCTACCTCTTTTAGCAGATCCAGAAGGTTCTGAAATTTGTAATCATGGTTATGTGATAACAGTTTTTGATTGAATAAACTTATACGAAAGAGCAAGTCATTCTGAATCTATGAATTTAATTTGGATTCTATTTTAGATCTTTATGCGTGTCCGTGACTGGAGAAATGGGGTAAATCAGTGTAGATCCAGATCAGCCTGTACATCCGCAGTCTGATCTAGATGTGCACTGTTCGTCATTCCATCAATGAAACACCTGTTATTCTTTTAACGAGCACTAAGATCGTTACCAGGCTACAGGAGTCATAAATGCCCCATTTCTCCAGTCACAGCCACATATGAGACACGCCATGTGATTTTGTACCTTCGGACATCTGCGTAATTTCATGAAATACGTTTACAAAATTTACAATATTTTCCGTAAATGGCATCAAAAGTTGAAAAATTATATTCCACAACTTTTAACTAAATTTATAAAAAATATTGTAAATTTTGCAATCGTATTTCATGAAATTACAAAAGGTACAAAATCACATGATAATTCCAGCACAAAAATATTTACACAATTCCCTAACATTTATATCCCAGTAAACTCCCATGCCGAACTACTTTCCGTAACCGTGAGGCGCAGTTAAAATAATTCTTAAGAAAACGGATAATAAACACATTTTCTTGATGAATTTATTTCAAATGCTGGAATTATAAGGAATGAATGGCCTTTTTGTGGAATTTATCGGGGATATAAACTTGGAAAAGCCGCGGGAATACTGGACGAGGCCTTCCGGCCTTCGTCCAGTATTCCCGCGACTTTTCCAAGTTTATACCCCGATAAATTCCACAAAAAGGCCATTCATTCCCATTGCGCGTCTCATTTCAAGTAAATATTACAATGACAGTCCCTACCATGACATGCTCCTCTGTCTCCTGGCTGTCCTTGGTGCGGGACATCGGCTCCATCTTCACCACCCAGTCAATGAACTTTGCGTGGGCCTCGTTGAAGTTCTTGGCCAGTGGGAGAGCTTCCTCCATCTGCTCCACGGTATCGCCGAGCTTGTCACTCAGTTCCGCAAACCGGCCCTGGATGTCGTCAATCTTCCGTTGTACGCTCTTGATGTCATCGCCTGTGAAAGTGATAGAGAATAGTAGGTTAGTGCCGTGAATGGGAAAAAATATCTGGCAAGGCTTAGGAAATGGGATGGGCGAGGCTCTGCCGAGCACATCCCGTTTCCGTGCCGCGCCAGATATTTTTCCCATTCACGGCACTAACCTACTATTCTATTTATCCCGTCAACACCTACGGTACAAATGGCTTTAAAATGCAAAAAAATAACCCCAGTCACCGCATATATTCATACGCGGTGATTAGGTCATATTGGCAGGATATCAAAAATGTTTCACGGCACCGTGTTTCACGGCACATACGCACTGTGTTGACGGGATAAAATGGGTTTAACGTCCCAGCAACAGCTAAGTTCATATAGAGAGACAGGACCACAGTCTAAGTCTGATGAATATGCTGATTGATTGATTAAATCACTAATTGATTGATTATCTAGTATATTCAGAACCGGTATCAGAGCTCCAGTTAAGGTGCATAATTTGACCAACTTGGGGTGAAATTTTGTTATTTCTTCATCAAAAATGGCAAGTTGGGAGTCCTTTAGAATCGTCTCATTGAGACGATTCTAAAGCACACCCAACTTGCCATTTTTGATGGGAAAATAAGAAATTTACCTCCAAATTACGCACCTTAACTGGAGCTCTGGGTATGTCATATTGAGTCCACTCATTAGGTTCTACAGTGGTTGTCATTATATTTCAAATTGCATTAACCCTTACAATGCTCATTAAATTTTCTTGTCTACTGTTTATTTCTTATTTTCCATTTTTCTCATTAAAATCATAGTTTGACAGCACTATTGAATCATTTCCAATGTAAATGATTCTAAATTGAGAAAGACAAAATATAAAACAACAGCAGAAGACAATTTTTTTTCCCTGCACTCTAATGGTTTTAATGAGATGGCCGTGGCCCGCATGTTGCGCCCTCTGAGGCTTTGATAGTATACCTAATAAAACTTTACCAACAAGAAATGCGCCTGTCGAACGCGGATGCCACCTGCAGCATATTTGAGAAACTGTGACAAAGTGGTTAACCGAAAAATGTGACGGACGGACAGACAGACGGACGGACAGACGGATGGACGGTTGAAACACTATATGCCACCCATTTCTTCGAAACCCGGTGGCATAAAAACATTAACCCGGACGGACGGATGTACGGACGTACGCCAATGTGACGACTATATCTCGCTGTCCACCAGCGGGTGTGACAAAAATCAGCATGCAAGACTCCATGCCAGACAAGAAGTTCTACAGAAAGGGTTAATTGAGGCAGAACTCTCCATTACCTTTACAGTGGTTCTGTAGCTCTTTCCCAATAGTGGCGAGGTCTTTAACCGGTTCATTTTTACTCTCTAGATCCTGACCCATATCATCCAGGGCCATAATGATGTTCTCAATACCGTCCGAGTCCATAGCACTTGGTTCAAGGTTTGCAAACTTTTTCTCCACAGTGTCCAACCATGCTGCTAAAGGTTCCCGAACATCTTGGAAGTTCTGTGCAACGCCCATAACAGTCTCTAGAGTCTTAGTCCGCTCTGCAGCGTTGGAGTTAATTGCGTCCCATCTCTTGTCAAGCTGAGCCAGTTGGTTTTTGATCGCTTTTTGTTCAGATTTTTCGAGGTTTTTCATAAGAGCTTCACCCAAGGCTTTTACAGATTGGACACCTGGTGCTCTGTCATCCAGCATCTTTAGCAGGAACTGAAATATGATACAGTGAACGTCCTCCATATCAATATATGTAGATTGGATATTATAAGGTTTGATCATGTCCAGCCGTGTGCAAACGTTTGCTGTGGCCCGAGGGAACTGTTTGAATCCCAAGGCCGCAGGCCGCGGGTTCAAACAGTTCCCGAGGGCCACAGCAAACATTTGCACAATGCTGGACATGATCAAACGTTATTGTTACATTTCCAACACAAAACTGATGTAATTTGAGCATTATATTCAGTATTTTCAGTACTTTTATAAATCGTCCCATTCACGTAGATAATTTTCGGTATGCATATTCCGGGGCCGCGTCATGAACGTCATGAAGTAGTGATGTCATGAAGGCACTTCCGCGTAGTGACGTCATGAAGGCACTTCCATTAGGCGCGGTCCCGGAATGAGCATTGCCTAAAGCCATATGCAAACAGCACGCGCTATTTGTTTGCACATATGTGCAAACAACGGAAACCATGTAACAATTAATCAATAACATTATTGCCATAATAATGAAATGTACTGCAACATATTCTGTTTTGGGAAAGCGATATTATTTAAAGCCATTTGAAAACAAGGTAGTTCAAAGATATCCAAATATCAAAGTAATGAACACAAAACTTTGACACAAATCCAATATGTTGACCACCAACCATGTACATGTATCTATCATTCGTACAGAAGCATGGTCAGTAAGTTCTCCAAACCGCCCCACTACATAAACAGTGGCGAAAGAAAGTAATTGCAATGCACGATACATTGTATGGGGTTGAATGTAGGAATGAATGGCCTTTTTGTGGAATTTATCGGGGTATAAACTTGGAAAAGTCGCGGGAAGGCCTCGTCCAGTATTCCAGCGACTTTTCCAAGTTTATATCCCCGATAAATTCCACAAAATGGCCATTCATTCCTTATAATTCCAGCATTTGAAATAAATTTATCAAGAAAATGTGTTTATTTTCCGTTTTCTTAAGAATTATTTTAACTGCGCCTCACAGTTACGGAAAGTAACTTGCTAAGTACACTTTGAGGGAGAAATTTTCAATTTAAAGATAAATTTATTATTAATTTTTATTATACTGAATTTATTACATTATCACAGCCATTTTGGCTGCGATAATGTATAAATTCAGTATAATAATTATGCATACTTTTAATCATCAAATATTATGTAGTCGTTAGTTCTATATGAAATAATGCATTTTGGGAAAAATAAATGATTACTCCCTCAATTTTGGTGAAATCGGCTACTGGATAAAGTTGCATTAGTGAACAAGGGAGACAGTATCTACATGTACTTGTCAAACATCAATACGTTACTTTATTTTTTATTGCGTCACATATCCGCCTGTGAACTAACCTTCTGTTCCTGTAACTGGGCCTTTGCAACCTTGTAGTCGGGTGATGGGGGTTTCTGGTGGGTCACCATGTCCTCTGTTTCCTTCATCCAGCTTGCCAGGTTCGACAGAGCCTCGTTAAACTTGCCCGACTGCAGAATCGCGCTGTCTAGGTTCCGGTTCCGATCCGACACCTGAAATTAACACAAACAGTTTAAACAATACTGCAAATAAACTCATAGAGAAGAGTTAAGCTCACAAGGTGAACATTTGAAATTCACAAATTCGAAAATAAATGATACACCAGAATAAGTTTTGTGGCTGATATGCACGACTTTGCAGTATAAATAGTCATAAAATCAGTTTGGTTGACTTCTGCCAATGGCACAAGATATCGCAGGAAACCGAAGTGTAGATGGCAACCAACAATAGCACATGGCAATTTTATTTTCCCGCCATTTAACAATCAAATACCTTGGCGTTGAGGTTGTTCCGTTTAGCCATGAGCTTGTCTGTGTTAATTACCTTGGCATTGAGGGTGTTCCATTTGCCCATGAGGTTGTCTGTGTCCGCCTCGAGGGCGGTAGTGTCGACACCCGCGGCCGCAGTCTGGACCAGTTGCTGGGCGTCGGCGTTCACCGCCTGGACACGCTGGGTCATGTTGTCAAACACACCATGCTGGAATTGCTGTGGGCAGAAATTGGGTGTAGAATTTCAATGGTTTGTTTTCGGTACCGAGAGATTAAGTTCACACATTGTTGGGAAAGGAGATGGGTGAAGCTAATTGCTTGGCGTCGGTGAACCATCAATGTTCACTGGCTGGATATGCTGGGCCATGTTATCAAACACATGCTGGAATTGCTGGGAATGAGAATGATGATTGGTCGGTTAAATACATTTGGTACATGTCAGCAAGTATCTCCAAAGGCTTATTATCGCATGTGTATTGCATTGCATGGTCAAACACTCTGCGCTGGAATTGCTGGCGATGCGAATGATTGTGGGTTGGTTGAATGCATTGTGTGTAGCATATTGATTATAAGTGTTATTGCATGCATATGTTTCATGCATTGTTGGGATTCCCAACAATGCATGAAACATATAAGCATTCTGTCGGAAATATGGTGTAACTTGAGTATATAGATGGAATACTTTCGGGACATTGATAACTTGCTCCATTCAAACAGCTGATTTACTCCTCGTACATGTTCTGGTGCCGCAGTACATGTCGCATGATTCAGCCGCATCAATTTCAAATTTTAGTGCCACCATTGTGTCCTAGTCTGGAGACGTAATGGCGCATTCTAGTAATAGTCACGATACACATGCATTACGTAAGTGTTTGCTTGGCCCTGGAATGAGCATTGTCCACAGCCATGGTCAAACAGCACGCGCTGTACGTTTGAACACGGCTATGAGCGGTGTCGAACAACGGCAGTCATGTAACAATAATATTTTATGAAAGCAGTAGCGCTAACCTAGGTAAACCCATGCTCACCACTGCTAGAGTAGCGTTCTCTAGACTGGTTTCCGCTAGCACACTAACCTTGAGTTCATCCTGCATCCTCTTGATGGCATTCACGTCACTGCCGATGGGCTCGTGCATTTCGAGTTCATCTTCTGCCCGAGACACACTCGTCCTCATGCGACGAAGGTTGTCAAGCACTTTCTCCACGCCATGGGCAGCGTCCTTAATCTCAGACTTCCGCTCCTCCGACTGCTCACGGAGATGTTCTTGTTGCATGTGCAGGGCGTCCAACTGCAATGGAATCATATTATCAGTGTGCTGAAATGTTTGTGGATGAAATGTCCCTGAACGCATTATGGGATTGTAATATACATATATGTTCAGTAAGGACCAAGTACCGTATTAACCCTAAATATTCGGACACAATTTGCTTTGGGAAACCCCTATTTAGGGGTTTCCCAAAACAAATTACATGTACATCCAAATACATTGTTATTGATATTAGACCACTACTGCTATACTAACCCTAAATATTGGCATGCTCAATGTTGTGGGGAAACCTTATATTTTATATGTTTCACCAGATAAATGGTGTCCGAATATTTAGGGACATTAAAAAATTATACCGGAACATGTATTCAATATTTAGATTAGAAAACAAGTAGATTCATTGACTGAACGATTCAACATATTCTACTCTGGTCACATGGCAATCTATATTGGTTTACATAATGTCAATTGTTCCACAGTGGCACAACAGATACTTTGGCAACAGAAGTGATAGAATTGTAGACATCAGATAATAGTTTATGAAAGAACAAGTTGTAAATTGGTGTCTCCAATAAGACATGCAGTTTCAAATTCAGAATCTTTATTTCAGAATGCAAATTAATATTTCCAGCTACCAATTAACCCTTTCAACACCACAGTCCTGTATAGTGGTATTGGCAAACAGTGTAGATCCAGATGAGCCGGCTCGTGACGAGCTGTCTCATCAGAATCTGCACTTTTATTTTCATATTTTTGAGAACAAAAACACCCCCTTTTCATCATAAATGGACTAGTCTGAAAATCATTTTGTGACCATTGGATTGGTTGCAAAATTAACACATCAAATTCAATTCCAGTTACTTATGGGTGAAAGGGTAAATATGTCAGTCAGAGATCTTTATCTGTAATTATAAAACTTTCGGAGCAATGTCATTACACAAAAAAAAACCAACAGTTTACTCACCTGACCCTTCAGTACGTCTGTAGACGAGATATATCCATCGCCTTGTAGGGTCTTGTACTGCTCTTCTACGTCGGTCAGGATGCGGTCAATGTCGTTGAGCCGGGATAAATATTCATCCATCTCTCGCTCCTGGCCGGTCAGGACAGACTCGTTACGGGCCACGGGGTCGAAACACGTCAGCTCTGTCTCCATCTCAGACAGCTTGGATCCAGCCTTCTTTATCGTGTTCTGAAGGTGAAGATTATAGGCTATGTAGTTCCGGTATAATCATAGGATATTTGGGGTATCGGTTCAGGGACCTTATCATATGAGAGGTTAATCACACCTGCTATTCCAACACACAATCCATGTACGATTTATGGAATGGCGACTAGTGTAGGCCCTGATCAGACTGCATGGATGAACAGGCTGGTCTCTGGGGCTATGCTGGTCACAAATGTTATATTTTTATTGGGTTCAATGCCCGGGTATGGAATGTTTTCGAGCCAATTCCTACCCTTAAATAAAAGCTAAATAAAATATCTAGAAATGAGAGTATGGAAGGTCTTTGAGCAAAGTCTTCCCTTTAGCTCTTTCATCGACAAATATCCGACAATGATGTTTCTATTTTAATTTTTAGACTGTCCCATTCATACGAAACGGGGTGTGGATCAAACAATCTTGAAATACTAGCAAACACTGCAGATCTAGATGAGACGGCTCGTCACGAGCCGGCTCATCTGAATCTGTAGTGTTTGTAAACATGGAATCATGGCCTGTGGCGCCGAAAGGGTTAAAAATAAACTCACTAACTAGCATCCAGAAATTCTAACAACAAATTCCTACCTGGAATTGGTCGACAATCTGAGACCCGGCTTCCATGTCATTGACAGTTTCCTGTAGTTGCTGCTGTAGCGAGAGCTGGCGTTCCCGGGCACGGTCTATCTCCCCGGTAAATACCCGGGGAGTGGCCCCATCTGCCTCGTCCAGCCCCTCCAGTTGACCGTCCAGGTAGTCTATCTGGGAGTTCACCCCCGCCACATCATCCTGCAGCGCCTGCCGGAATATACCGTAATAACCCTAAATATTCGGACACAATTTATTCTTGGAAAAACATATAAATATATGGTTTCCCAAAACAAAAAGTGTCCCAATGTTTAGGGGGAGTATGATTGTACTGGTTTATCAATGTATTTGGATACAATTTGTTTTGGGTAACCTCTATTTTATAGGGGCTTCCCAAAACAAATGGTTTCCAGATATATAGGGTTATTACAGTAGGGGATAGTGTTCAATAGTTTACCATTTGTGTGTGTCAAGGAGTTTTATCACTTTGTCACCTGGTTATTGTTGTCTCTTCCACATTTTCCTGGCATGCCACTTTTAGTTATTTCAACATTCTCAGAATGAATTAATTATTTGATAAGTTTCTAATGAATTATTTTTTTACTGCCAATTTTTTTTTTTATTTTTTCTGTTGGACATGGCAGTTAAAATAATCATTAGAATGTGCGGACAAATTTTTAAAAAATTAACTATTTTATTAGATAATTTCTAAGGTTTTGGTATCAATTTTCATAACTATTCATTTTGGACACCTCAGTGGCACTTGTCTCGACTGTTCAAGATATGTTTTTAGCAATAAATGACATTCCCTCCACAACACTTACTGCAATTTTATCCCGATATTTTGGGTCCTTGGCTGCTGGCCCAAGGTCATTGTGGGAGTCAACTTTATCTTCAAGCTTCTTGAGAGTTTTGTCAAGGTCATCCTTAGTTGTCTGGAACTCAGTCAGTTTGCTGCTCAGGTCTTCTAGGCTCTGTATACGGTCTCCTAGCCCTGTTGAAGAAGTCGGTCATTTGAAAGGCATTTCAAGTACGCTAGTGTACATTAATACTTAACTCTTTGCATGCTGGGAAACTTGTGGACTATAAATAGTTCAAAAATAGCAGACAGCAATTCATTTTCCTTTATTTCTCCCTGTAAATATCATGAATATGACTTGGAATTTACATTATAATTGAGTCTAGAGGACAATTCTAATGAAATCCCAAGACATATTTACAGACAGAAATAAGAAACATACTCGTAATTTGTTGGCTGTTGTTTTCATCACTAGAATGCAGAGAGTTAAGCATGCTAATTATGAAGACACATATTACTGATACCTTTGCTCGGAAAATCTTCACAAATTCTGAGTCTGAAGTACAAATCTAATGCCAGTCTTAAAATCTCTTCAAATGATCCACAGAAAAGATCATCATTTATTTATTTAATGGTGTTTAATGGCCTGTCAACAGCTACAGTCATTTAACTACAAATTCAACTCTCAAATAACAAGGAAGCCAAAAATATATCCGAGGGCAAAACCAGGGATATCGGGATTCCGTTAAAGATGAAACCCATCGTTAAATTTACAATTCGCATTCTCCCAACCAACCGCATACACAGAAAAGATTATGCTTACTGCTCTACAATATATTTGGAATTTCTTTTTAGTCTTGTCTCACCATGACAAAAATTGGTTAGAAGAGTTTGAGACCCAGATCAGCAATACACAGTCGAATTATCGTTCAGGGACCACTCTGTTCATGATTTCAAATACAAGAGTATTTTTCATACATGGGCCACCTGCTGAAAAAAGGCACCTTATGACCGTTTGCGATCAGCGTAACCCCAGATCAGCCTGGGGCTATGCTGTTCGCCATTAAATCACTGACATACCCTTACTGCCATCAATAAGCTATTGGAGTCTAATCAACCTGAGAGAGTGAGCAAGAGGATTGAATGCCTACAATTGTTGAAAATATCTAAAGATACCTTTTCGCAGTCGGCGGCACAAAAAATCAACTTACCCTCATTGAGATTTTCCCATCTCTGGTTGACGTCCTGCAGCCTGACTTTAATTACGCCCTTGTCGCTATCCACGGAATTCATCAATGACTCGCCTTCACGGTTCAGTGATTCATGGTCATAGGTAAACTTCAAAATGTCACTCTGTAGGGCATGTGCCTCTTTCAGTTTCTTAGCCACTGATTCCTGGTCCATTGTATCCAAGCTTACACCATCTAATTTATCCTCACTTATTTGTAACCATAGCAACGTCTTGTCCAATTGGGTTTGGAAGTTCTGAGCATGCTTGGTACTGGTGTCCAGTTTTTGTTCTCTCTGATTGGCTGATTGTTGTAGGTCCGCCCACTCAAGTTGAATGGTGTCAACCTGAGCAACCAATGATTGGCCAGTGAGGGAGGAGCCTGTTCCGAATGTCTTGGCGTTTTCTGTCAGTGACTTAATATCCGGAGCTAAGTCATCAATATCCTGCAGCATATCCTAAACAGACACAAAATCAATTGGTTAACAATATTGCCAATAAACATAAATTAAGCCAGTTTAGAAATAGAGCATCAACACATGCTGACAGGAATTTCAAAGTTTTGTGTCAATCTGATGTGTGGATACAGAGATGAATGGTACCCAAAAACTTGATTGCAAATTTTACAGGCAGACACATGAACAACAGACAGAATGGCAAAATCTATGTACCCCGGACATACTATACTAGGGGTATGAATTATTACTCGGCAATGCTTCTAATGAACAATTTTCAGCCTTTTCCGGTGACAGGAGTAACCAGGAATTGATAAAATTAATTTCATAAACATGAGCCACACATATAAAACTAACACAATAGTAAACCCACCTTGTTCTCATGTGCCTGTTGTTTCAGTACATTGGTATCTCCGGACACTGGCGCAAGGCTGAGTTGTTTGCCCTTAATGTTCCCCAGTAGGGCCAATAGATTCTGGCATGATCCCCGGAACTTGTCGCCTTCCTTGCTCGCCTTCTCCACCTCGTTCCTCCTCATTGTCAACTTCCTCTCTGCATCGGCAATTGGTTTGGCAAGGCCTGAGACTTTGTTACGCAGCTCGAGTTTGGTGCTGCTATCCTTCGTGGAGTCTGTAAGCTTCTTGGAGAGATCCTTGGCTTTCTCTAGGGCAGGTAATTGCTTCTTAAGCTCCGCCTCCAATTCCTGTAAGCCAATCAGTGAGTCATATAGAGCATAATGACTGTTTAGTGGACAATAATAGAAGGTGAAATAAAAGCAAATTCTTAAATGCGGCTGTGACTTGAGAAGTTATGGTGTAGACCAAGACCAGCCTGTGCATCTACACAGTCTGCACTATTCGCCAGTAAAAGACAAGGCCTGTTACTAATAACATGAATCAATATGGGGCTGCAGGAGTGCCCAACACGATCAAGAGCTGGACTAGCCATAAATGCCTGTAAGCCGTATTTCTCCAATTACAGCCACAAAATACGACTCAATATATTTTCAGTGGTAACTAGATAACAAAATACTCATTCCTTTGAAAGCTACCAAAATACATGTGTCAAAAAGTCTTGTGAAAAGGCAAACCTCTATAAATATAATCAACACAATGAATGCACTACCACCCTACAAATTATTTTTGCACACACAGACCTCAATTTCTTGCAAGTGTTCCTTATGTTTCTCCGGATGCGATGCGACTGGTGAGAGATTATCCATTGTCGTCATGTAGTCAGACAACCATCCTCCAAGCTGCTGTATGGTATCGCTGAACTCCATGCTCAGTCCTTCCACTGAGCCGAGGCTCTTCTCCCGTTCCTGGAGTCGGCCACTGAGTCTCTCCCAGCTCTTGCTGATCACCGTCATCTTCTCGCTGATGTGCGACGCGTCCTTGGACTCTGGGACACACTTGTCATGGACGGCGTTGCCTGCCTGTATGAATTTGTCATACAACGGTTCCTGGCCGCGGAGCTCCTCTTGAAGGACCTGGCATGGATTGGAAACAATGGTAACACCATAACATAAATTTTCTGCCAATTCATACTTGAAAACAGCCAGCTTGATTGGCCGAAACTGAGCACAGCTCAGCCTCAACCTCCAAACGTCGTGATTTCTAGAATGAGAACATTCTCAAAAATATATAATCACGAGAATAGATACAAAACAATATTTGATGGATTTACATTTATTGAGCATAGGCTGCATATGCAGCCTATGCTCAATAAATGTAAATCCAATAAATACTTAAAATATTTGTTACCAATAAGGACATTTTTGTACATTATTTGAGGGAATCCACATATTTAACCTCCTTATATATGCCAGTTCTGTGCCTTCCTACCGATAGCTGTTGTAGAGGTTACAATGTACAGTTAGCATCCTAATCGTGTAAAATGGGCCATTACATTACTAATGTACATATTCCCTGCCAATATTAATGCCATTACACACTGACCTTGACCTGCTCGAGCTGGTTTTTGATCATCGACGGCTCGGTGGCGACGGGTCCCAGCACGGCCACCATCTTCTCCTTCTGGGCGATCCACTTCTGGAGGTGTACACCGGCGTCCTTGTATATACGGAGGTCAGCCACGATGTCCTCCAGTAGTTTACGTTGGTGTTCCGAGGCCACCTTCACTCCCAGCCACTTGTCATCTAGGGGCAAATGGCAAATACATGTACTGTTGATAAACAATATCGTCATCTAGTGGACATTCAAAATATCATTGTGTCACGAGAGTGTGGGACAATGCTAATAACCTTACAACAAGTTGGAAATATGGTATTGAATTTGCTGGTGCTCTGATGCCACCCCCAGCTATTTGGGATGGGGATGGAAATGCCATATGTTTCAACTTGTTATAAGATTGTGAAACAACCTTCACACATGTTGGATATATGGCATTGTCTTCACTGGTGTTGCGATGCTATCGTCTCTCAGCCACTACAGAGTGAATGGATAATACCATTGTGTCCCAACTTGTTTTAAGGGGAAATGAAACATACTGTAGTTCCAAGACACTTGCAAGAAATTACATGTTTCCAACTTGTTTTGTTGTGAAACGATCTTAAAAACGAGTTGGAAACATGGCATTGTCTTCGCTGGTGTTGCGATGCCACCATCACTCCCAGTTACTTGTCATCTAGGTGGATAGTAATTGGTTTGGTGAATGACGTTTGACACTTGTCATCAATAGATACATTTAAGATGAGTTACGAAGTAAAACTGATGTGAAAATTGCATCACCAATATAATTCCAGCACAAAAATATTTACACAATTCCCTAACATTTGATTGGCCCGTAGCAAGTCTCTGTCCAAAATTTATATCCCAGTAAACTCCCATGCCGAACTACTTTCCGTAACCGTGAGGCGCAGTTAAAATAATTCTTAAGAAAACGGAAAATAAACACATTTTCTTGATGAATTTATTTCAAATGCTGGAATTATAAGGAATGAATGGCCTTTTTGTGGAATTTATCGGGGTATAAACTTGGAAAAGTCGCGTGAATACTGGACGAGGCCTTAAAAAATTACAATTTTCCACAAAAAAAAAAGATTTTTTATTATCGAAAATTTAATTTTTTAATTTTTTTAAACAGTTTTCGTCCAGTATTCCCGCGACTTTTCCAAGTTTATACCCCGATAAATTCCACAAAAATGCCATTCATTCCTGTAATGAACTACAGTCAAGATTTATCAAATCCATCCAATATCTTGGAGTAAAATATCCTATTTTGAGAGGAAAAATGTAAAATGAACTCCTCAACATCCCATAAGGAAGCTACATGTGCTGTATTAACCCTAGCTATTATTAATGTATTGTTAGTTACAAATGCAGTAATAAATGGATGCGATACTATAGATAGACCAGGATCGTTAACTGTCCCCTTCACTAATGTGACGAGCCATGAAAGAGGAGCGGGGCCATAGATGAAAACAAGTGTCTAGTTCTTAATGGGATTTTATATTTTTATAACTTATTTTGACAATATATTTACTGTTAACTCTCATTGGCTAATTTTGTTAACTGTATCACTCTATTTATTGTCAACTTTTATGTGTCCAGTTTATTTTCTGTTATCCTGTTATCTGAACCCCACCTGGCCTGCCCCACCCCATTAAAACACCCATCTGTGCCTCTCTACATAACATAAATTATAGCATTGCCTCCCTTACCAAGTTCTGCCATTTGTTGTTGCACCATGTCTATACCGGGCACCCCTCTCTTCCTCTTCATGAGGTCCTGTCCCTTCTTGCGGATGTCGTCAACCATGCTCTCTTTGCTTAGTAGGTCCGCATGGCCATGCTGAAATACATGTTATTCTAAGTGTTGTAATGCTTAATAATTCCAGCACAAAAATATTTACACAATTCCCTAACATTTGATTGGTCCGTAGCAAGTCTCTGTCCAAAATTTATATCCCAGTGAACTCCCACGCCAAACTACTTTCCGTAATCGTGAGGCGCAGTTAAAATAATTCTTAAGAAAACGGAAAATAAACACATTTTCTTGATGAATTTATTTCAAATGCTGGAATTATAAGGAATGAATGGCCTTTTTGTGGAATTTATCGGGGATATAAACTTGGAAAAGTCGCGGGAATACTGGACGAGGCCTTCCGGCCTTCGTCCAGTATTCACGCGACTTTTCCAAGTTTATACCCCCGATAAATTCCACAAAAAGGCCATTCATTCCTATAGTGCACAAGCTGTGCATAAGATTAGAAACACAATAATCAACACTATGTGACAAAAGCCTGAATGTTTTGTTTATTGAATAAATTAAATGGTGTGGTACACTATTGAATGGTATTGCTAGAATTCTAACAGTATTTGTGGATGTGCATGAATTACCAAGTCACACCAACATTTTTTTTCTGCATCAACATTCCTATTAAAACATTTCTGAACATGTGCTTAAATACCAATTTCAGTATCACACATTTTTGACAGTCTGAGATTCACATAGATGCACATCATTAAATTTTTCAATGTCCTTAGGATAGGAATAAGCAAAAGCCAAGACAATGTATTGTAATTTGACAATTTCTATCCCAGGAAATATAAAATAGGTTCTTACCTCATGTTCCTTCAATCTCTTCTTTGCCTCTTTCTCACTCGTTGCTATGGCAGCATTCTTATCGACATCCTTCTCTTTAAGGTCAAGCCAGCTGAGAATGTCGGCAAGATCCTGGAGGAAGGACTTCACGCTACCCAGCATGCTCTGCAGTTCCTGTTGTCGGTCCAAGAGGCGCTCCTCCAACATCTCACAGCGCTGGTTCATGTCTACGATGTCTTGTTGCACCTCGGACAGGTCTGCTTTGAGGGAAAATATGGTACAAGAGATAAAACACTATAGGAATGAACATGTTTTGAAGAATATATCGCGGTACAAACTTTTTATGCTTTTGAAGGCTGGAAGTTACATTTGTATACCAGGCTAGTATCTTGTTCAAGTTCTTGATGACAAATCGTCTTGATTTAACAACAGAAAAAGGAAAATACTTTTTAGTAATTTTTTTTTATGAAACTGAAAAGTGAATGCAAAAAAACAAAACAGTTCCGATTAGGAAATTTAATGACTACAACTCTTAATAGTTTGCAATATGAAAAGGTAAATTTCTATATTGAGAGCACAGATCATACAATACAAGTAAACTATGGAAACACAACCATTACAAAAGGGACAGGAAAGATTAGCAGATATCGGAACCTGTATTAGCTTAACCATTGCATTCCACAGCAAGGACAGAAGATCAAGTAACACCCAGATGAAATTATAGATAATCAAGTCGTATCCAGTGTGTTCAGATTGCAGATCATTATTGTATGTTAATAAATTATTAGACAGCGGCATAAAAAATGTTTAAATGGAGAACAATTCTGTCAGAGCAATGCTTATAATAACTGTATAAATATAAACTATACAATTATATTCTTTAATAATTCCAGCACAAAAATATTTACACAATTCCCTAACATTTGATTGGCCCGTAGCAAGTCTGTCCAAAATTTATATCCCAATAAACTCCCATGCCAAACTACTTTCTACAGGTGCGCTGTCAGTGCTGTCAATGTAAACAAATGGCTGCCGTCTGTCGAAATAAACACATTTTCTTGATGAATTTATTTCAAATGCTGGAATTATAAGGAATGAATGGCCTTCCGGGCCTCGTCCAGTATTCCCGCGACTTTTCCAAGTTTATACCCCGATAAATTCCACAAAAAGGCCATTCATTCCTATAATAAAAGTGAAATTTACCAGAAAGGGTTTATTAAAATATTTGTACACTGCAGCTCCATTATAACGCGGTCGAGTATAGCGCGATCTCCATTATAACGCGGGTCTGTCGTGGATCCCAAAAAAATATTAAAAAAATTGAGAAAAAAAATCAAAAAAAAGAAAGAAAAAACAAATCGTCGGACGTCGTAGTCATCGTGTAATTAGTTGATTCGTGATTTCTGCAAGTTTATTCAAACAACGAAGTTCAAAGTCCATGAAAGGATTATTATTAGTATGTTAGCAAATGTAATACATGTACCTTTAATCAGGTAATCATGTTAATAGGCATATTTATTAATCAATTCAATTACACATAATTGTCGCTAATAAATGGTTGCGTTTTCGCCTTTCTTTTTCTTTACTCCAAGGTGTAATATTTAGCGTTCTATAAATAGACTGGTGTTTCAGCATTATCTGGGTATGGGATCACGTTGTCTATTGTTTACACTGCAGCCCACGGCAATCTCGCTTAAATCGTAAATTTCATTCATCAATATGACTTGCAGCGTAAACAATAGATCACGTGACCCCACATCCTGAGATTATGCACGTGTCTGTTGATCGCGAGTTGTATACATTGTAATAAGCGTCTGTCTATCGCGAGCACTATACAACGTAATAAGCATGATTTTATAAATAACTAATATGTTTAATACATTAATACATACAAGTTTGTATGTCATAGGCATTATTAATAAATACTTTAACTTCTGTTCAAATGACATGATTTTATATGGATCCGTTGCTAATGGAATTCCCGCAATAGTTGGTAACCGAAATGTGAATGATACCAGTAACCCGTGCAGTACCAGTACCCGTGCATGTCCCAAAATTTTATAACGCGGTCGAATTCGATCGCGGTTTGAAATCTTGGACCCCGACCACCGCGTTATAATGGAGCTGCAGTGTATTTGCTCTATTTGTTCCACGGTTGACAAAGAGACACATTTGCACATCACATTAACCTTTGTCACTCTGCACATCCGTGCATTTTGACAAGGGCCATACATTATATGAGGCATTGATAGCATTACTGTCAATAATTGATACAATAGAGTGTGATTACCATAACAAACCTAAATATTCGGACAATTTATTCTGGGAAACACAATTAAATATATGGCTTCCCACAACAAAAAGTCCCAATACAATAAGGTTAGTACGGATGTATTGGTTACCACAATAACAATGTCCATGTATTTCAATACAATTTGTTTTGGGAAACCCTATAATAGGCTATTTTAGAGGGGTTTTCCAAAACAAATGGTGTCAGAATATTTCGGGTTATCACGATATTAACATTTATCCAGTCAACACAGTGCGTATGTGCCGTGAAACATTTTTGATATCCAGTCAATACAATTTTTGCATTTTACAGCCTTGTAGGTGTTGACGGGATAAATAGAATAGTAGGTTAGTGCCGTGAATGGGAAAAAATATCTGGCGCGGCACAGAAACGGGATGTGCTCGGCAGAGCCTCGCCCATCCCGTTTCCTGAGCCTTGCCAGATATTTTTTACCATTCACGGCACTAACCTACTATTCTCTATCTATTTTCCTTATTTCTGAACCAAAGTATATGTTGTGACCACTCATTTGAACCGTCTCGGCGAGACGGTTCAAATGAGTGGTCACAACATATACTTCTGATGAGAAATAAAGAAATTCCTGAGCCTTGCCGGATATTTTTTCCCATTCACGGCACTAACCTACTATTCTCTATATATTTGGCAGACTGTATGAAAACACAATTGATCAGGATCCACTTTTATAAAAAGAAAATTTTTGTCAGTCAATGTAAGCAATGAATATAGCACTAATACCGCACCATCTAGCTGTAGGTAATCAGAGCTGCTCATTCGACTGCCCACTCCGCTAGAGTCGCTCGACATCGACATGGGGCTCGTGATCACATCACTCGTGTGAAACGAGAACTTGCCAGCAGTGGGGGAGGGACTTCGCAAGCGAGGAGAAAGAATGCTGCTGCCTACACGACGGCCTCCTACAACGGGGTAGATTGCTGTGTCAACAGGGATAGGTGAATACATTCCACATGCATGGTGTATAACAACGTCTGACTGAAACTTGTAATTTCCAATTTTTATGTACCCAAGCTGGTCATATGTTCATGTGATCCAATATTTCTTTAGTATGCAAATTTGTAATTTTCCATATTTATTATCTATCTAACTTGGACCAGTGCTCATGTGATCCAATGTTTTTTTTCTTCAGTATCCCAATTCGGTCATACTGGATTCAGAGGGCAAATGCATAAAAACATATTCACAAGAGACAAATTGTGTCAAGAATAAGGACTGAGGGTGGTCAATAAATCGTATTAGCATCAGTAATAGACATGTTTTACTATGAATATGATGTTTCGGAATTAATTTAATCAGGATAAATTTTCTGGAATTGAAACAAAAATACTGAACACCAATATTCCACCTTTGGTGTAAGAAGTCCCAAGACTAGTATGCAAGATATAAGCGTGCTGCACATCTATAGAGCCATTTACAACATGTCTGTAATATACAATATATGCTGACCAAATAGACAGTTATACAGATATTGGAAACCTAAACTGTTTATTTACTGTATAAACTGTTTGCCTTCGTCCAGTATTCCCGCGACTTTTCCAATTTTATACCCCGATAAATTCAACAAAAAGGCCATTCATTCCTATAACATTGTTTTCATTGGAAATTACTTGGTAACGTCAGCACGCATGCAATGAAAATCCAGAGAGTTCTCTAGCCAGTAGTCCAATATGATGTGTGTGCTAGGAAGGTGACTATTTCTGTCATTCACAACTGCAACGATTCTAGCTACCGGCATTGATCTAGGTCACTCAAACCAAACCCCACCACCATCACCTCATTGCACGCAATATATATGATCAATATAGCCCACACAAGAATGCATTCAAAATTTGTCATCTGCTATGTTTTTCTCACTTTCAATATTTCTACACTGAAACATATTTTAACAGCATATAAAAATATAAGATCATCTCCAAACTCATGCACTGTGAAAGCATGTTTCTGTTGAGAAATAAGGCCATATCGACAAACAGCTGATAACAAAATTTGATTAAAGAGAGCAAACACTGACAAGAAAATTCACCCTTTCAATGCAATAATTATTTTTTTGAAGCCCTTTATATGAAAAATGTGGTATCACACTTTGAAAGGGAAAACTTAGTAGAATATGCTACATCATAAAAATATTAAACCATACATAAAGTCACCCAAATCCAGTTTTCCAATGATACAATTTCCCCAAATTCAGTCCCTGTACAATGTAATTGGTTGATTCTGAACATACAACATCAACTTATTACACTGCTGTAGTCAGGGAGTTGAGAAAAATTGTACAGTCTTGGCAATGTAAGTCCACTTACTGAATCTGATGGGAGATTTGGGGCGCGAGTCGCCAGAAATTATGGCATCGTAGGCGTTCCCAACATCATTCAGCTCGTCTATCTTTGGTGAGAACTCATAGTACCCTTGGATCAATGGCTAAAACAATAGAGCATATAAGCATACAAAGGCTGAGCTATATAATATCTGTAGTATATTTCATACAGCTCCCAACTAACATGCATTACACAAGGAGGATGATGAAACACTTTATATTTATAAATTAAGTGATTACATTATTCATTGACTAAATATCTGTTAAATAATATGGCCCGATATAGATGTGTGACTGGGTCCGATCAGATTGCATCACTGTTGTTAACAGATTCAAGTGTCCTTACTATACTGGAACAATAATTTAAAACAATATCCAGAGAATCAATATGTGATAAGACCGAACTTTGATGGACGCTTAAAACAGAAATGCATCACTTGTGTTGATACATTCATGATTTTCCTATAAAAATACAATACAAACCTGTAGTTCTTCAATCTGTCTGGCAACAACATCCATATCAACAGCCACAGGTTCAAAAGTGTCCACCATAGTTTCATTCGTGGACAACCATTCAACCACTTCCTGCTTGATGGCCTCATATTCAGTTCCTCTCATCTCCTTCAAGTTTGCTTCAGAGTCTCGTTCAGATAGACACTCATCAAATTTAGACCACGATTTATCCAGTTCACTTAATGCCTTTTTAATAGCTGAAGCATCACCAGTCCGTGGGTCTTCAATTAATTCACGTCCAAGAGCTTGCAATGATTCCATTTCATGAAGTTGTCTTGCCTTTTCCATATTTACCCCATCAACCTTCACCTTCAGTTGGTCAATAGGTCGTTTATTCCATTCTAGAGATTGTAAGGAATCAGTATTTGATTGCACCCAATGTTTTGAACAATCCAAATTATCATGGAATTTAGTTAGTTTTCCCGACACATCCTTAACCTCCTTCGAACTCGCTCTACACTTCTTTTGTGTTGCTAGGAATTCTGAACTTAAATCACTAATTTTAGCTTCCAATGTCTTCGCCATATCCTGGTCACATATTTTAATGAGTTCTGCAGCTTTTTGTTTCACTGATTCTATACTAGGTTTGTGCCCATCAATGTCTGTTTCAATAATATTAAGCTGCTGAACTTGCTCATTAAGTTTATCTTGATTGAGACTTACTGGTTTTTGATTATCTAGTTTCCGATCAGTATCCTTCAACCACACAAGCAACTGCTCAATAGCATCCTGAACACCTTGGGATTTTGTCACTGCTGTTTGAAGGTCATTGGCTCTCTCGTTAATTTCCTCCGAGACAGTTTCATGGCGACTAGCAATATCATCTATCTCCTCCTGAATTTTACCAGTGTGTGCGGTATGGATATCCAAGTCTCTCATGGCTCCTCCCACATCCCTACCACATTTCTCCAGATCAGTCAATTTGTTTTTATGAGCAATAGCGTCATTTGCCACTTGTTTCATCTTTTCTAAGTGGTCGCGTAAAGCAGCAGGTTCTGGGGCAGATGCCTCTTGTCGGGTCATGCTTAGTTTCTCTTCAGCGTCGGTTAACCACAACAACATTGACCACATACTTTCATTATATTCCTTTTCCTTCTTCGAAAGATGAGACAGTTTGTCCCCAAAAGTATTGCACCGTGTTTTGAGAGCTTTGTATTGCGATTCGGCATGTTTTTGTTTGTCCTTCACAATTTCCACTTCCTTATTGTCCATTCCGATCCAACTGGTTCTACTGAGGCGACCAGGTTTCTGGCGATCAGCTTTGTAGGCATCCAGCTCAAGTTTGTGTAACTGTAAGAAAAAAATTGTTGATTGTTAATTGTTGATTAAATGAGGTTCATGTCCATTCAACAGCAATGTCATACACATATGCCAAACAAAAATACACCTGCGTGTGGGGAAGACTGCACATTTGGCATGGAAATTATAGCAGCCTTTCAGCACTGACACTACAATATCCTGATCTGATGCCAGGTGTCATTACCACACCATCACTTAACCCCAGGTGTGATGCTTGGTAAGGATGAACTCATCGGTGAGACATGCCATCCCAAGAAAAATGACAACAAAGGAGTTCTAATTGAAAATTGCAATACGATGAACAATATCAATATTTTATATTCAATGATAATTCTTAAAATATGTCCAACTTTCTCAAGCATCATTGCAGTATGTGAAGGGTGATTTAACGCCCTTCAAACAATCATCCCTTCAAATTTATGCACATATAAATCTGGCTATGCCTGGAGAACTGATTGATTGATTGATTGGGGCGTAATATCTGTTCAACAGCAAGACTACATACAAGTTATTGGAGAATTGGGGCATTTGCGATGATAGTAGCATCTGCTCTGCTAGCACACTCCAGTATAATATGATTCACACACCTTGTCAGAAGCTAGATTGTTATTTCACCGACATAATGGCGAATAGTGTATACCCTGATCAGACTGCGCGGATGCGCAGGCTGATCTGGGAATACACTGGTCACAAATGTCAGAAGCCCAATTACTCCAGCCAGTCTATTTCTTCAGTCACAGCCACAACTATATCCTCTCATTCAACAATACCTTTGCTTCCTCCATGTATTTCTGCACAGCGAAGGAGAGATACCGGACATCGGCTCCGTGGTTGTTGATATCAGCCACCATTTCCTTCCGTAGCTCACTAACCCTGCCCTTGTTATCGAGGTCTTGTACAGCCTCTTTCTGTCTCTCGAGTTCTTTCTCAGAGGCATCCAGCCATTTGTTGAATTTCTGCAGCTCCGCTTCAAACTTTGTAAGTTCATCAGTGGCGGCGGAAAGGTGTTTGATGCGGTTGTCGCATGTTTTCTGAATCTGAAAGGAACGGGTAGATACTATGAAACTGCAATTTGTAATTAGTCAATCAATAAATTGTACACTTTCTTTTCATTCACACAGACAATATAAACTGCATGTGTTTCACACCTTTCAACAGCATTCAAAATGCAAAAGATATGATCCTGGTTTTACAATAATAATGGTTCACAAATATAATAAAAAGTTAGCAGCTATTTCAGACCAAATGTGGTATCACTTTTTAACATTATTTGACAACGAAACAAATGGTGTCACATCGCATAGTTACATATAATAATAATTTAACCCTTTCAACACGCATATCTATTCCAATGTGTGCCAACAGTGTAGTTTGTTTGCTTGTTTATTGTTGTTTAACGGCCTATCAACAGCTAAGGTCATGTAAGGCCGGCCAACGGGTTTGATCCCGTATTTAACATGCTGCATTGGGGGGAAAACAAACAAAATCAGAACGGAAAATTTACATCGAGAACAAATATATTCAGCCCAGGTACATACCACACCAAAGCCCCTAAATGTAATAGGAATAGGAATAATCTTATTATTCATACAAGGGTTATAACCAGAATTAACTCTCACATACAAGAATGCCAAAAAACGTACCTGAGGGCCAAACCAGGTCTCCGTTCGGGATTCCGGTAAGGCTGAATCCCAATCATTAAATTACCAATTGTATGCTCCAACCTGCTACACACCCTACACGCAAATAGTGTAGATGCAGATGAGATATGAAAATGGTGTATTGAAGTCCAATACCAAGTCCCTAATTACCTTGCCGAAGGCAGTCTTGATCTGTGACTCGAGGTGTTGTAGTTCTGTGACCTGTTCTGGGGTCAACTCCTCCTGGTGGTGCTCCACTAACTGTTCCGACTGGTACACGAGCGAGCGGATTGGCTGCTGGTGGCGCAATACCTCATTGTGCAGGCCCTGCGGGTGAGATTGGAAAGAATTATTGATATTGGGGGTAAGATGGGACTGGATTGGCTGATGGTGTCGCAATACCTCATGGAGTGAGATAGATAGAATTATTGATATTGGGGGTAAGAGGGGAGTGGATTGGCTGATGGTGTCATAATACCTTGTTGTGCAGGCCGTGGGAGTGAGAATTGTGACATTGATACACTTATTGAAGCATGAATTGGGGTAAAGAGGGGAGTGGATTGGCTGATGGTGTTTCAGTACCTTCATTTGTAGGCCCTGAATTTACGGACCTGTGAAAGTAATGTTCACCAATGTTGGACTTGCCCGTATTTAAACTGTCCATAATGAGGGAAATTCTCAAAATCAGAACTAGGGGGGGGGGGGGGGGGGTCCCAACAGGTTGGACTTGCCCGTATTTAAACTGTCCATAATGAGGGAAATTCCCAAAATCAGAACTCATTATTTACAGAAAAATATATATTCAGCCCTGAAATTAGAATATCCTGACCAGGTGCCAGGTTCATTCCACACCGTGTCATCTAACTCCAACCACAAAGGAAATATGATCAGTACTAATCTTATTACTTTTTAATGGGGCAAAACAGGATTTAGCTCTCAAGTATCAGAATCCCAAAAATGTACATGAGGGTCAAACCATGTAAATCGGCATACCGGTACGGAATTAGAACAACCTGACCTGGAGCCAGGTCCATACCACACCAATGTCACTTGGGCTCTTCCCCTAAAAGTAATAAGATTAGAAATAATTGTATTACTCATAAAAGGGATCACCTACCTTGAATGCCTCCTTCTGTACCTGGGCCTTGTAGGCCTCCTCACTGACAGCTGGGTCGTCCTTCAGGTGCTGCTCCACGTCGGAGATCCAGTTCATCTCATTGTGCAGGTCCTGCACCAGCTTGTCAAACGAGTCGGCCAGTAGCTGTTGCCAGAAAATAAACACAACCTCAACAAAGTGTTCACAAGGTATTTATTTATTGCATTTTAAAAGATGCATATTTCTCATTTGAATGTAAGCATTATGCTTATCGTAGTTACTTTTTGGAAACTACTGACAGTATGAGCCTTCTTTTCCATGTTTCATAATTTGCTTTTGTTTACCTTTAACATTAAACTTTTACAAATTAAGTTTCTATTACCAGAAGTCATTATTGGAATTAAATCTCATTATATACAAAATGTGAATTGAATTGATATTCTATATATATATACTGTTTCCTTAAAACATTAAAAGAAACCAATATTTATACTCTTTACTTTCTACAGTGGAATGATCATCCTTCATAAAATTTTGTCAGACAATTTTAACATGAATGCCTCAACAGTAAATCTACAGTTATGTGTGCTGGTCAATTTATTTATTTAACCCTTTCAACCCTAAGGAACTGGAATGGACTGTGATATGCTAATGTTCGGATCAATCCAATGGTCACAAAGTGATTTTCAGATTCGTCCATTTATGAAAAGGGGGTGTTTTTGTTCTAAGAAATATGAAACTTGCAAAAAGTGCAGATCCTGATGAGACGGCTCGTTACGAGCCGGCTCATCTGGATCTGCACTTTTTACATAAACCGATATAGCGGGATTTCGGGTTCAAAGGGTTAATGGTGTTTACCGGCCTGTCAACAGCTAAAGTCATTTAAGGCAAGGTTAACGGGGTCGAATCCCAGATCCCAAAATCAGAACTGAATAGTTTACTGAATAATAGTCAAATGGGATTATTGAAATATTGTTAAGCAATAATATGCAGACCTCAGGCACTTTTAATTTTTAACCCATTTCATGCACGACATCAAAATGTTCAACCAATTAGTATCTATTTTTTTGTTATTTCACAGTATAAATGTTGTTGCCACTCACTTGAGTGGTGACAACATATACTTTGGAGGACAAATAAAGAAAATATTTGTTGTTGTTTTTTTGTCTGAAAAATGGTGAATCTTCGGCTCCAAATGAATTAACATGGATGCAATAGTTACCAGATTATGTACATGTGTAATTGTTCATTTTTCTGTAATAACATTTTTTTCAAATACCTCGGACAGTCTGAGATTAAATGGCAATTTATCCCGTCAACACAGTACGTATGTGCCGTGAAACACGGTGCCGTAAAACATTTGTGATATCCAGTCAATACGACCTAATCACTGCGTATGAATATGTGCGGTGGCTGGGATTATTTTTTTGCATTTTAAAGCCATTTTTATGTGTTGTCGGGATAAATAGAATAGTAGGTTAATGCCGTGAATGGAAAAAAATATCTGGCGCGGCACGGAAACGGGATGTGCTCGGCAGAGCCTCGCCCATCCCGTTTCCTGAGCCTTGCCAGATATTTTTTCCCATTCACGGCACTAATGTACTATTCTCTATTTATACTTAGTGCTCATGAAAAGTTATCAAACAGTATGATTAATTATATGTACATTTATATAAATTTGTTATACCATTTCTTGCCAGATACTGAGTAACAAGTATCAAAATTTACCAACAATGCATTCTCCATTTTCTGTATTTCTCAATGAAAGTATTATGCTGTTACTACTGATTTGAACCGTCTTGACGAGACGGTTGAAATGAGTGGTAACAACATATACTTTCATTGAGAAATGAAAAAAGAAAAGAAAAAACAATGTTTGTAATTTTAGATACATGTGATGGGTATCTGGCATAAAATGGGTTAGATCCCTGAAATGACTGCAAATACAATCAATGTAGATATTTTAAAAATCATTTAAACACACATGTGGTACGGTGCAAAGCAAGGCATCTATAAAATTAAAGAAAACACTACATCCTGATATTCAACTACTGTTATGCATAGAAATAATATTTACTACAATAATAACACAACTTTGCAATGCATCTGACTTAGAATATCAATACTACACGTAGTATTGCTGCATTGACAATGAACTGTATAGAAAATGTTATCAATAATAACATAAATATTTCAAACAAAACGGGAAGCATGTTTGACAAAGCATGGTAAATCATTATGTACAGGGTATTCTAAAAGCATTGGATCAGCGTAACACATAACTAAACAGGAAAACTGGAAACAAGATAGGTAGCCATATATGAGACAATATGATTTACAAAGGGACGCGATGTCTTATTATAGGAATGAATGGCCTTTTTGTGGAGTTTATCGGGGTATAAACTTGGAAAAGTCGTGGGAATACTGGACGAAGGCCGGAAGGCCTAGTCCAGTATTCCCGCGACATTTCCAAGTTTATATCCCCGATAAATTCCACAAAAAGGCCATTCATTCCTTATAATTCCAGCATTTGAAATAAATTCATCATGAAAATGTGTTTATTTTCCGTTTTCTTAAGAATTATTTTAATTGCGCCTCACGGTTACGGAAAGTAGTTCGGCATTGCAGTTTACTGGGATATAAATTTTGGACAAATGTTAGGGAATTGTGTAAATATTTTTGTGCTGGAATTATTAATAAATGTGATTTTGAACATAATGTGGCTGTGACTGGAGACATGAAACTTATGGGTTTTGCAACTAGTGTAGATCCAGATCAGCCTGTGCATTCGCATAGTCTGATCAGGATCTGCACTGTTCGCCATTCCATTAATGCAACAGTCATCATGCTTCTAACAAGCAGTATAGTCTATTACACTGCACTGGTCATAAATCCCATCAGCCCCATTTCTCCAGTCACAGCCACAAATATATTTTTCATCAATAAATCTTACAATTCCAGCAATCTGAATGTCCTTGTTGTCCTGTAGCCGATTTCACCAAAATTGCAAAGTATACTTTTCTAGCAAAGTATACTTTGAGGGAGAAATTTTCAATTTTAGGATAAATTTATTAATTTTTATTATACAGAATTTATTACATTATCACAGCCATTTTGGCTGTGATAATGTAATAAATTCAGTATAATAATTCTGCATACTTGTAAACATTGCAAAGTATACTTTTCTAGCAAAGTATACTTTGAGGGAGAAATTTTAGGATAAATTTATTAATTTTTATTATACTGAATTTATTACATTATCACAGCCATTTTGGCTGTGATAATGTAATAAATTCAGTATAATAATTCAGCATACTTGTAATCATCAAATATATGCAGTTGTTAGTTCTATATGAAATAATGCATTTCAGGAAAAATAAACGATTACTCCCTCAAAGTATCAAACTTTGCTAAATAAGTATACTTTGCAATGTTGGTGAAATAGGCTACTGATTTCTCAGTGAAAGTCTTTGTTGTGACTCAACAAGCATTCCGAGACAGCACAAATTAGACGTCAAACAAAAATAAGGTGAAAAAATGAATCTACAATTTTGTCTGTTTCAAGTTTTATCAACATAATATAAATCATATTTTCTCATATATGGCTATAATATTCTTCCATCTTCATCTCACTAAGGTCTCTGATGTTGATGTCATCAGTTGTTTTAATAGATACAAACCATTGAGTAGATTATGTATTAGACTGAATCGTTTTAACCATTTCAACACTACAGGCTTCTAGTGGTGCTTGCAAATAGTGTAGACCCAGATGAGCCGGCTCGTGACGAGCCATCTCATGAGGATCTACACTTTTTGCAAGTAATTTTAATACTTTTTAGAAGAAAAAAAACACCTTTTCATAAAGTCTGAAAATCATTATGTAACCATTGGATTTGTTGCAAAATCAACATATCATAGTGATTTCCAGTTACTTGGGGGTGAAAGGGTTAATATTGGATTGAATAATTGAGCCCAACTGGCAAAGGGTTTTAATTTATTTGCTACTAACAATAATAAGATGAAAGAATATTATTTTAGTTAGATTTACATGAAAATGCATATGCAAACTATAGAATGGCAGTGAAATCCTGAAGGACTAGGGTAAGCGAATAAACAACTCACAGTGAATATTGAAAACAAGCAAATTATGCCAGAGCTTCCGATAAGTACTGGTGGTGTATATTGTTAACAATATGTTATAAATGGTGTTATCAACAAACAGAAGAAATCAGAAACAGTGATGGAGGATGTAGCCCTAAAAAAAATGACCCCTCATTTGACCTTGAGCACAGCGGCCGCATGGGTGGGCTATAGAAAGAAAATGTGGATGATAACAAATGTGTGTAGTAGTTATGAAGAAATTTCAAGCCAATCCCACTTACAGTAACATAAATAGTAGGTAGCTGATAACTTGACACAAATCTTTCATGGAAATTGTACACAGACGGACAGAAGGACAGGGTGGCAACTATCTGCAACCCAAGAATGATTTAACCCTTACAATGTTGAGTTATGCTATCCGGGTATGGAAGGTGTTCGAGCCAATTACCACCCTTAAATATAAGCCGAATATAATAGAATAGAGTTATGCTATTTTTGTTGTCTGCTGTTATTTTTACTTTCCATTTTCACATCAACAATATGGTTTGACAGCACCTTAGGAGGAAATGATTCTGAAGTGCTGTACACCCATATTTTATTGAGAAAGTAGACGAAATATAAACCAACAGCCGATGACAATATAAGTTTCCCACATTTTAACCCTTCGCTGTTGACGGAAATTGCCGTCTGCTGTTTTTCATTTTTGCTTTAATTATTAACAAAAAACTGGTTTTAACAGCACATGAGAATCGTCTCCGCTGTCAAAACCAGGTTTTTGTCGAGAAATATTGAAAATAAAACATTTCAAGCAGACGACAACATTTAATTCAGCATAGTAAGGGTTAAGGGTACAAGGCACTGCCACCTTGCAGGAGAACAGCGTTTTAAAATCAGCACAAGTACCACGGAAATAGACCTTATCTGAAGCTCTGGTATAGCAACATCACAACTAAACACCGAATGCTTATTAACTTATCACAACTAAACACCGAATGCTTATTAACTTCAATGCAAAACATCTTTTGACCACCCAGCCAATAACTGAAATCTGTAATAAATGTCATGCAAAAAATGGGCATGCTGAATAAGAATTCATTTGTATCGTCACTGGTATCTATTAGAATAAACATGGTATGTTTTTTACCGTCTCGTCTGCCTCATCCTGGTTACGGTACTGACCCCTATTTATAGGGGTTTCCCCAAAACAAATGGCGTCTGAATATTTAGGGTCATCACAGTACTTGAGTCATTTGTTGATCTTTCATTCAAGTTATTTTGTTAAATGAAAGTACGCTCAAAACATGAGTGCAAAATATAGTCTATAAATTGTTAACAAAGAAATATGTCTGTAGGATACCAGTATATACCAATGAATTCTCATATGTAAAAAACATACCAAACAAACACAAACTTTATGTCACAGGGAGACCATGACTTTGTCAGTTATTACGGAACCCAACAAATTACTATTAATAGCAGCAATCTGGTGGGAACTTATACTTCCAGCAAACCTGGGGCCCGTTTTAAACTAAACTTCGTACGACAAAGACAAATTGGAAATTAGAATATCATATACATTGATACGAGATATTGGTATAATTTTTAGTGGTAATGATGTGCACATGTAGGCGGAAAATGGTAGAGTTAGTAAAGCCACGTTCATATGAAGAGCAAATTAATAAAAATCCTTGTACGAACATTTTTATCGTATAAAGTTTTGTGAAACTGGCCCATTTATAGAATGGAATGCATAATTTGAAAGGCAAGATTATATAACAAGGGCATTGTTATCACTAAGCTAATCCCCTCGCTGGCAGCCTTGATAATAAAAAAAAACACAAGAAAACTTAACATTTTTTCCGTACAAATAAGGCAAACATAAGTCCTCAGTGACCTTGGTCGGACGTGTGTCGTGTGCAAAACAAAACACCATCCCTAGACACACATTGTGGCCAAATATTATCAAAAGCGGTGAAGCAGTTCAGGACATGAATTATTGAAAAATGAAAGATGTTACTAACATACGCACGTACATACATGGACTAAGGCTAAATCCCCGTTTACCTATCGACAAGGGGATAAAAAATACATTTGCAACCAGTGGCAATCCAGAACAACTTGGATTTTAGCTTCGTCAATTTAGAGTTCTGACCAGTGTAGCTGACTATTAGGTGTATCAGGCCTACTTATTAATTAGAAATGCCAACCAGCATAGCCTATCACTTTTTACAGATAAGCAAGGTAAATGTTAACCCCTTCCACCATATATATAGGCCATAAAGCCAACATTTACAAACACTGTAGATCCAAATGAGACGGCTCGGCTCGTAAACGAGCCGTCTCATCAGGATCTGCAGTGTTTGTCATTTATTATTTTTAACATGTTAAAAAATACCCCTGTATTAAGGATGGTGCCTCGTACCCTTAACACAGTAGATAATCACTTTATCCCAGGTGTGAATCTTGGTAAGACATGATACATGGTGTATTCTCTCCCACCCTCCACTCACATGATCAAGCCATGTGAATAAAGCCACGTCTGACAGTGTACTTCTCAATCACAAAATCAGCAGTTTGATTGGCTACGTCTGAGCTGTGCTCAGCGTCAGCCAATCAAATTGTTTGATTTTCATTGATTGATTGATTTACTGATCGGGCTTTTATGTCCGTTCAACGCAAGGTCAAATACAGATGGGAATGTACCTGTATGGGGGAATTTATTTGATTTCTTGGTGTTTAATGACCTATCAAAACCACATAATTAGCACTAAACTTAAAATAAAGTGTCCTAATCTGGTGCCGTGAGTGCATGCATAGAATGTTCTACAATCACAGGATCAGCAGCAACGCTGTAGTTGACCTTAATTACTACCACTCAAGCAATATTTCATGAAAAAGCTAACAGAAATATGTTAAATATGAAGATATAATTTGAAATGTGTTAATTTTTAACTGTGTGCCAAATTTATGCAATTTCAAGCGACACTAATTTCATCCGCTTTCATTACCAGTTCTGCGATAACTTATCGCAGAACTGGTAATGAAGCAGATGAAAAGAAAAGTTAATTCATACAATAGAATACACGCCAAACAATGTTAAAATGTGGACATGAGAACGCACGGCTATTCACGTTCACAGTCATATAAAGCTATAAAGTTAATTTATACGATAGACGGCAAGCCAAACGATGTTGCAATGTGGACATGAGAAAGCATGGCTATTCACGTTCCACGGTCATATGAGGCCATATACACATGAGGCCAACCCCACCATAACACTATTCGCTATAACACAAATTTGAATATAACAGTACGAGGTCATGACTTCACAGTGTTATATTCAAATTTTTCAAAGTGAAATTGTGTTACATCGTTACTAAATGTATAGAACATACAGTAAAACTGAATGTTTGGGAGTCGTGACTCCCAAACATTCAGTTTTACTGTATGTTCTATATATATATACATTTAGTAATGATATAACACATGGGAGTCATGACTCCCAAACATTCAGTTTTACTGTATGTTCTGTACATTTAGTAACGATATAACACAATTTCACTTATAAAACATGGCTTCAAATGGATACCAAATCATAGTGTTATAAAGAGGTCCAAGTGTATATACAGATGTTTACAATCATTATTTATTTATCAGACCCAGATCATGCAATTCATATCGGCATACATTGTTATAGAATCAGGTATGAATACTTCATATTGTATCTTAGCTGATAATTTTTAATGAACTTACCTATACTTCTTCATTTGAATATAGTGGAAGCTCTCTAAAATGGACACCCTGATGGTCTAGTTTAGAGAGATTCCACTGTAATTCAGGCAATGCATGCTCCAAGACCGGTTAACCCTTTCAACACCACAGACCTCTATAGAGACAATGTTTGCAAACAGTGCAGATCCAGATGAGCCGGCTCGTAACGAGCCGTCTCATCAGGATCTCCACTGTTTGTTAATAATTTTAAACGTTGTACAGATTACCCTTTTAGAAGAATGGGATAATTTGAATGAACAAAATTAATGAAATAGCGTGAAACATTGGCATGGAACATCCTATTAAGTTACTTGGTGTTGAAAGGGTTAATTCATTATAATCATGCACATACATCATCTTCGGAGATAAATAAGACTGAATTGTTTTCAAGTAGAAAGACATGTATCATTACACATTACATGCATTATAGTACATGTTTTTCTAGATTATAAGTCCTACATATATTGACGTGACACCTTCTCGGCGAGCTTTTACCAAAATTATGTACCTTTCCTTTCAAAGGTAATTTAGAGCTACAAGGTATATTAATGTTTGGTCAATTTAAAACTGTAAGCAGACATCTGAAAGGGTAGAAACAAGCAAGAGACATACAAGACATACACATAACTCAATAAGAGCATGTTGGGTATAATTGTTTCTACAAGTGGACGTTCTACTTTGTCCATATATTTCCAGATAAACAGCATATTTCAACTGTGTTTTTTTTTTAAACAGAGCACAAACAGATTACTGTAATTATGGGTAACCTTATATTATTATGTGTTTTGCCAGAATAAATTGTGTCCAAATATTGAGCATTATTACTGTACAATGGAAGGTATGTACATTGTGCGGATGTGCATGCTAGTCTGGGACTACACTGGCCTCAAATATCATAAGGTTCTCTTCCTCAGCCGGCTGCCCATTAACTCTATGCATGCTGGGAAACATGTGAGCTATAAATAGTTCAAAAATAGCAGATGACAATTCATTGTATTTTCTTTTATTTCTCCCTGTAAATACCATGAATATATCTTGGAATTTCATTAGAATTGAGTCTGGAGGATGCAATTCTAATGCAATTCCAAGACATATTTACAGAGAGAAATGAAAAGTACTCCTAATTATTAATTATTAAATATTTTGTTGGCTGTTATTTACACCGCTTGTATGCAAATAATTAATATGAAGTAAACTGACAACAACACTGTTTTCAGCCCTTTTAAGAGTTAAGAATAGTAAACATATGCTGGTTATTTGGACTCATGATCTAATAATATTGTATATATATATGTTTAGTATGATTTATTGTGGGAATTCAACTACAAGTAATAATGTTATTCTTGCATTCATCACACATTCACACAAAGCACATATTTGATATTAACGTACATGCTACCAATTGCATTGGAAATTTTCATATAAAAGCACAGCAAAAAATGTCCATTAGAAGACACTGTATAAGAGGGTTTAGGTAACTTTCTTGATGCAATGCACATATTAACAGAACATTTTCTATTACATTGTATATACATTCAGTTAAACTTTATGAATTCCATTCCATGCAATTGATAGTGGTTACTAAACACTGGGCATGCTTTTTAAGTAGGTTCCTGTAAAATGTAACAAACACGATGGGAAAGGTGAAGTTAACTCTTTGCATGCTGGAAAACATGTGGGATAGAAATAGTTCATAATTATTCATTATATTTTCTTTAATTGCTTGCAGTAAATATCATGAATGTGTCTGGGAAGTTCATTAGAATTGAGTCCGGAGGACACAACTCTAATGAACTTCCAAGACATATTTACAGAGAGAAATAAGTACAATACAGTTAAGTTGTTGGCTGTTAATTTCACTGCTAGCTTGCAAAGAGTTAATAGTATGCAACATATTACACACAACATATTACACAATGTGATTCTTAGACAAATTAACATGATTGGATTTATTTGTAGTGTGGGACACACATTTAAAATGAATTCATCCTGGGACAGGATACGCAATCTAGTTGACATTACTGAATTACAAGCATTTATATAAAACATACAGCTACATAAATCTGATATGGTTAGCATAGAAATAAAATAAATCTATGTCTATAATATATATATATACATATTAAAGAAACAAAAATGCATAAAGATCAAGAAAACCAGAATGAGTTTGAAAATGCTCCTGCAACAGTTGAGATTACACTAATCAGATGCAACCTATTTCTATTCTGAAGAAAATATTTCTTGGAATAAGATTGTTTTTTAGGTATTTTATTTTTCTTATTTATCAATGAAAATATGTTTTGACCACTCATTTGATGAGATGGTTCAAATGGTGGTCACAACATATACTTCCGCTGAGACATAAACAAAATAAATATACTTTCTCCGTCAGTCAAATGGGGCATTTTACTGAATGCAATGGGTTGAGAACATATGTGTATGTGTGAATACAGCAGGCATTGGTATGATATTATTACGGTACTCATTACTGCATGTACATTGTATTTATAAAACCAATAATCTGCAATATGCTGTCAGCGTGACAACAAAATGTATATTAGCATCATACAATTTGTGACTGCTGTTTGTGTGACAATTATTATTTTGACATCACATGACGGCATCGCATCTCACCAGTATAGCTAAAGGTCTGACCGCAGTATGTGATGAGTCAATGTTGGCTGTGCATTTAAAGTGGTTTAATTACAAAATGATACACATACATATATGTATTCACTAAATATTCAAAGTAATGAGAATGCGTATGCTTATTGTACATCTATGGTAGTCATGGCAAGCTCAAAGAGATTGATACTGTCAGTGTACATTGTTAGTGTAAATGCGCACAATTCACAATTCAAAACAATTGTTAGCACTAATTAACCCTTACAATGCTGAATTAAATTTAGTCGTCTGCTGTTTATTTTCTATCTTCCGGTAATTGAAAACATGGTCTCACAGCACTCTTCCAATGGAAATGATTCTCAAGTGCTGTCAATCCATGTTTTTATTGAGAAAGAAAGACAAAGACACAAAACAACGGAAGACGAACATTTTTGTTTCCAACATTCTAAGGGTTATACAGTTAAAGCATATTGTACATGGATTTATATTCACAAATAATTATAGTTATCTACACCTACAGGGTCTCTGCAAATCAAGCAAAACCAAAGAACCTCATAATGAGGTGAGCAAAGCCAAGAAATACAGCACTCGCGAACAAATCAAGTACAAAGTCCTGATGGAATACAGACACAGAAAGCATATCCTGAAAATCATGTCCATAGATGACTGAACGATGCCAAGAAACAAAGAACAAAGTCAGAACTACTATACCATGCCTATCTCACATTGAAAGCATGCTCTAGGAAGTATCAAAATGCCAAGAATGCAAGTCTTACAAGTAAGTCATAAATATCAACAACACAGAAACAGTAGGAGATCCACATGGCTTGAATACCATGACTATTCAAGGTAAAAAGCACACTCATGGGGGAACAATCAAGATGCTGACAACATGCCCAATGAAAACAACCCATACCTTCTTTTCTTCAATGAAGCTTTGAGACATTCCAGGTTGAAAGATGAACTCCTTATTCCTGACCGGCGACAATCCAAATTGATGAGCCAAACCCGATGAGGTCATACTGATAGTTAGACTAGGCGACCACAAATTTTCAGCAAGGTTTGGTGACCTTGGTGACCGTGGAGACTCAATGTCGTCAATGTGGGCTTTCCTAGTTGATGGGTCATGAAGTAACTTTGGCCGAGCTTTGTTGCCATTTTCATTGATTTTCTTTGTTTCATCACTTGAAATAAAATCACTGACAGTATCTGATAATTTTTTTTCAGGTTCTTTACCATATTCTGTTGAAATTTCCCAGTTATCACTTACATCACCACTACATGCAGTTTCACTGGATTGATGTACATGGTCCTTTCCTTTACGTTTCTCAGTTCTATCCATTGATTCACTAACAGCAACATTAATATGAACATTAATGTTTTGACTTACATTGTCAATAGTTTGCAATTTTTCTGCATTGCTCTTATCGCCAACTTTATTGTAAAAACTATCTTTGCTTTCACTTTGCTTTCCTTCTTCTCCAGCTGATAAAACACCTGTGGCTTTGTGTCGTGGATGATCTTTCGGTAAAATGTTCGGTGTTTCCGTAATTTCTCCTGGCTTCTGATCATGCTCACTGAATGATACATGCAACTTTTTACCAGTCAATCTATCTAGTTTGGTGCCACCAGAAGAGAAACTAGTAGTCATGATGGAATCTTCTCTGACTGACTTTTGATTGCCTGCATCCAAAATTGCAACTGATTCTACTTCTGCATCGGCTATGTGCATTGCAGCTGGTTTCAGCTTGTATTTCTCAAAGTCTATGACATATGTATGTCCGGATACTGAGCTATCATGGGACTGCTGGGTCTGTGATAAATTTGTTTCATAACCAGATGACCCTGTTTCTACACTGGTCATAGAATCTGAAGGCTTTGACTCCAATAACTTTTTCACATTTACTTCAGGTCGTTTAACTGATGGCATGTCCAGTGAATGATCTTTAACTGTAGATGCCCTATCATGTTCTACATTAAATCTATCTATTTTGGCAGCACTGTTGCTACTTTCCCGCAAACCCTCTCGTGAAATGTTACTTAAAATAAGACCAGCTGCAATGGCATCATTCAGATCATATGACTTTCCATCATTCAAGTTGACGTATGTCCCTTCCTGTGTGTTTATCAATCCTTTCTGTAAAGCTTCTTTCAGTTTTATTACTTCTCCTTCACGAGTCAAGTCTCTGATCTCTGCACATTGTGCTGTTATCACGTCTTGCTGTATCATTTCTGATAGAGTATAGACTTGGTTAGTGCTTGGATCCATAAATTTTCCAGTTTTTGGATTATATAATCCCTGATTAACTGCCGAGTACAAGCTCAATCCCTTGGGACTTAGAATGAATCCTTTTTGTACAGCTTCTGCTAATGTTATCAACTCGCCAGTCTGTGGATTTTTAAAATCTCCAGTTTTTATATCCACCATTCCTAAGCTGGCGGCTCTTCGGAGTGTAATTGGTTGAACAGTATCTGGGTCAATGACTTGGGAATTCGATCTATGAAGCACTCCTGATGCAAAAGCTTCTTGTAGCCTATTTTTACTCTGAGCCTGATCTCTTGCCAGTATTTCCTCTACATAAATTTCAACTGAACTTTTAGATTCCAGATGGTCTTTGCTTTGCTGAATAAATCCTTCATCAACAGCTTCTTGTAGTGTCAAAAAGTTACCAGTAAGCGGGTTAATATAATTCCCAGAATTTGAGTCAATTATATTTAAGCTAACGGCTTCTTCCAATGAAATGCATTCATCTGTTCTAGGATCAACAATTTCTCTAGTGTTTGGATTGATCAATCCAGACTTCATTGCCTGGACAATCGTCAACTTCTTCTGACCAAATGTATCTGTGAGGGTTCCATCTTTGTCATTAATAATCCCTTTCTGGACAGCGTCATATAACGTTCCTACTCTGAATCCCGACTGGTCCTGTTTAACATTTTGAATGAGAGAATCTAGTGATGAAGAAATTCCCTTTGAGCTGGACAACCAGTCCAATGGCTTATTTATCACATCTGATTGAGAAAATGTGTCACTTTTAATACTCATTTCATCACATTCTACTTCCAGAGTTTTCACTTTCATTGTCAGTAAACCCCTATTTAAAGCTTCTTTGAATGTAATACTAACTTTGATGGCAGCATCACTACCGTGTGATTCCATATAATCAACATGTACTTTATGTCCATGGGTTGTGTCTCCTATTGGTTTTGATGTAATTAATTTTTGTTTCAAGGCATCTTCAAGTGGAACTGAAGTGTCAGTATTCGGATCACGAAACATTACACGAGAAATACTCAATTTACCACTACTTGCAGCTGCTTCAATTGTCATTTTCTCATTGGTGTTCATGTCCCTAAACTCACCAGTTTCCAAATCCAAAAAGCCAAATTTAAGTGCTTCAGCAAACCTAATTGGGCTTTCTGGCTGACTTTCCTTATAGTCATCACTTGCGATGTCCAGTGTTGAAGGAATTAATGGAATGCTAAACTCTGGAATGAAGGCCATTTCATCAGATTCTTGATTTTCTTCATCTTCCATCTCATCTGTCTCACTCATATTCAGCTTGAAGTTGGCTGCAAGGCTTCGCAGTTGTGCCAACTCATCTTTTTCTATAATGTATCCCTGTGATACGGCGGTTGAGATAGACATTCGCTTCTTGGATGGAAAGTTCACTATTCCACTCTTTTCGTCAACGATATTTGACTCGACAGCTTCAGTAAGTGTCATGAGGTCTCCTTCAGATGAAGACCGAACCAGTGTGTTACTAACATCTATCACACCTCTATCTACAGCATCTTGAAAAGCAAAATATTCTCCGGTGTTCAAATCTTCAACCATTAGACCATCGTGTGTAACTACTCCATATTTAACTCCTTCTGACACAGTAAAACTGGGTTTGGTAAAGTCAACAATAAGGTTCTCTTCTACCGACAACTCAAAAGTAAATGTTTTCTTCTGTTGCTTTTCAAACACTGATCCTGTCTTACCACTAATTAATCCCATTTTCAGTGCTTGTTGAAGTGAGACAAATTTTCCAGTCTGAAGGTCTTTAACTCTAGTTCTGTAAGGATCGAGTAGTCCCGATTTGACACCTTCTGTAATTGATGCCTCTCTATCAGTCCTTGGGTCCAAGAATGTACAATTGGTGGAATCATAAATGTCATGTCTCAATGCCCCAGCAAGTCCCATCTTGGGATATTTTGCATCAACAATGAGCCCTTCCTGAAAAGCCTCATCAAGAGATATAATCCGATCATGTTTACTATCACACATTGTCTCTGTTTGAATATCAATAACACCATCTTCAACTGCCTGATCAATGCTGATAAATGATCTTGTTTCAGGATCTTTGACCAATACATCATTCCAGCCTTTAATATGTTCAACTTCTTCAGAATACGAAAGAGTAGAACATATTGAATCTGACATTGACTTTCTTTGTTTCTTTTGACCAATAGTGACAATCAAGTATCTTTCTACAGCTTCATTTAATGACAGTGGTTCATCTAGACCTAAGCCAATATAGTCACCAGTAATTGGGTTCATATACCCCTTTTCAAAAGCATCCTTCAGAGAAAATAATCCTGTGCTGGGTACAACAATTTGTTGCCGAGTTGAGTCAATTAACCGTTGATCAATTGCTTCCTGCAGGCTCACATACTTGCCTGTCCGTAGGTCACGAAACAATCCACGAACATCATCATACAAGCCTAATTCAATGACCTCAGCTAATGTTAGACCAGTTGGTGGAATTTCAACAATGAATCCCAAATCAACAGCTTCAGACAATGTCAGCATTCTACCACTTTCAGTGTCCAGCACACGGCCGGTTGTCTCATCTACTAAACCTCTGTGAACTGCTTCCAGCAACGGTACAAAAGAATTTCTTCTTGAATCCTTTATTAATGTTGGTGCATGATCAATTATTCTTGACAAAATGGCATCAGAAAGCAGAAGCAGTTTTCCAGACAGTCTATCAAATACACGTCCAGCATCATCAATGTAACCCTTTTGAATGGCTGTTTTAAAAGTAATACAGGACTCATTGGCTGACATTCGAAGAATTCCTGAATCTTTGGCTGCTTTAAGTTCACAAATTTCACCTGTTTTTAGGTTGGAAATCTCAGATGTTTTAAAATCAACTAGCCCTAGATACGCAGCATTGTTCAGTGTCAGAAATCTACCGGTTTGTGTGTCTTTTACCATAGTTTTCTTTGGATCCACCAGTCGGTTTTCAATTGCAGCTTCTAATGTCATAACTTGGCCAGACTTGGGATCTGTGAAATTGCCTGTTTTGAAGTCATATATATTAAATCTGACAGCTTCATGAAGACTACACGGTAATACCCCATGACCAGCATTGCAAACCACCAAACCCTTTTCCAGCGCATCACTGAATGAAACATCTATTTTGTCATTATGGTAATGACCCGTTACAGGGTCAATAATATGTTCAGCAATTGCTGCATCCAGATTTAATATTGTCATTGTTTTTGGATCTCTAACTAAGACAGAGTCTGCATCCAGAATATGGCTTTCAATGGCATCACGGAGTGTAACTGGTTGATCAGTTGTAAAGTCTGTCATCAGGCATGTGTCTTTGTCAAATATTTTTTCCTGCAATGCACCCTGCAGTGTCATTTTTGGTTGATTCGCAATGTCAATTAAAATACCTCTCTCCACCGAATCTGCAACTTGTATTCGTTCTTGGTTTGCTTTGTCAATACATATACCAGATGTAGGTTCTATGATTCCCTTGTCTATAGCTGTGTCCAATGTAACTACCTCACCAGTTTCCGTGTCTCTAACTCGAATTAGTTCAGGATCTACAAGCCCAGATTCTACAGCCTGTGCAAAGTCGATCTCTTCATTTACATCAGGGTTCAAAAATGTTCCTAATTCCTCATCATATAAGCCTTCATCCAAAACCTCCGAAAGTGAAAGCTTAAGAGGTGAGTGTGACTTCATTATTAAGCCAGTCTGGAAAGCGAAGTTCAAAGCAATCGGCTGTTCATTTGCATCTAGCATTTTTCCTGATGCAGGGTCAATAAGCCTTTTCTTTACCGCTTCTTCCAATGATAAAATATCTCTGCCTATTGGATCTCTGACCAGCGTATCTTTATTTACAATACCCTTTTTCAATGCAACTTCAAATGGAATTTCTCTGCCATCAACTGGATGTTTCAACATGTTTGTAACTGGATTGTACAAATTATTTTCAATTGCATCATCTAGCATAATTGGCAATGACTTTGCATGAGTCCCACTGTCAGTACTACCTGATTTTGTTAGATCTGGCTGTATGCACTGAATAGAGCCTCTACGCCAATTTAAAGGCTTCGCGTTGCTTCTATTAAGTATATGTCCATGTAGTGGATGTCTATTTTCAATTGGTTTGTTGTCAATGTTTTCTGCAGTTTGCTGGGAATTATTTTGCTGGTCTTTGATTTGAGACCCTGCAGACGTACTTGTTGTTTCTTCAGTTTTATCAGCCATACCAATACCAGTGTTTATGTCAATAGAGTCAACAATAAGACCTTCATCCTCAGCTACATCCCATGATAACCATTGGCCACTAAGGGTATCTTTCACCTTTCCATACTCTGTATCAAAAATGAATGCATCAATACTCCTTGGAATGTCTAACGTCTTATTCAATTTTTTGTCAAGAATTTTTGTTTCACTATCTATGTGACCTTTCGAAATTAAGCGCACCATGCCAGGACCAAGCTCTGGATACATATCACACTTTTCTACTGGAATATCATCATGAATTTGTACAAGTCCAGAATTTATTGCTTCTTGAAATGGCACGGTCTCTCCAGAAATGATGTCAATGACATGTCCTGTATGTATGTTGACTTGACCAGAGTTAATTGCTCTCTGTAGATCTACTGTCTTAACAGGTGACTGGCTTATGTGTACAACATCTGGACAAATGATTCCACAATCTATGACCTGTTGCATATACAGCTTCTCACCAGTTCTCGGGTGCACAAATTTCTGTTCATCCTTGTCCCAGAATTCTTGCAATATCTTTTCTGTGTAATGAACCACTTCAGTCTTCATTTTCTTAGCTTTATGTTTCCTATGCTTTTCCTTACGCTTCTGTTTGTCATGTGATATCTTCTCATCAGTATCACTTGTTTGTTCTTTTAAATCGTTTTGCAGTGCATCTGTTTCATGAAACCCGTCTTCCATTGTGTGGATATCTTTCTCAAATGACACTGTAATTCCAGCTTTTGTGTGTAGAAGAATATCATAATCTTGACTGATTGTATTATCAGTTTCATGCTTTTGCTGTTGTTGAACATTTACATCAATATCTAAAACTGTTTGGTCTAGAACATCTTTGAATATTTTGCTCTTGCTGCTTTCACAGTGACTGTCAATTGGCTTACCTGTCATATTCATGTCAGCTTTTGTAACTTTCTTACTGTCATATGTCACAATTTGATTCATGTTGGCAGGTTGTTGACTGTTCTCAGCAAAGTCACCGATATGTGAAATCGGGCCCAAATCACTGTCGTCAAAGTTTTCAATTACATTTTCAGTCCGTTGAGACAGCTGAACTCTCTCCTCAAAGTCTGGAAGAGCTTGGCGTAATGTTTCTCTAAATGGGTGTGGTATTCCATCTGTGACTGGAAGCTCAGATTTACATCTTGTTTTAATGTCACGACTTGCTTCATTAATAGTTTGTGTCACATTCGAGTCCATGCCAAGAACATTTTTTCTAACATGTTTAATGGTTTTATCAGTTACCAACTTATCTGTCTGTTGTGGGCGTTGGACTGTTTCTTCAAATACTAGATTATTCTCATTAATTTGTTCGTGGAAAACATGCTGTTGCATTTCATTTTTATCAATTACTTTGCTCTGTTTCTGTTTAATCTCCCTAAATGATTGTTGACTGTCTGATTCCATATCAGTTGGCTTCATTTTTGCTTTCACGTCGTGTGTAACACTTTTACTTGGCATTATTTCTGTAGCTATTATTTCAACATTGTCTTCACTGATATTACACTTCTTGTTAAATATAGCATTGGATGCTTGCTCTATGCTAGTATCTCTGGCATTTCCATTGCCTACCATATCCATAGTACTGTTTGTTTTCTTCATTGAGTTTGTCATACCAGTTTCAATGGCAAGTCGTTCTCCATTGTCACTATCATTTCCATCAGATTTCATAATTCCTTTTTCCTTGTCTGTTCTTATGATGTTGTCATCTGCAAATGTTTTATTTGGTTTATCAATTTGATATGGTTGTTGAAATCCCATGCCAATTGATAAAGGTGTTTGATTTATGGTATCATTGAATGTTTGCTGTCTGTGTGATTCACTGTCGGTTGATTTTATCACAGCCTTTATAATGTCGACAACTCCGGGAATTGGTGTTTCTGCATCTGACCCGATACCTTTGTCATCATTGGGTTTCATTAATGGTTTGTCTAAGGTATCGTTGATGATTTCCTTTGTTGTAATATCCTGATCTGCCTTGTTCATTTCATAAGAGTGCTTCTCAATGGATTTTGCTACATCTATCACAATGTCAGTTTCCTCCTTAGTGTCAGCCATAGACATGGTACCAGCTATTAAGTTGCTATCTATTTGAGGCTGCTGATATTGCTTATCAAAACATAGTGTGGTTTCATCCAAAATATCATCAACACTGTGTGTATTTGTATAAATTGACCTATGTGTGTCCTTCATACTGCGGGTATCTGCCTTTCTTTGTACTACTGCTGCTTCTGTAACTAACTTCTTAACATCACTAGTTTTGCTTTTTATTAACGGTCCAATAACCTGTTCTTGTGGAGTACTGCTAATCAAGTTTATATGAGTGTTGTCCAAAGTATCTCTGAAAGTTTCATGTATTTGCGGTTTAGTATTATAATCAGTTTGTTGCCCGACCTGACTATCTACAGAAAGAGATTTTGTTTGATCAATTTCCATACAAATCACATGACTGCCTTCAGTAGGTATTTCATTTGATTGTGGTGGTTCTACCTTCTCAGTAAATCCTGATAGTGTCTGACTTAGGTTATCTTTAAAATTCTGTTGAATGTTTGTATCAATGTCTTTTGAGGTCTGTCCACTATTTACATATGACATATTGGCCATACTCTTTCTTACTTCTGTGTATGTGTTCTGCACATCATTGTTACCTGTTGCATCTTCACTGTCATCATCCATTGTTGGATATACATCAATTGTATCTTTGAATATTTGCTCAATGTTTGTACCATCATCAGTTTCATTTGTTTTCTTTGACATTTTCACATTATGTCCTTCTGTTTTCATGCCTTCAACATCAGGTAATACATTTTTAAGTTGTTGTCTGTGAACCTTTTCATCAATGTCTAGCATGCTCGTGTCTATGGTATCAGTGGAAGTGTGTTGTAGTTTGTTATCAGCATCTGTATCACTTGCTTGTCTTTTAATTTCTTTGCCATCTCCGTGTTTTTCGACTGATTTTATTAGTTTCAGTTCCTCAGCGCGATCCTTCTCATTTCTACATGCAGGACTAATTTGTTTAGTATGCGTCTGTGAAACAAGTTTATCCATGTCAATACCAGTTTGGACCAATGAACCTTTAACTATTTTTTGTATTTCTTCTGAGTCTTTGTCAAAACTTTGAATATTATCTTTAATTGTTTTGACAGTTGCTATTTTAGCCCTGTCTCTAGGGGTTTTACCTGTTTGTGTGTGATCAATGAATCTTTTAGAACTTTCCTTATCAGCTTCGCTATCAAATTTGTGTAATGTTTCTTTCACTGATTGATCATTTGTACTTGATTTCAAATCATCTGCTACCAAATCTTTAATATTCTCTATACCTCTTGCAGTTGTTTTCAGTAAGCTGTCCGTAAGTGGCAGAAGTTGAGCGGTTTTGTTTAGAGATGTTTGGTCTAATGTATTTATATATTGTTGTTGTACTTCTACCCCTGCATCAGCATCACTTGTGCTACTTTTCTTTATCATGTCATGGTTGTCTGTTGATTTAACTGCTTCACCTTTCATTTCTAGCATGGTTTCATCACATGAAATGACTATACTGATGTCTTTAGTTGGATCCTTCTGATCAACGCCTCCAACTTGTTGGTTGAAGGAATCTTTGTACATGTGCTGTACTTCAACATGCACATCTTTATTTACTGATTTTGTCAGTTCATCTAGTATCTTTGTTTTGTTATCTGGAGTGGCTTTATTGATGTATAAACCATCAGATTGGTGTGGTTGTGGAACCTTTGAGAAATTATCAGATATGCCATCAGTGACCGGTGAAGTAGGTTGTATGCCAAGCTCTTTGTCACGATTAAACCCATTTTGTGCGAAACTAGGCAAAGTATGAACGGGAGAATCAACACCACCACCATCAGAAGACATTGCCTCAAGACCAAATGATTCGACAGATGTCTGAAAGAATACAAAATATATGATAATATTTATATTTCTTTTTAAATAATGCAAATTCAACATAATTTAAACCTGTCTATACAAGACACATTTGAAGAATCTAAACACACACAATTTTATGGTTAATTAAGATAAATTACATCAAGCTAATTCCAAAAATAAGCTACATATTTTGATAATGTATCCTTTATGAAAGTCTTGTGCAGTTGTTCTGCTTTCTATAAACCCGACATATGAATGGAACTATATATGATCAACAATACCTACTGTTCCAACCCATACCGAATAGTAAACTACTAGATAATGTTTTAAACTATCTGTAGCAGTGATAACATTATAAATACAAATTGACAAAGACATGACATTGACATAACATTTAACATGACACTTAATAATAACACTGAGAATGATATATACATGTGGGCCACTGAGAAAGGTGCCTCACAGCATTTGCAACAAGTGTAGACCCTGATCCTATTGCAGATTTAGACTTTGGGATTAAAATCTAATAGGTCTGCCGGTGACAGCTACTTGACTGAATGGTATATGTCCAGTAGCCTATTTCATCAAAATTGCAAAGTATACTTATCTAGCAAAGAATACTTTGAGGGAGTAATCATTTATTTTTTCCGAAATGCATTATGTCATATAGAACTAACGACTGCATATATTTGATAATTAAAAGTATGCAGACTTATTATACTGAATTTATTACATTATCACAGCCAAAATGGCTGTGATAATGTAATAAATTCAGTATAATAAAAATTAATGGTGAAATAGGCTACTGATTAGACTGTATGGATGTGCATACTGATCTGAGCTTACTCTTGATGCACGCGTTATAATGTCCATTTTGGCAGCCGGGGGCCCAATGTATGTTATACCAACACAAAATGGGGGAATATTTTCTTTGCAACCAGCGAAGACCAAGCTTAACATATACATTCAATCAGTCTGACCAGTGTCTACATGGTTCGCCAATTAGTTCATGAAACATACATGACCCTTCAAATAAACAATTTACATTAGATTTAAGCAGTATGGTAGCTGATCATACGTGATACGCGATATGTGACCCAGTATCAGATAAAACAGCATATTTAATTTTGATCAGTGTGTCTACTGACCTGTTAACATATTCATTCAATCTGATGTGGATAATTGCATTACAGGCCATTGGTAGCAAACTTGGTAATTTTGTTGTCACATGTAGGTAAAAAAAGTCATGAGGCCCCATTTTTATTACAGTGTACCACAAATATGTGGCTGTGACTGGAGAAATGCGGCTTATGGGATTTGTGACATGTGTAGTTCCTGATCAAATAGCACATTCCTAAAGCTTGAAAACAATCTACATGGTATAGTGATTGTTAGAAGCACAGTTGTTTCATTAATGGAATGGCAAACAGTGCAAATCATGATGCACACACTGATCTGGATCTAAACTGGTCGCAAAACCCATAAGCCCTATTTCTCCAGTCACAGCCACATATAAATGTATCAAACAAATGACTTGATGTTTCCTGAAAACAAAACATGTTTAATGTAAAATGACTGACATACAATGTCATGTGTAATGATGAATTTAGAAATTAACACATATGATTTATAAGTATGGCATATAGAAATCTGCTGGTCAAACAAGCCAGATTACTTCAATCAGCTATATGAACATCCACTTAGCAATACAATGAAAATTACACCACATTCATCATTAAACACATGTTATAACAATTATATTTCATTATATTCGTGTGCATCCCACCGTTTCAGCCAAAATAATGTGTAAAATTGTCCATCACATACATATTTCAGTTATTCATGTCATATACTCAAAGACAAGTGTAAATTCATTCTAACATAGACATTGCATGTTTCTGCATTAAGAAATATCAGCTTGTAAAATGTACAATTTTACTAGTTTTATCTATGCAGAAAATGTGTGTTTATCCAGTAAATAAAATTCATTGATATCTCTTACCTTGCTTCCAGTATTTAAGCTATGTTCCGGTTTAATGTCACTATTGTTATTTTCATGATCTAATTTATTTCCCATAGTGGTAATTTCATAAAATTTGCGCTATGTTCTGAGGATGGCCCATTTTACTACTATTGGGCTTACGCGAGTGTCGTTCAGCTAGTGAAAATGAGTGGTTACAATGTATTATAATATCCTGAAATTTTGAAACATCTAAAATTGTACTGAGAATGCAATGAGTTATGGAAATTTCTATAGCCCATTTACAATCTCAGTACAAGTTTAGGCTTCAATATGCATTGGAATATAAAAACTGTATTGAGAAGGTAAATGATCTATGAAACATTCTCAGTACAATTTTATATGTATCAACATTTCAGATAACATAATTTCAATATGGAATAATATATTGAAACTTGTTCACCAGTTCAACTAACACATGATGTGTATATTCATAAAACAATGGGTAAAATGAAATGAAATGAAAAAATGGGTCTCTGTGTCATATTTTAATTTTAATTGAGCAAACGTAATTTAGGAAATATGCATGGAACCTTCAATTAAAAAAACAATTGTTTTATCGGGCTTTTGAAAACTCATCTAGTTTTTATGTTTTGATAAAATATCCAATATCATACATATTGTTGTTTTTCAGAGCTGTAATTATAAACAAAGTTTTTGCGACACAATTTTGCGACACAATTATGATCAATTAAAAAGTTACAATTGTACTAGTATATATTCTTTCACAACAATCTGGTCTTGCCTACAAAAAAAGGACCTCTGACACAAAATGTAAATGACTTCCACCCTTGCAAAGTGAAGCCATTCTAGTATAATAGAAAGGATTTAACTTGTCTTTGAGTATATATTTATTATTTCACTGCAATGTCTTATAATGAAACAGTAATATACTACAATTACACAAAAGTTAATCACCCAGTTGGGTTGCTTAACCCTTTCCCTGATAGAGACGACTTTTCACTCCTCTGCAGAAGATGTCTTTTGAAAACATTGTGGGAAAAGGAGAAATTGCTTGTAACAAGCAATTTCTACTTTTCCCACAATGTTTTCTACATTATCATATAATTTAACCATCATTTGACCCAGCATTTGATTCTCTTATTCAGATGTTTTCGATTTGGAAGAGTCGAAATATCGCAAAACAGGGAAAGGGTTAATTATTACTGGATTGTGTAAAAAAAACTAATTTGACAAACGATTTTATTTTTAAATTTTCTTCATTTCTCAAAGAAAGTATAAAGTTGTTACCACTCATTTGAACTGCCTTGGTGAGATGGTTCACATGAGTGGTCACAACATATAATTCTGTGTAGAAAAAATAAAAATATTTAAAATTTTCAGACAGAAAAATAGTGTATCTTCAGCATGAAAAGGGTTCAAGTCTGAAATACTAGGATAATAATATAATATGGTGAATAAGTAGCGTGTGTCTATATAACAGAGTCAACAATATAAACACGTACATGTATATTGTATATGAAACACAGGAATAACTGAGCTTCAGACAAGTAGCATTATATGAGGCCTCAAGTATAAGTTATTGTTCACATATTGGATTTTTAAGGAATTAAATACAAGGGAGCGCTAGCGACTGCAGCGTTTAGTTCCTTAACTATTTGCATGTTCGCGGCGAAAATATCCGCCAAACAAATTAGGACTATATGTTTTATTTCTCTCTGTAAATATGTCTTGGAATTTCAGGACTCAATTCTCATGAAATTCCAAGACATATTCATGATATTTACAAGGAGAAATAAAAGAAAATATGGGAAGTGTTTTATTGATATAAAATAAAAAAAGTTAATTAATTTGAATATAGAGTTTTAGTGGCTTGTAACCTATTTATTTTAGTGGTGCGGAACCTTGTATTCGAGGCTGGTTTGTTTTCATTTTATCAGAATTTATTTTATTAATAGCTGCTTCTAATTTTGTAGACGTTGATCTTATTTTGTTAAATAAGTTTTACTGTTTTTTGAAATAATAATAATTTAGCTAGAAAAATTCTTTGTAACTTAGTTACCATGTTGTTTTGTATATTTTTTGCTACTGTGCTTTTGATTGGTTGTTACGTAGCACGCACCGCGCTGTTAGATTTGCTAATTGCTTTCGGCACAGGTGATTTTTCAGTGAACAAGTCTTGACAGAAAATATTTTTCTTCAAATGTAATATCGGTTGATATCAATCTGTTTATTAATGCATACCCTGTTTCATTTACATGTCGGAGATAGTGCGAAAGTTACATGTATGAAGAACAAACGGTATGTTTTTTCTATGTATTGTTCTGTTCACGGTAGTGGGTTACGACCTACCGGTGAAGGCGGCTGCAGAAAAATGTTTTTTGGGTTTCAGTCGCATAGTTCATTTGGCACATGTTATTTTGTTCAGCATTTTGTTGATACTGAATGACATTTGTTGAAGGAATGTACTTTATCAGCGCTTGTCTTTGTTGTACTCATGTGTTTCGATTTCTCATTGACTTGCTGAAAAATCATTCGCCTAATTATACAGTTTAATTGGTACGTCATTTTCTTGTTATTTCATCTCCATTACAATTCGACTTCAAAGGTACTTATAAATTTTTGTCCGCTAGTTTTGAACTATTTATAGCCCACAAGTTTCCCAGCATGCAATGAGTTAAAAATCCAATATGTGAACAATAGCCAAGTTTCACTATGAATCTCCCATCCGAGTGTTGATTTTCCACTTCCTGTCGAACAATTACTGATTAAATATGGTAATATGTAACTTATTGGCGTTAAATATTGCAATATGTGAAATGAGTGGAGCTCGATACTAGCCAGCGATTGGCTTAGAAAGTAGATTGAACTATAAATGACAATAGTGACCGTGCCACATTACTGTGATATGTGTAAGAAGAGCCAGGGCTGACACTGTTAACCCATGTCAATCTAAGGATACAATTTTGTGATTCTACACAGGCTATATGGTGTAATATTGCCCGTCTGAAGTATGGAGTATGTTCACCCGAGGCTATCAGGCTATATGGTGTAATATTGCCCGTCTGGAGTATGCGAGGCTCAGGCTATGGTGTAATATTGCCGTTGGAGTATGTCCACCCGTGGCTATCAGGCTATATGGTGTAATATTGCCCGTCTGGAGTATGTTCACCCGAGGCTATCAGGCTATATGGTGTAATATTGCCCGTCTGGAGTATGTTCACCCGAGGCTATCAGGCTATATGGTGTAATATTGCCCGTCTGGAGTATGTTCACCCGAGGCTATCAGGCTATATGGTGTAATATTGCCCGTCTGCCCGTCTGGAGGTATGTTCACCCGAGGCGATAGCCGAGGGTGAACATACCTCCAGACGGGCAATGTTACACCAAATAGCCTGTGTAGAATCACAATAACGTATTTGTCATACAGCAGATCCTTTATTTGGCCGTATAAACATATCTCTTCTTTTGATCTTTGCATTTTTTCAGGAAGAAAAATAATCCGAGATTCGATTTTCTACCGTCAGTCTTAATAACAACAGGGCCATGATGGCCCTAATTCGCTCACCTGACTCCATGAACACCAGAGGAGAATGTGACATTGAGTTCATGTGTTTTAAAAAAATTGTGCTATTTTTAGATGGCGGTCATCTTGGATTAAGCGATGACTCTCATTTTAGCAAATCTGAAAATGCTTCACCCAAAGATCTTAACTTCCTATGAAGTTTGGCCAGCATCGGCCATGTGGTTCCTGAGAAAAAGACGTTCAAAATTTTGAATAAATGGACCTTTTGGTGGCCATCATGGATGACATAATCATCCGATTCCGACAAATATTGCACCAGAGCAATCGCATCATCGATACCTACAATTTGATATATGGCATGAGCATATTCGGTCAAAAATAAAATTTGACCCCAAGGGCTATGCCCATTTTTGACCCCGGGGTCACCATTTTCAAAACTTTGAAAGAGCATTGTAAATCGATCATTCCTACCAAGCTTAGTCGAAATCTGGCCAGTGGTTCATGAGAAGAAGATTTTTTAAGAATATATGCTATTTTTGGACGGCGGCCATCATGGATTAGTGATGACCTCCACTTTAACAAATCTGAAAAGGCTTCACCCATGGACCATAACTTTTAAGTTTGGCTACCATGGGCCAAGCGGTTCATGTGAAGAAGAATTTTGAAATCTCTAATAAAAGAACGTTTTGACATTTCGGCGGCCATCTTGGATGACATAACAATCCGATTTCGACAAAAAATGTACCAGACTGATCGCCTCATTGATACCTTCGATTTGATATATAACATGACCATATTCGGCAAAAATAAAATTTGACCCCACGGGCCACGCCCATTTTTGACCCCGGGGTCACCATTTTAACAACTTTGAAAGAGCATTGTAAATCGATCATTCCGACCAAGTTTCGTCGAAATCCGGCTAGTGGTTCATGAGAAGAAGATTTTTTAAGAATTTATGCTATTTTCAGATGGCGGCCATCTTGGATTAGCGATGACCTCCATTTTAACAAATTTGAAAAGGCTTCACCCATGGACCATAACTTTCAAGTTTGGCTACCATGGGCCAAGCGGTTCATGTGAAGAAGAATTTTGAAATCTCTAATAAAAGAACGACCTTTTGACATTTTGGCGGCCATCTTGGACGACATAACAATCCGATGTCGACAAAAAATGTACCAGAGTGATGCCTCATAGATACCTTCGATTTGATATATAACATGACCATATTTGGTCAAAAATAAAATTTGACCCCACGGGCCATGCCCATTTTTGACCCCGGGGTCACCATTTTAACAACTTTGAAAGAGCATTGTACATCGATCATTCCTACCAAGTTTCGTCGAAATCCGGCTAGCGGTTCATGAGAAGATTTTTTAAGAATTTATGCTATTTTCAGACGGCGGCCATCTTGGATTAGTGATGACCTCCATTTTAACAAATTTGAAAAGGCTTCACCCATGGACCATAACTTTTAAGTTTGGTTACCATGAGCCAAGCGGTTCATGTGAAGAAGAATTTTGAAATCTCTAATAAAAGAACGACCTTTTGACATTTCGGCGGCCATCTTAGATGACAACAATCCGATTTCGACAAAAAATGTACCAGAGTGATCGCCTCATTGATACCTTCGATTTGATATATAACATGACCATATTCGGTCAAAAATAAAATTTGACCTCAATTTGACCCCACGGGCCACGCCCATTTTTGACCCCGGGGTCACCATTGTAACAACTTTGAAAGAGCAATGTACATCGATCATTCTTACCAAGTTTCGTCGAAATCCGGCCAGCGGTTCATGAGAAGAAGATTGTTTAAGAATTTATGCTATTTTTAGACGGCGGCCATCTTGGATTAGCGATGACCTCCATTTTAACAAATCTGAAAAGGCTTCACCCATGGACAATAACTTTTAAGTTTGGCTACCATGGGCCAAGCGGTTCATGTGAAGAAGAATTTTGAAATCTCTAATAAAAGAAGACCTTTTGACCTTTCGGCGGCCATCTTGGATGACATAACCATCCGATTTCGACACAAAATGCACCAGAGTGATCGCCTCATTGATACCTTCAATTTGATATATGACATGACGATATTCGGTCAAAAATAAAATTTGACCCCAATTTGACCCCACGGGCCACGCCTATTTTTGACCACGGGGTCACCATTTTAACAACTTTGAAAGAGCAATGTACATCGATCATTCCTACCAAGTTTTGTCGAAATCCGGTTGGCGGTTCTTGAGAAGAAGATTTTTGAAGAATTTGTGCTATTTTTAGACGGCGGCCATCTTGGATTACGTAATGACGTCATTTTAACAATTTTGTAATCCCCCTACCTAAGGACCATGACCATGAAGTTTGGTGACTATAGGCCCAATGGTTACCGAGGAGAAGACGTTTGAAAATGTTCACGGACGAGCTAAAAAGGCGTAAATGAACATTTCGTTTTTTTATTAAACGAAAACAAACTAAATATGGAGTAAGAAATCCATCGAAAACGACTTTATGACAGTTTTTTTATATCGTGTAATTTCATTTATATTCCACTGCTCTATCGATCTGCTCTCCCTTTGGCGCCTCTAAAAGAATGCGACTGGTTCCCAAAGATTCGCTGTCATTGCTACGCCACGTTTCATGCGTGGAACCCATAGTTTGTGACCTAAATATAGCCGTGTCACGAAGCCAAGTGTGTTGAGATTTGAAAACACTAAACGGGGCAGTTTGTGGCGGCATCGCTCATATTTTGATGAGCGAAGAATATTTATGGAAAAATAAACAATAAAGACTGGTTTTAAGTGTACAATTTGTTACATTTATTGATCAATTCGGAGTTTTATTGTGTTTAGTGAGGAATACAATTCGCAATCGCTAGATGCTTGCAAAATGTATCTTCATTGGACGCGAGGCGATAAGCCCTATTTCTCCAGTTACAGCCACAAATATCCATAATGTAAGTTACAATACATTAGCTCTGGGGCCATTTTCACCATTGTGATTTTAACTTATTATCCCAGGAAATGTTTGCAGTCACCTTGCCCCCTACTTTAACCTCTAAATATGATATTGACTATTCCATGCTAATTTTCAGATTATTCCATTAATCCTTTCACCACTAAGCAACTGTAATGGACTTTTATATGTCAATTTTGCAACCAATTCAATTGTCATAAAATAATTTTCAGACTACCGGTAGTGCAAAAAGTGCAGATCCTGACGAGATGGCTCGTGACGAGCCGGCTCATCTGGATCTACACGGTTTGCCACTGGTCAGAAAAGGGTGAGGGTGTGAATAACTCAGAAAATATCCATAAACAGTGCCGATCCTACTGAGCAAGCTCACTGCGAGACGACTCATCTGGATCTGCAACGTTTGCAAACGATGAATTTTGATCAGTATAGTTGAAACGTTTTAAATGCAAAAATTATGTTGTGTTCAAATGGGTAAATTATCGTAAAAGAGACACATATGCTACTTGTGTGAAGACATAGTTATCAGACACAAAAGAATGGCAAGAAACCATAATTAATAAGTAAAACAAGTGAGTAAAACAGAAATGATTATATAATATGTATTAATGGTGAACTAAATCTGAAAATATCAATGTACGCACAACATACAGGTAATTAATTGTAGACATATCACCCTGTTGTTACGTTATTTCACACCAACTGCAGTCATACACATATGTTAATTTTTTTTTGTTTACCCAACATGTTATGAACACTCATGAGAATCGGCTGAACAACTGAATCGGCTCAAAAAGCAAATTCTAATGAGTGGTCAAATTATATATTTGTAATGAGAAATAAGACATCATGTTAGAATTCTGTAAATTGGCATGAAATATGTTTAATACCCTCACCATGCATGCAATATTTTTGGTGAAATGTGCTATGTCCGAGACACTAAGGTAATATGTTAACATTTATCATGTTTATCATAACAATTGTGGAAATTGCTTTCAACCAATATACCACCATTTTGCCCTTTCACCCAGACAAACACAACAGCGACATTAGGTACCGGTATGTCTACAATGTTGTCAGTTTGTTTTTTAATCTATGAAGCAGCATATCATAATTCTGCAATAACTATAAATAGAAGCAATAAGTAAAGAATAAAATAATAAATTTCATATTGAACCCTCGTTTCTTTTCATAAAAAAGAATTGTCTGCACAATCATTTAAAAAATGTATGGCCTGGCAATTAAAAGGGAACATTAAATATGATTACTCTAATGCACATGTTCAGTACCTATACTTTCAATATTGCCACCATCAGACAATGACAATGAGATGACAAAGAGTGACCAGAATCGACTAACAATATGTTTAGTTCAATATAAATAATGTAACATAATGAATCATTATTAAAAAGCAGAAAATAAAATTTAATGTCTAGAAAAAGCAGGACAATTTGTAGATATACCAAGGTACAAATTGTCAAAAAGCATTGGTTCATGCAGCGAACTATAGGGTAGGTGTAACAAAATCTCACCGAAGATTCAGAATCTGTTGTGTCGTCCAAGTCAATCGGCAGCTGTGACGCACCAACCATCTTCACCTCACCAGTGCCCTCTACTGCCTCTATGTCCGCAATACCACAACTCATCGCATCAGGTAGAGACATTTTCTCCCCAGTTGTTGTGTTCACAACTTTTCCTGTGTTATCTACACTGAATCCTGGCTTGGTAATATATGTTGCTGATCCTTGGTTCACCACAACTTCGGTAGCAGTTCTAGACACTAGTTTTCCATCTTTGTACACAATTTCATGACGGGGTGAGAATGGTGCACCCTCGGAAATTACACTATATTGGTCAGATTTTACACTACTCTTTGATTCTGGAGTTTCATCTATGGTATCAATCATCTTTGGCTGAACATACCCTAATTGGATTGCCTGTTGAAGTTTTACTTTGAAACCAGTACCTTTATCTCTAAAGTCACCAGTTGTCATATCAATTTGGCCTTCCCGAATAGCCCTGGTGATCGAAATTGGAAGGCCTGTGTTCTTCTCCAATTTAGCACTCTGTAACGAACACGGTTCATCTTGTTCCAAGAATCCACAGATTACAGCTTCGTCAACAGACATATTTTCATGAGTATTTGGTTCTTCATACTCTCCTGTCTTACTGATAAGTCCAGCTTGTATTGCATCAGTCAATGTTATCAAATCTTGTGCTATGTCATCATCCTCGAGTGTTACTCCACTATCAGATATGATATTCCCTGCAGTCGTATCACTGTGATCCTGTTTGTAGTGTGTATCTTGTATTTCATCATCTTCAAGTGTTAACCCACTGTCAGTTATTGCATTTCTAACAGTCACATCATGATCTGTATCTTTCGCTATATCGGGAGACATGGACTGTTTCCGACTTATCACCTCTGGTGTAACGGAGGGTTCATCATATGAATGGAATGCAGAAACTGGTGACTGAATCGGTTTTGACATTTCTCCATTAATTTTGTTTGCAGCTACACTACTCACAAATGTATCAGTTTCGTCTAAATCTGTTGTCTTACTTAATGCAGGCTCAGCCATTTTGCCATCTTCCGTTTTGCCTATGACTGCTGGCACCTGCCCTTTCCTGGATTTGTCTGTACTATCTTTCTTTGTCAAACTATCTTTCTGTCCCTTCCTATCAGCTACTGCAGGCTGTTCATGAATAGCATATTCTACTTTCAGTGATGGTGTTCCACCAGCTTTCAAAACTACCACAGATCCGCCATCTTGATTTCCGGCCAGGGGAGATAAGCAGCCTTTCTTGACTGCATCTTCCAATGAGTATGACTTTCCTTTCTTCACATCCCAAAACAATCCAGTTTCTGCATCCAACAGACCACTCTTGAATGCCTGCTGGAAGCTGTATGTTGCTCTATCTTTCTTTGGTGGTTTACACTTGAATGGTTTTCCTGTATCTGATACAAGAACTTCTGTACGAATAGCTTCATCTACAGAAACCACTCTTCCACTGAACGGGTTAGCAAATGTTCCTTCAATACCGTTGATGAATCCATTTTTCAAAGCCTGAGTGAATGTAATTGCATCATTTCCAGCAGATGGAACTGGGAATTTAATCTGCTTCACTGCTTTACTCTTGCCTCCAGATACATCTGCATCAACCAAACCAAGTTTGATAGCTTCAGAAACTGGTATGACAGTTCCTGACTTTGTGTCCACAAACTGCCCAGAAGGTGCAAGAATACCTTTATTCATGGCTTCTGCAACACTTACCTTGACTCCAGTTTTCGTATCTGTCACACCTGTGATATTGTATGTCATACTAGATTTTGGAGCGGAGTATTTTGTCTTTGTCGCTGCAACAACTGACACAGAGCCAGATACTAACCCCTCTTTCATGGCATTTTCTAAAGTGTAGCTCTGTCCGGTTCGAGGGTCTGTGTATGAGGTCAGATCAGAATCCACAATGCCCCTATGTACAGCTTCATTTAAGGTGACTTCAACTCCAGTTCTTGTGTCAAGAACTTGTGAAACATGAATCTGTTTTTTATCATGTCTTTGCTTTTCTTCTACACCATTGTCTGACGTTCTTCTTCCTTTGATTAATTCGTTCTTTAAGGCTTCTTCGACTGTCATTCTAGTGTTTGTTTTGTGATCAACATAATGCCCAGACTCCGAGTTCAATATGCCCCTTCGTTTTGCTTCATTCACAGGTAGATCTCTTCCAGTCTGTGGGTCCTTTACCTTCTCAACAATTATACCTTTCACAATCTCTTCAGATGAAATACCTGGACAATGGTCAACTTTGGCAAGGCCCTGTCTAACAGCATCATCTAGGCTCATAGTCTGACCAGTACGCTTGTTCTGTACTACACCTGTTTCCGGATCAAACAGGCCTTTCTTGATTGCTTTTGGAAGTGGAAGTTCCTTTCCTGTAGTTGGATCAACAATAGCAGTGACAGTAAGTGACTGCCGCTTAACATCAGTCTGGATAGGAATTTGTTGCTGGGCCTCTTCTACACGGACTAAACCTTTTGAAACTGCATCTCTCAGAGCTAACGTCTGTCCTGTATGGCGATCTAAGTATTTACACATAGACTGATCAAGCACGCCCTTTGCTACTGCTTCTGTCACAGACATTTCTTCCCGTGTTCTAGGATCAAGGACAGATTTCACAGTAAACGACTTGCGGTCCAAATCAACCTGTACACTTGTTGGTTTTAGTAAAGACGTACTGGGAGCAATTGAAGATGATGTATCAGCCTCAATAAACCCTCCACTGACTGCCTCAGGAATGGACATTTTTGTATTGGTCACTGGGTTATAATAAATACCGGTTGCAAGATTCAAAAGACCCTTCTGGATTGCCTCAGAAGCACTTATTTTTTTACCTGTCGGTGGATCTAGTACTGTGTGTAGAGTGAAAGAGGTTTTTTCTTGAATCAGTTTGGCATCATCCGCCGATGTAGATTTCTGATCAGCCTGGATTAGTCCTTCAGTAATGGCTTTACTGATAGATATGGCTGTTCCATAACCAGAATAATATAGGCCCTGCTTTTCATCGATCAAACCTTTTTCGATAGCCTGCTTCACTGGGATATAGCGGCCTTGATCTTTGTCATACACAGATTTCAAGTGTACAGTTTCTTTCTCATGCACATATCGCTTTGGTAATGTATCTGAGAAAATGCCAGAACCTTTGGAACTTTCCGTTCCCTGTACATAGCCTTTCTTTACAGCATCTGATAAGGTCATTTCCTCTCCAGTGTTTATGTTTCTAACCACACCTGCTGTAACATTCAAAACACCCTTATCTACAGCTTCAGGCACACTTAACCTTTCACCGGAATATGGGTCTACCACAGATGAAAACTCAAAAGATTTTGTCTGTGTGAATGTGTCTTCTGCATACTTGTGGAATTTTTCTGATGTAGCCATATCTGCATCTACCTCTTTAGCAGCTACATAGTGTTTATCCATAGCATCTACAATTGGCATAGATTGTCCAGTTTTAGAATTTAGATATTTTCCTTCCGTTTCATCAATGATGCCTTGTCTGATTGCTTCGTGTAGGGAGAGTTTCTCACCAGTAGTAGTGTCTAGTACTGATCCCACTTTTACCTTCTTCTTCTCGGAAAATGTAACTTCAGCCTTGAAACCTTCTTTTGACAGTCCTTCCTTCATTGTAATACTATCCATCACCTGGCCTTGTATAAAGCCAAAGTTAACAGCATCCAGTATGCTGAGGACTTCCCCAGTGACAGGGTTCATGTATGTCCCATCATGTGGATTGATTACTCCAGAATCAATAGCAGAGCTCAAGCTTGTCAAATTATTTGACCGAGGGTTCATGACAGAGTTAACATTTATTTTGTCTGTAGTTTTCATGACCATACTGGAAGCAGCATGGACATCAGGTATCACTTCTTGTAGATCCCCATCTTCTATGAGTGTCTGCAAACTAGCTATTCCACCATCTTTTACACAATGGCCAGTATTGTCAAGAATACCACTGTCAATTGCTTCCTTCAGATTTACATATGCCCCGGTTGAGGTCTTAACTTTAAGTGAATCTGGGTTAATGAGTTCTTGATGTATAGCATTTTGTACCGTCATATATTGTCCAGTATTTGGATCTTTGAACATTCCTGTTTCAGGATTCAGATATCCACTCGAAAGTGCCTCCATGAACATCATACTATCCGAGTCTTTTGCTGTGACTGATGTCAGTTCTCTTACTTGTGTCACCTCCAACGTATTTGGACCCAACACACTGAACTTAGTTGCTTCTATGGTGACCGGTTCCTGTGGAATCGGTGGTAAGGGTCTTGATTCTGATTTCTGTTTTCGTCCAAGTGTACTCATGTCGGTAAGATCTTCTCTCATGAAGCCACTCTTGGCCCTGGCAGCAGCTTTAATGGCCAGATATGGAGCACCAATCAATGCAATCATACCTTTCTGGGAAGCGGTCTTCACAGACATTCTGGACTTTGGAGATTCAATATATTGTCCAGTTGTGGCATCAATCTTGCCTTTTTCAATAGCTTCCCTTAGTGTGTACACTTTTCCACTGTTGACATCATACATCTGGGACTTACCATCAATAAAGCCCCTTTGAATTGATTGAATCAATGTCATATTTTGTCCTGTAGCCCTATCAGTATATGTTCCAGTGTCTTCTTTGAATGCACCAGTTTCCAGTGCAGCTGATAATGTCATGCCTTCAGGTGTAACCGTCTCTTCTTCAATAGTTGTATCCACATGTTTACCTCGGATTGCATCTAATATTGCCATCTTCTTACCTGTGGCAGGTTCTGTGTACTGGTTGTGGCTTAAATCAATAAATCCTTGATCCAGAGCTTGGCTGAATGTTAGTCGTTTCAAAGCATCAGCAGGTGCTTTCTGGTTGATAATAATTGTCTTCTCATATTTTCTATCGGGTTCAACACTTAATTCCTGATCTGGTGATTCTGAAATCCAGCCATATTCTATTGCAGTGGCTAAGGACATAATCTCATCTGTCAAAGGATTTATAAATGTTCCACTTTGCACATCAATCAAGCCTTTCTCAACTGCCACTTGGAACGTCATTCCCTTTGGTTTTTCTACAGGTTCAGTTAGAGATGCTTTTAGGTTCGCTTGGATAGATGTATGTATCCCCTTGTCTGTGTTTCCTACTTCTTCAAAATGGTCAGTAACAAATCCAGACTGTAAGGTCCTCGTGACAGACTGACCTGGGGAAGGCACTAAGCCTTTCCGATATGCCTCCTGCAGAGTATATCTCTCATTTGTAGCAGTATTAATAACATACCCAGTTCTCACATCAAATATATTTCTGTCAATTGCTTGTGCAAGAGTTATCAGTTCGCCAGTTGCAGGATTTATTATTTTTGTTTCATCTCTGTTTACTACACCACTCTGTATTGCCTCTCTAATTGTCTGAATATCAAATGTTTCTGTCCTCAGGAACTCAGAGAGAGTTTGTGCAGTCTTCAATTTTCGTGATGGTAGCTTCCCAATTAGCTCAACTGATTTTGTTGTTTCAGTACTTGTGACAGCTTGTTCATCTTTCTGGAAATAAGACATCATTTTGGTGACAGTGTCTTGTCCCGTGGTTGTCTTGGTTTCAGTTACAGTATCAGTCCATGTGCCACTGATGAGTTTCAATGCATCAGCTGTTTGTTTGTCAAGAAAGCCTTTATCCTCAGCTACTTCAATACTCATTTCCTCCTTTGTAGTTTTGTCAATAACAGTAGCATCATCCCAATTAATATCAATCCCAGTTGAAGGCAGAATACCATGCTCGGCAAGTTTTTCAACAATTTCAGAATCCAGAAAACCCTTTTGAACAGCCTCGGCGACACTCATGATTTCATCAGTACTTGACCTTGTGACCTTGCTGGTGGACCAATCAATGATGAGGTCATCTGGCTTAGAGGGCACTGGAGGTGACGAGTGAGGTGGTGTGGATGTTAGTATGGGTTCGTCTGTATCAAGCTGTGAACGATACAAAGGTTAAATGGAACACAATTAGGTGAGACAAAGGTGAAAGCATACCCAGTGATTAGTAACCATTGAAACAGGTACAGGGTTTCTTTCATACTCTCACTCATACATGTACTTCTATTTCTGTCTACAGATACAATGAAAGATATCTAGCCAATAGGCCTAAAGGTTGTCTATAGTTGAACATATATATTGTAATAAAATAATCAACAAAATCTAGTATAACTAGATCATTATTGCTTCGTTGTTAACTTTTTTTTCTAATAAACATGTAACATTTGGTTAAATTTGACTATCTTCTAGACCCTGATACAATAGACAAAACAATAAGAGTGCCAAATGTCACAATATACGCTGGTCGAGGCATAGCCAGTAAACTGGGGAGGATAACTCCATCAAACAAAAAATCAATAACACTGATGGAGGTACCTCTCAAAATATTTAACGCAAATCAATATTATTTTTTTTCAATCCAAATGTCTAAGTTATTTGACCAAGACAATGAACTGAGGGACCACATGGGTGAGATGTAGAACAAAACTATGGATGATGAGAAATTAGTATATGAAGTTTCAAGCCAAATCGACTAAGGATTGCAGAGATAACAGGTAGCTTTAACTTTGACACATATTTCCATGTCATTTTGTCCTTATGGTTCCAGAACATAACAGATAGAAATTTGTGTTAATGTTTTTGGGTAAGTCATTTTGACCTTGACCTTCAACAGAGGGGCCCGCATGTATGGCCTATAGAACAAAAATATTGATGATGACAAATAAGTATATGAAGTTTCAAGCCAATCCAAGTGAAGGTTGCAGACATATAACAGATAACCAACTTTGACACAAATTTTGCCAATACTTAAGTAATTTCACCTTGACCTTGGGCATGTGGGCCACATGGGTTGGCTATGGAATGAAAATATGGATGGTGATAAACAAGTATATGAAGTTTCAAGTCAATCAGACTTGCGGAGAAGATAAGTACCTGAAAACTTTTAATGCAAATTGGACGGATGGGCATACAAAGTTATACCATAAGATTTCCTGTTTTTCATACGGGTGTATATAAATGGCTGAAAAAATTTGTGGGAAAATTGGCTGGTAGCTCTTGAGTTACAGCACAGAGTGATACAGTACACAAAACAACAATAAATCAGTAATACTGATGGAGGATGTACCCTTCAAAAACATTAAAGCAAATTTCCGCGCTATTTGACCATGACCTTCAGCAGAGCGACCACATGGGTGGGCTATACAATGAAAATAGAGATGATGGAAAATAGGAAAATGTTTCAAGCCATTCCGACTTATGGTAACAGAGATAGCCAAAAACTTTTAATAACACCAATATCAAACAAAGATATTAACAGACAGACAGATGAACAGACAAACAGACAAACAGACAGACAGGGTGGTGACCATATGTACCCTAAACATATTTTGTGGCACATAAACATAGTCCATAAGGATAGATTCATTATGGCTTTTAAATATGTTTACACCAAGTGCAGAGAATGTCTGGAAAGTGACTTCTGTCTGACATAATAAACAGGTATAATTAATTTTCCAGGTTCAATCACATGAAGATATGAAAACAAAAAATAGCTAACTGGCTCCATGACAAAATGTTAAGGGTGATGCAAATGGCAATCAATATTACAAACTATTACAATATATAATTTCAACTTGCAATTGTTCATTAAGAAGGGCTATAAGAAGGGCTACAATATGTTATAAATGTCTGTGGATATTTCATTATTCTGACTGTTCAAACATCATCACAGTAGATTAATTTGTCCTATATTCAATTACTCATTTAGTTATATGTCTTATGACCTGGATGAATTTTTATCAAAGTTTTGTTAAAATGTTATATCATTACAGTCATTCAGAATACACCTTTTTCTATTGTTCTTGTTTCTCCTGGAACGTAGGTGTTGTGACCACTCATTTGAACCATCTCAGATATACAGTTCAAGTGGTGGTCACAGCATATACTTTGGAGGAGAAATGAGATAAATATATATGATTTTCCTTCAAATAAACAAATGGTGTCCCTAACACATACAAGCAAGTTTTATAATCATGGATACTAAATCTTTACTTAACCCATGTCTGATGAATCAATATTTTGAATAAAATAATTTTGTATAAATAGTTTTCCTTCAAATGTGTATGCTGTGACCCTCATTTGAACTGTGTCATCAAGCAAGTAGTCACAACATATACATTCATATAAAAAAGCAACAGTGAAAATAATTTCTAAAGCTATTCTAATTGTATCCCGACTGTAATGGGCTAACATTCTGCAATTTGATGTAAATGCAACATGGCACATGATCTCATGGAAGTGTGACTATAGTTTTATGTGTTTGTGTCACTGAGTGCAACCAAGCCCCTCTTACTGTGACTATTGCTTCTATAGACAACCTTAAAGACACCATATCCCTGCAGAGATACACTGTAGGAACTAAAAGCAATAGAGAGCACTTACCGCCGGCATTCTATCCACACCTTCAGGAGTGAGTTTTTGCGCCTCTGCAAACAGCTGCCTCGGTGGAGATGGTCTGATTCTGTCCCCTGGCTTAGCGTACACAATTGTCGTCAATGGCTCTTGCATCTGCTCCGTTTGTTTCGGTTTAGCTTCTCCATTAATGCGTTCCATCCCATTCACTTGTGGCTGACCGGCAGGACTGAGAGGTCTTGGTTTAACTGGTGACCGAGATGTTGCTGTCTTATCCTTAATCACATCAAATACAGCTTTTCCAGCCAACACAGGTGCACCAACAACTGCAAGTAATCCCAATTTTAATGCTTCTTGAGGAGACATTTTCTTTCCAGTTACTTTATCAGTCACTGCACCAGTTTTTGAATCAACTAGACCTTTTCTAAATGCAACATCCAGTGGATATACGTCACCTGTGCTCGTATCCACAATCTTTGCTTCATCAGATCTTATTTGTCCGTCAGTTAAAGCTCTCTCCAGAGTCATTGTTTTGCCACTTAACGTATCATATACAGTCCCAGAATCTCTGTCAAATATGTTTTCAATGATACCTTTTTGTACAGCATCTAATAGAGGAATCCGTTCATCCGTTGAAGTATTGACGACATCTGCAGTTACGCCATCAATTAACCCTTGTCGCAATGCCGATATTAAGGGAACTTTCTCTCCAGATTGTACATCCAGCACTGATACAAGGTTGCCATCGATGACATGCTGATTTACACCCTCTCTAAGAGTGTAACTGTTTTGAGTATTGGGATCCATGAACGTACCAGTACTAGTGTCATAAATTCCAGCACCAATGGCATCCAATAAATTCAAAGGCCGTCCTTTTGAGTGTTGTACTTTCAGATCTGGACTCAGTGTCACTTTCTCAGCTCTTGATTTACTTTCATTTATTTCACCAGTTCTTGGGTCAATTATCCCTTTTTCAATACACTGTTTCAAAGTTAATGGTTTGCCTGAAAGAATGTCTGTCATGGCAGGTTTATTTTCATCAAGGATATCTCTCTCAATTGCCTCTGTAATTGTAATGTATCTACCTGATTCAGGATCTCTGATTTTACCATATTGTGCGTCAATAAGACCTAACCTAAGAGCAGACTGGAAAGACATTCCATTAGTTAATTCCGGTTCAGGTTCAATATATTCAATTGGTGATACTGAGCGTGGTGAATCAGGTACTGTCCCAGAAACAGCCATCTCCTGTTTTCTCCATGTCCGAACTCCTTCTTGTTTATCAATTGTCAATGGTCCTTTGTCATCATTTTTATTTTCAACATCGGTAGTATAATTTAGAACCTCATCTGGAAAAACGCTGATCTCTTCACCTGATACTCCAGACTTTTCCATTTCCATACTAACATCAGGGTCTATACCATTCTCAACTGATCTGAGCCTGCGATCACGCTCTTTGTCTGATTCCCTTCTTTCATGTTCAATTCTTCTTCGTTCTATATCTGAATCTCTGTGTGCTTTAGACATTTTGATTAACCCCTTGTATAATGCATCATCCAGGGATATGTCACTGCGGTATCTAGCATCATAGAATGTTTCTTTTTCAGGATCAATTATTCCATCCTTTATAGCTTTATCTAGTGAAATCTCTTCTCCATTTCGAGGGTCTAGTACTGACATGATATTTTTTACTGGAAATTTTCCATGACTAGCAGTAACAGAACTTTGCAATATGTCTTCAGCTTTTTTTCTCGATGAAACCTCGCCATGAATGAGACCCTTCTCTAGTGCAGCATTGATTGACATGCTTTCTCTTGTCATGGGGTTGATGTAAAGTCCATGCGTCAAGTCAAGAATATCATAAAGAATAGCTTCATCATACGACATCATTTCCATTGTTCGCGGATCTATCACACTTTCAATACTAAATGTTACTGTTTCAGACGAAATTTCTTCTACCATGCTTGATTCGGTGGTTTCTTCATCAGGATTTATATGAATGCTTTCAGTTGAACTTGAAACCGACCCTTCAATTGCAGCAGATTGAGCGATAATAAATTTACGGTCTATTGCATCATTCAGTGGTATAACCTCACCAGTGATCGGGTGGATATAGTTTTCCATTGTGCTATCTAAAAGTCCTTCATCAACAGCCTTGGCAACTGATATTGTCTCACCTGTACGTGGGTCAAGTACAAATTTTACCATCAATGTTGTCCTTTTTGTAGTTGTTATTTTTGATCCTTCACCTTCAGCATTTGAAACAACAGCCATTAGTTCAGCCTCAATCAATTTCCGTTGAATTGCTTCAGGTATCGTTAATTTTTCTCCAGTTTTTAGGTTAGTATATTGTCCTTTATGTTCATCAACGATACCAAGTTTGATTGCATCAGACACTTCAAGTCTTTCACCAGTTATTGGATGTATCACAGATTTCAATTGGAATGTTTTTGTTTCATGAATAAATCCTGTTGACCCTGGTTTTGGGGTATCATCACCAGCAATGACGTATCCTTTTTCTATTGCTTCACTGATTTTCAGTTTCAGTGGTCTACCTCTGCTATCCTGACCTACATAAAGTCCATTTTCAAGATCTAGAATACCTGACTTAACGGCTTGCGAGACCGACAGTTGTTTTCCCGTGCTTGGGTGAATTGCTCCAGTAATAGAGAATGATTTTGATTCTTTCACAGAACTTGTACCTGGTCCATGTTCAGAAGTTTCAAGTCCACGAACAAAACCTCGATCTATAGCCGCATTTATGGACATTCTTTCACCAGTAATGGGATGAATGAACACACCTTGTTGGATATCAACAAGGCCTCTATGTATAGCTTCTTGCACTCCTATTTCACGCTTAGTTCTAGGGTCGAGAACAGACTTAACTTGAAAGTGTTTTGTTTCTGACACCACAGTTTCAGTGACTTTAGGTTTGGTGACAACAGTTTGTGTGAATGAGTAATTTGCATCACCAGCTTTTTTCATGACTTTAGAATCTAAAGTAGCCTGTCCTGTTTTATTTATTTCTTCAGTTATTTGTGGAATTTCAGATATTTGTTTCAACCAAGCATCGGTGCCAATTGATTTTCCTGCAAAATCAACTTCATCTTTTCCACTGTCTCTGGCAATAGCAGGCCACTCAGATGATAACCGTAAAAGTCCTTTCTCAATTGCAGTCTCTACAGGCATTAAAGAACCTGTATTTGGATCACGGAATGTACCAGTTCTTTCATTTAGTAGGCCTTTAGCAATGGCATCAGCCACCGAAATTGACCGAATACCTGCTTCATCTTGACCAGGTTGTAGGCGTGTAGTAACCGTTGTGTGAGCTATTATAGGGCTTAATGTTTCTAACACAGTCTGAGCATCCTCGGTAGATACAATGCCAATATTTATAGCCTGTTGAAGGCTAACAACTTTTCGGGAAGTTGGATCACGTATTTCAAGAGTTTCCGGTGTTAGTAACCCGATTTGAACTGCTTTCAGTAGCGAGATATTTCTACCACTAGAATCTTTTATAGAGATTTCCTTCATCAGTGTATCAACCACATCTTTATCTATGAAACCCTGTACTGCAGCAGACTTCAATGACACCCTTCGGCCTGAAGATGTATCAACAAATTCACCGTTGCTTGTAACAACACCTTGTTTCAATGCCTGTGGTACCGTTAATAGTTTACCAGACTTCAAGTCTTTCACACAATGTTTTCCAGCAACTAGATCTTCTTGAACAAGTTTAATATGTCCCTTGTCTACAGATTCTGGTATTGGCAATGGTAGTTTGCTTTCGGCACCTTTTGGATGCACAAACCCATCTGAATCTATTAACCCTTTTTTCATAGCTTCTGATATGGCAACAACATCGCCGGTGTATGGATCAACTATACATTTTGCTTCTGAATCAATTACCCCAGCATCCATTGCATCTTTAAATGACATTATGCGGCCAGTTTGCGGATCAATTACTCTACTGTCATCTAAAATTACACTTTCCGACAATGCTTTAGGCAATGGCATTGATTTGTGAAGTAGCTTCCTTTGGAATGCATCATCTAGTGCTAGTCTCTGTCCACTGCTCATATTGATATATTGTCCACACTCTGGGTCTATGATACCTTGTGTAACAGCCTCCATCAGCGATGTTAGTTTACCAGTTTTTGGATCCTTGATATCATTCTTAGTAGGATTAATAAGTCCTTTGTCAACTGCATCAATGATGGTTATTTCAGAACCTGTGGCTGGTTCAATGATTTTGCCAGATTTAGGATTATACAATCCTTTCTCCACAGCCTCTGCCAACCCAAACCTCATTGTGGTGGAATCTAGGTCGCGATCATTGAACACAGATTGTGATTGGGTAATGAATGTAACAGTGGCGCCATCACCGGTGATATTCTTAGCACTGGCAGGGGACATAATTCCTCGAGCAACAGCTTCCTGAATAGGAACAAACACTCCACTGGATGGGTCTTTAACTGTATTGTTTGCTGGGTTAAACAACTCCTTTTGCATAGCTTCCAGTAGAGTACACTCTTTACCAGAATAAGGATCAGATATACCACAGCGTGACATTAATTGTTTGTGTAAGTCATGAGAGATATAGCGACTGGTTGCAGCTTGGGAAACTGACATGCTCTTATTTGTTCGCGAGTCTAATATTGTCCCAGTTTTTGGATCAAAAACCCCAGCCTTTACTGCATCTGGCATATTTATTTTTCTCCCCGTTTTGGGATTTAAAATTGATGCAACATTTAATTGTGTCCCTTTAGGTGCTAACTGTCCCTGTCTGACTGTGATCAGTGTTTGACCTGACGATTGATCTAACTCATCCATAATAATTTCATCCGATATGGAGCCGAGTCCAGAGAGGCTCGAAATACTGGCCACTTTCTGAGACAGCCTCTCTGGCGAAACAGGAGGTGATTTCATTCTCCATTGAACTGGGGTTGGTGCAGTGACAGTCGCAGACACGTCCACTGACCGTGTATGTTGAACATTCTCCATGTCTTGATGTCCGGGCTTCACTAAGCTACTTCCTTTTGGCAGGGTCGTAGAATCTGCCTTGGGTGCAACACTGATGGTCGTCTGACTGCCAAATACTTGGCCAGTGTTGCCCATGGCCTGAAGTCCGCCGTAGCCCTCAAAGTCTGCTAGTTGTTGGAAATATTCCTGCATGTCCTCGTCAACTAGCATAGAGGAGCGCTTCGTCAGTTCTGCCCGGAATGTACGCAGTAATGGAGCTCGTTCAGTCACCAGGGAGGGAAACTGAAATTAACGAGGAAATATTATTTTTGGAATAAATATGTTTTTGAGAATTTATCTGGGTAGAAAGTTTTAAAATTCCAACTTTACTGATTGATAGCAGGAAGGCCTCAGCCAGTATTGTTTGACATTTAATCCTTACAATGCTGAATTAAATTTTGTTGTCTGCTGTTTATCTTTTAGTTTCCATTTTTCTCATTAAGAACATGGTTTGACAGCACTTTAGAATCATTTCCAATGGAAATGATTCTAAAATGCTGCCAAACCATGTTTTTATTTAGAGAAAATACAAAATAAGAAACAACAGCAGACGACAATTTTTGTTTCCCGCATTCTAAGGGTTAAAAGCATATATCCCTGACACCAAAAACTGTTGTTTATTCCTTATAATTCCAACCTAATTCTATCTCAAAGTGATTAAAATGAGTCTTCAAAAGACAGTGTGCACCAATACTCACATGCATTCTCTTTACGATATTTTCTGTAAATGCGCAGAGCAAACAGAATGACAGGAATACATTCTTGGAATTTTTCTAAATTCTGTGTTCAGTGCAATGAAATATTAATGGCATTTTCATTCAAGTACACATAAAATTGAAACTTGACATTTCAACAATACTGTGATGTTGTGAATAGAAATGTGGGTGTGACTGGAGAAATGGGGTCCATGGCCTTTGAGACCAGTTTAGCCATGAATCAGCAGTCTGATCCGAGTCTGATCTGTTTGCTCTAGATCTTAATAAGGTTGTAAACTAGCTGATCAAGCTGGCCACAAATATTATAAGACCCATTTCCCCAATGACAGTCATAAATAGTGTCAATATAAGATGCATTTTTCTTGTGAATGGTTGATTGAGTGATTGGCGTTTTACATCCATCTAGCAGCAAGGTCATTCGGATGGGAATGCACCTGTATGAGGGAAGCACTGAACTTTCAATACTAATATTACAATAAAAACTTTCAGCCCTACAAGACAGTGTCCTGATCCAGACACACTTATTACATCAGATCATTTGGCCCCAGGTATGAATTCCAGTAAGATTCACTAGTAACTCTTATTACGCTGAATTAAATTTTTTCTTTCCGCTGGAAATATTTTCTTTTCAATATTCCTCGACAAAAACCTGGTTTGACAGCGTATGACATTTGCTGTCAAAACCGTTTTTTTGTTAAGAATTAAGGCAAAAATGAAAAGCAGCAGACGACAATTTCCGTCTTCCGCATAGTGAGGGTTAAGGTATGAATCCTTAACCCTTAGACCGCTATCTTTTTTTTTTTTTGTCGTCTGCTGTTTATTTTCTATTTTCCATTTTTATCATCAACTAGAAAATGTGTTCATAGAACACGGATGCCCCACATATCGCTTTGATAATAAATGAGGCCAAATTGCAAGTCAAATTTTATCTTTACCCGAGCGTTAAAGTTTTTGAAGCACCAAGTATGTAACCTTGACCCTGGGCTTGGCGGGGGCAGGACGAACGTGGATTTGGCACAGGGCAGTATAGGACCATTAGAGCAATGTGTATATGAAGTATGAAGCTGATCCGTGAAAGGGAACAGAAATTATAAGATATTTACCTGAGCGTTAAAGTTTTTGAAGCACCAAGTATGTGACCTTGACCCTGGGCTTGGCGGGGGCAGGACAAACGTGGATTTGGCACAGGGCGTTAGAGGACCATTAGACCAATGTGTATATGAAATATGAAGCAGATCCGTCAAAGGATGAAGAAATTATGAGACATTTACCCGAGCGTTAAAGTTTTGTGACGGACGGACGGACGGATGGGACGGACGAAGGTAACACTAAATGCCCCCTCCACTATCGTGGTAGGGCATAAAAACGTGCTTTAACAGCACTTTAGAATAATTTACAACATGCTTTGACAGCACTTCAGAATCATTTCCATTGGAAATGATTCAGAAGTGCCGTCAAACCATGTTTTTATTGAGAAATAAGACAAGACATAAAAGCAACAGCAGACGACAATTTTTGGGAGTAGCGGTCGAAGGGTTAAGGATGGATCTCATCATAAAAATATCCACGCCCTCTCACCCTGTGAATGGGCTGAAAATATCTACGAACCTGTATATCGATATTTGCATCAGAGAATATGGCAGAGATATCTTTGAGGCGAGTGTTGGCCCACAACACTTCATCAATGTAGTTCCTGTTGAGAATGTCAAGGTCAGCCTTTACACTGTCCGTGCCCGAGGATCGCCTCGGCCGTTTATGTAGACCCTCGGCCAGGCTTGGGTCTAGACTGTGCAGGCTTTCACGGTAATGCTGAAGTTTCTTGTCATAGATCTGCAATGAGAGATAATACCGTCTATTGAATTTCATACCACCTATTGGACATTGTTGTGATACTACTAGAAATGTGGTTGTGATTGGAGAAATGGGGATTATGGTCTTGGTGAACAGTGTAGACGCAGATTAGCCTGCACTTCTGTGCAGTCTGATCAGAGTCCGCACTGTTCACAATTAAGTTATTGAAACACCGGTCATGCTTCTAGCAAACAGTATATCTCTTTATCAGGCTGCAGAAGCTCTGGAATTAAGTCCGCTAAACAGTGCAGATCCAGATGAGACGGCCGGCTCATCTGGATCTGCACTGTTTGCATCAAGGTTTTTTGCTGACATTGATTTTGTAAGTCACCCATGTTTTCCAAAAATGCATTCTATAAGATGGACCACAACGACCATAAGCACCATTTCTCCAAGTTCACAAATAATGAGTTACCAAAGAGAGCTAGTATGTATTAATGAAAGGATGCACACTCTAACTCACAACACTATGGCCGAGTGAAATGAAATTGCATAAGTACTCAGGACATGTGTTTATGAAAGTAACAGACAGCCACTTGTAACATGACCATGTCAGTGTGTTCAGTTTGAAAAGAATAGCATCAAAATCATATTATGATTAGTGTAGACACTGTAGACACTATTTATATTGCTTGGGCATCTTTTATACATATGACTGTGCAACTGAAACAGGCGCGGATTACGCTGCACATTTGAACTGTCTGTTCAGCATCTACCCTGTATGTGGTACTATAAGATATGCAGCTGTGCCAATCGAAACCACCAATTGAGACACGCCATATGATATTGTGCATAAGAACAAGTGCAATTTTTCATGAAATGTATTAACAGAAACTTTGGTACTTCTGTAAATGATGTCGAAAGATGACCAACTTTTCATAGCAAATGTGGAATCATATTCCGCATTTGCTATGAAAGTTTCGTCAACTTTCAAGGTAATTTACAGAAAATATCGTAAATTGTGTATTGCGAAACAAATTACACGAGACATCGCACATGTTCGTAGGTACAAAATCAAATGGCTTGTCGTCTAAATTGTAGGTGAGCCCCTATAGTACATGCAGGGCTCCAGATAAGGAATTAGTAATTAAGTATGGTCACTCCACAGACAACAATTGTTGAATAGTTTGCTTCGAAATGAAAACAATTCTTGGCATTTCATTAGAATTGCCTCCTTGGAGACAATTCTAATGAAATAACAAGATGTGTTTTCATGGAAAAATATGCTATATTTGTGGTCTGTTTATTGTTTTCTGCAGCATGATGAAGGTACCATAATTTTTTTTATTGCTTTTTGATACTCGCTATTTCTGATTTCAATTGGGTTTTTGGCAATTTTAATTGGGTATTTAAGCAAATATGCAGCTTATCTGGAGCTCTGGTAAATGTGTTGGATATGAAGCAGCTAACAGTGGAAACCATCACATACACACTGTCCATGTTGTATGAGAGCATATACTCGTATGTGGATTGTTACCTTAACCCTTTCACACCTAAATAACGTAACAGGAATAGACTGTGATATGTTAAATTTTGGTGTTTATTTTTTAATTTCCATTTTTATTAACAAATACAAGTTTGGCAGCTTTTTAAAAGTACTGCCAAACCATGTATTTATTGAGAATAAAGACAAAAAAATCAACACCAGGTAACAATTTTTGTTTCCCGCTTTCTAAGGGTTAATGCTTTCACCTCTGAATAACTGGAATGGCTTTTGATATGTTAATTTTCCTACCAATTCAATTGTCACAAAATGATTTTCTTACTACCGGTAGTCCATTTATGATAAGGGGGTGTGTTTGTTCTCAAAGATGTAAAAATTACTTAAATGTTTAGATCCTGATGAGACGGCTCGTCACAAGTTGGCTCATCTGGATCTACACTATTTGCCAATACCACTATACAGGCATGTGGTGTTGAAAGGGTTAATTTGATCACTGGCTGACAAATAGGAAATTAGGGCATTTCAAACTATTGTAGGTCATGCTCCTGTTTCAGATTCACTAAACCCTTTCACACCTAAAAATGTAATATGGTCTGTTCCATGTAATTTTGGACCATTTCGTTAGTAAAAAATATGGGTTTTGTTTTAAATTCTTCAAAATAATAACAAACACTGCACATTCCAACGAGACTAGCTCATCTGGATCTACAGTGTTTGCAAACGTTGACCAATATGGCTTGTATTGTTGGAAGGGTTAACAAAATGAGGATCTAATAGACACATTGATTGGCTTTTATATCTGTTCAATAGCGAGGACATATACAGATGGGGACCTCATAGAATTGCTGAATGATGACCAGCGTAGCCCCAGATCAGACTGCGCATGTATCCAAAATTCAGTGTTTATTTGCATGACAGAGCAGGAGCTGTGAAAAGGGTTAAATTGTTATGGACAAATAAAATGAATACCCTAAACACTGATGTAATAAAAATAAATTAAGCCGATAAATAAATATATAATTAAATACCAAGCATTGTAGTATGCATGCTTCCTTTACATACATGCACATATTTATATTTGACCTTGAACATAAGGCCACATGGGATGAAAATATGCAAGATGATGATAAATATGCATATGAAGTGAGATCTACCTTACACTTGCACAGATGTTAGGTAAAATACAGCAAATAACCAGGGATTCAAAGGTACCCCCCACTTGAAACACTTTAAAGTAAAGATCAAACACATTTAAATTTTACCTTGAGCATGGATGCAAAATCATTTAAATTTTACCTTGAGCATGGATGCAAAATCATGTTACAAGCCTATAAAACCAACTTGCGGTTACAGACATATGCAATATGTGCCCCAAACATCAAATATCACTGTTGAATATATGTATAATTCGCACAAATGGACGGGATGATGAAAACTACTATGTAAATATATCATATCTGAAAACAAGCATTGTTAAAAATTTGAATATTAGTTTATTTCATGCATAAAAAATACATGGTTCATGCCAATCTGCGGCCAAAGAATTAATAGAAACTGCCATTAGACAAAATGACACAAACTTGGTAACATTTTATAAATATCTTTATCAGAGAAGAGCGACTGTTAACATATCATTAAATAGCATTCATACAACATGGACAGCTAGAATTGAATATAAAGACTGCCACAGTTTGAGCCAGCATGCAACATATGAAGGGGTCAGTCGAAGTAAGGGGACAGAGCCCCCTTCTTCTACTGACCCCTTCATTATAGGAATGAATGGCCTTTTTGTGGAATTTATCGGGGTATAAACTTGGAAAAGTCGCGGGAATACTGGACGGAAGGCCGGAAGCCTCGTCCAGTATTCCCGCGACTTTTCCAAGTTTATATCCCCGATAAATTCCACAAAAAGGCCATTCATTCCTTATAATTCCAGCATTTGAAACAAATTCATCAAGAAAATGTGTTCGGCATGGGAGTTTACTGGGATATAAATTTTGGACAGAGACTTGCTACGGGCCAATCAAATGTTAGGGAATTGTGTAAATATTTTTGTGCTGGAATTATACGTTGATGGTACATGGACTCGTTAAGATCTATAATGAGGAGTAATAGAACAAACCACAAAACAACACAACTATCTACTGAATGATAATATCCAGCACAGCGTATTGCCGTTTACATATGGCAGGTGCTGAACCCATTAAAGATGGGATACAATTAGAGTAGTATGAAAGTTTATTGAGAAAAAAATTCACCATTTTATTTATTTTATCTCGAAAGTATATGTTGTTACCACTCGTTTGAACCGTCTCCGTTCAAATGAGTGCTAATAACATATACCTTCATGGCAGGGCTTCTAAAATTTCAGAATGCCAATCGGTCCAGAGTCCAGACGTAACAATGTCGGCCATTGTCGGCCTGAAGGAGCAGATTTCCCCCCCCCACCCCCCCCCACCCCCCGCTGTAATTAAAACTTTAACAGAAATTTTGAAGTTCAAACAAAATACTAGAAATAATGGGATAAATGTTGTATTGGGATAAATAAGTTGTTGTGTTTATAAACAACAAAAGTGGAAAAAATTGTGTATGCACCGGGTCACGTGGTGTGCCTAAAAAGCGCAAAGACAGAAAAAATGCGAAACGACAAAGACGAATCGTGATGCCGATTGTAGGCTATTATGTTTGATTGCAGGTAAAGTTTCGGCAGACTAAAATACAGTCGATTCGCGTTATGTCGACATTGCTTATATCGATATACCTGCTTATGTCGATGTACGCTCGTGGTCCCGGCCGAACTGCTATATAAACTCATACATTTCATACCTGATATGTCGATATCGGAAATGTCGACATTTCGTTTTATATCGATGGGAAAACAAGTCCCGATGGTATAATTCCTACACATTTTGTATACTGTTATGTCGATATGCAATTTGAACAGCGGGCGGTCGTAAAGTCTGGTCAAAACTTGATTGGCACAGGTAAGTTTTACACATTCAAAGTGATCAAAACATGCCGCCGGTAACCGTGTTACAATCACGGAATACTGTCAAAGCCGACCACGTAAGCCGTGATCAACCAATTAACGAAAAGTGTGACGTGAAAATCACAAAAATTACTTTGTTAATTGCCAATTTATTTTTCGGGACATGAATTCGAGCCGTAAATGCCATAATCATTAACGGACGCTTGTTTATAATAATTACAATTTTGAGTGAATTACATGCGATCTTTATAAACACGAACAGTTGGTCGATCAAATCACTTCTTTGAGCGAGGAACATTGATTGCTAGGGATTATATTGCTTGTATAGTCTGTGTGTATACATGTACGTCTGTAAATGTGTTACTGTAATAAATGCCTGTCTAATTTCGTACCTGTTGTTTTTTTCCATTTACGTCCCCCGCCATAAATGCCAACATGCAGTACAGGGTCCGAAGTTGTACTGGAACGAGGTTATTGAAAAGTCCGAATCGGTACGTGGGCGTCTTGTATTTTTTTTACAAGACACAAATGTACCGATTCGAAACATTTCACTATTCGCGCCCCTGTTACACGCCCTGTGATATGCAGTACAATAACCCGTCAATGTCACGTGACTCACGACTGGTGGTGGTTGCTTGGTCAAAGCATTATGATGCTATTTATAGAATATCTCCACTCGATCCACATCACGTGATCCGCCCGGAGGGGAAAAAAAAAAAAAAAAAAAAAAAAAAAAGAAAAAAAAAAAAAAAAAAAAAAAAAAAAAACATGTTGCAAATTGTTGCGACCCAATAAAACATGGAAATAATAACATGTAACACTAATCACATGCAGTCGTGTAAGAGTATTTTATTGTGTATTAATTAGACGAATAAACAATAGAATAATATTGATACGTTGATATCTATATTTTTACGACAACCGTATGCCGGCTCGAAAAACAGGAAATTGACACATTCTTATCAGATTATACACGTGTAATGTACCGAATGTTTGGGGGTGAATATTGATATTTTTTTATGTCGAACTCGTTTTATGGCGACGTCATTCTCTGTCTCCCATCGATGTCGACATAACGCGAATCGACTGTAAATTAAAATTTTACAAATCTGTTTCTTGTTTCGTTTTTTTATTTTTTTAGGTGTGTGTCGTGTTTTAAATAATATTGCGTTGTACTGCAGCTAGCCACTACGTTTGCGTTTGTGAATAACAACAAAATAGTTTGTTGTGCCATTTCAATAAAAATCGAATGATGGACCACATATGCTATTATCACTGTTCACACGGACTTCAAAATGAATTGTTGGCCTAATTTGGCTAGCTGCACACACATCAATTTAATTTAATTACATTTTTATATATACAAACAAATGACCCCTAATACAGCGTAATGTAAGAGTTCCTAACTTAATATGGAATAGTACGGGCCGATAGTCCGTGTCAGTTACTTGGGGTTAAATATTACGAACACAGATAAACACAGTGCATGGTTTTTTTATTTTATTTTAACATCATCAGAAATGGCTAGTCTAGGGAAGCTCGTATCTTTATGCTGAAGCCAGTCTATTTAAGTCATTAAGCTGCTATCAACACATACACCTGTCCCAATTACCACGCGTGTGTTAAGAAAAATCATTACTAGGAGAAACTGAATACACAGTGATTTGTTACCGACACTGTTTTAACACGGATATGCCCCAGATATGTGTCATAAAATGGACATTACTTGGTGTCAAAAACGGTAAATTTACAAGGTTGATAACGAAATAGCAGCCGATTGGCAATTTTTCACGGACCGATGTTTTCAAATCTCTATCGGTCGGAGAGTTAAAAAATCGGTCCAGAACCGACAAACTGAAAACTTTAGAAGTCCTGCTTCATGCAGAAATAAACAAAATAATGAGATTTTTTTACAAAAAAATTATCGTATCCCTAGACTGAAATTGGTTAATGGCCCAACGACACAGCAGAGTATCATTTAGGGCCAAACAGAAGATTGAGATGTAGGGCAAAATTTGAGGAAAAATCCAGGGGCCCGTTTCACTAAACTTCGTACGACTAAAATGTTCGTAAGCGCAAATTTACGATCGTCTAGAAATTGCAATGGATGGATTAAAATTTATTGAGCATAGGCTGCATATGCAGTATTTGCTCAATAAATGTAAATCCAATAATTGTTTACAAGAAAACAGTGTTGATGTGCAATTTACCATAATTTTGCACTTATGAACATTTTAGTCGTACAAAGTTTAGTGAAACGGCCCCCAGAACTGTAGAAACTGAATACATCTACCATAGGTAAAGGGTTATTATTTGTGTCTGTGACTGGATAAAACGGAGCTCATGGCATTTGTGGCCAATAAATCCCCTGATCCACCAATAATAATATATACTGAATGGCAAAAAGTACAAATTAGGATCGGACTACGTCGATGCGCAGGCTGGCATGGGTCTACAGTGGTTGCAAATGCCATAAGCCTCTCCAGTCACAGGCACATTCACAGTAACACCAATATAACACCAATATGGTCACAAAAAAGCCGGTTTACAGACTCTGACAATGTGTGAGCTAATATTATTATTAATTATAATTGAAAACAAGAGGGCCATGATGGCCATAATTCGCTCACCTGACTACATGAACACCAGAGGAGAATGTGACATGGAGTTCATGTGTTTTAAAAAAATTGTGCTATTTTTAGATGGCGGTCATCTTGGATTAAGCGATGACTCTCATTTTACCAAATCTGAAAAGGCGACACCCAAGGATCTTAACTTACTATGAAGTTTGGCCAGCATCGGCCATGTGGTTCCTGAGAAAAAGACGTCCAAAATATTAAATAAATTGACCTTTTGGAGGCCATCATGGATGACATAATCATCCGATTCCGACAAATAATGCACCAGAGCAATCGCCTCATCGATACCTTCAATTTGATATATGACATGAGCATATTTGGTCCAAAATAAAATTTGACCCTACGGGCCATGCCCATTTTTGACCCCGGGGTCACCATTTTCACACCTTTGAAAAAGTATTCTAAATCGATCATTCCTACCAAGTTTCGTCGAAATCCGGCTGGCGGTTCATGAGAAGAAGATTTTTTAAGAATTTGTGCTATTATTAGACGGCGGCCATCTTGGATTAGCGATGACCTCCGTTTTAACAAATCTGAAAAAGTTTCACCCATGGACCATAACTGTGAAGTTTGGCCACCATGGGCCAAGCGGTTCATGTGAAGAAGCATTTTGAAATCTCTAATAAAAGAACAACCTTTTGACCTTTCGGCGGCATTCTTGGATGACATGACCATCCATTTCAATAAAATAATGTGCCAGAGCGATGGCCTCTTTGATACCTTCGATTTGATATAGACATGACCATATTCGGTCAAAATTAAAATTTGACCCCAATTTGACCCCACGGGCCACGCCCATTTGTGACCCCGGGATCACCATTTTAACAACTTTGAAAGAGCATTGTACATCGATCATTCCTACCAAGTTTTGTCAAAATCCGGTTGGTGGTTCTTGAGAAGATTTTTTAAGAATGTGTGCTATTTTCAGACGGCAGCCATCTTGGATTACATAATGACGTCATTTTAACAATTTTGTAAACCCCCTACCTAAGGACCATGACCATGAAGTTTGGTGACTATAGGCCCAATGGTTACCGAGGAGAAGACGTTCGCGGACGATGGACACATTGCGGTAACAATAGCTCACATGAGCTTCGCTCAGGTGAGCTAAAAATTATATGGCCGCGGCCTGCAAGTCGCGCCCACCAAGGTTTCGATAGTTTTCCGAAAAACTTTAACCTAAGACTTTAACCAGACGTACGCCAATGAGTCGACTATATCGTAAAATTCATATCAATTGGAAAAATAGATTAATAATCTGCATTCCATGCTACATGTTAACTAGATATTGGCATTACGGGTATATATATGCAGTGTCCACCAAAATACCACAATACATCAGATGCTACTTCAATTCTGCTGTGTTAAAGGTTTAGTGTCTCAGATGATGTCTCAATAATCAACATGTGGATGTTTGCAATTTGGACTATTAATGGCCTATATCAAACATACTAACCACTTCCATTCCAAACACTACATGTACAGAGCTCCAGATAAGCGGCGTATTTGCATAAATACCCAATTAAAATTGCCAAAATCCCAATTGAAATCAGAAGTAGTGAGTATCAAAAAGCAATGAAAAATTTGTGGTATCTTTATCAAGCTACAGAAAACAATAAACAGACCACAAATGTAGAATATTTTCTTATTTTTCCATGAAAACACATCTTGGTATTTCATTAGAATTGTCTCCAAGGAGACAATTCTAATGAAATACCAAGATGTGTTTTCATTTAGAAGCAAACTATTCAATAAGTGCGGTCTGCTGATGTGTAAACAGTAGTGTGATTCTATTTTACACAATTAAAATGTTGAAATACCCAATTGCTTCAGAAATGATGGGAGTGACAATACTCAATTACTAATTCCTTATCTGGAGCCCTGCATGTAGATGAAGGAATTTATTTGTTTACTAATCTGTTATCGTCACTTTCTGCACATATCTGAGATCCAGTGCCTTTAGAATATTTTTTGTTTCACCTGATACAGTGGAACCTCCCTACATCGCACACCAAGACAACATAATTATGTGATCTTATTTTTGATGGGTTTCGTGGCCATTTATTTCAGATTTTAATGTATATTCATGATTGCAAAGCACGCAAATACATATAAGAATTGTCATATGCCTGATTTACAGTGGAACATCTCCAAACCGGACACCCTGGTGAGCTCCCAGGGTGTCCGGTTTACAGAGGTTTCACTGTACAATAGATATAAGGGAGAATCTGTTGTCAGCGAGGCGCATGATGTCACAGTTACATAGCAACACTATAATGGAGCGTTCTATCATTACCTTACAATGCTGAATTAAATTTTGTCGTCTGCTGTTTATATTTAGTAATTTTCCATTTTACTCATCAAAAACATGCATTGACAGCACTTTAGAATCATTTCCAACAACGTTTTTTTATTGAGAAATAAGACAAAATATAAAACAACAGCAGATGACAATTTTCGTTTGCCGCCTTCTAAGCATTAAAGCAAATTAAAGTATCATCAGAATGTAATGGATTAACGGGCCGCTAGCACCGAGGACCAATAGCTGGTCTTGTGTCGGACTAGTCACACTACGGAAGTTTCAGATAGACAATTCTATACAGTATTTGGCGAGACAATTCTACGGTATTTGGTGAGATAATTCTACGGTATTTGGTGAACACTAAACCTTGTCATATTGGATATATGAATGTCCGGATAATATAAGGTGAACACAAGCTATGCAAGATTACAATACCCTCAAACCTGCTGCTATACATAAACTATAGTATCAGTATCATAAGGATTAGGTATGGCCTGGCAACACCGAGCTCATTTCAATTGCAATTCTGTCGATCTGATCGAAATATGCACAAAAATTACTCACTATGAGCCCCACTAGCACCGAGGACCAATAGCTGGTCTTGTGATTCGTGACCAGTGTAGCTACTATTCAAATGGCACACACTTGTAGCCGGATAGCATCTATTTTGAAAAAATAAGAACTTTTTGTTTTGCTCGCTGACTGATATTAACCGTTTCAACACTGCAGACCTCTATGATAATGTTTGCAAATGGTGTAGATCCAGATGAGACGGCTCGTAACGAGCCGTCTCATCAGGATCTGCACCGTTGGTGGAAATTTTCTGATTTTAATGGAATAGTCTGAAAAGTAAGTAAGTAAGTGAAAGGGTTTAATGTCCCAACAACAGCTAAAGTCATTGAGGGATGGGAGTCTGAAAAGAAAAAGAAGGAAGAGTCCATTCGAGGGGTGAAAGGGTTAACGATGAATTGAGTAAATTCTATCCAGCACTGAGCATGGTTAAATGGCATTTGTCAGTACGCACCTTAAAAGATAACATTTTTTAATGTATGTTGTGTCAAAATAACTAGACAGTGCACAGAAAAAACATGTTATTTTGAGAAGAAACACTTTTAACCCATTAGATGCTGAATACATGCCTACATGTGATATAAACAAATTTAAATAATGTTCATTATTTTTCTCACTTTTTTCTTAACTATTTTTCTTACTTCTACTCAAAAGTATATGTTGTTACCACTCATTTAAACCATCTCGATGAGACGGTTCCAATGAGTGGTAACAACATATACTTCTGTGCTTAATTAAAGAGAATGATTTTTATTTTTCGCACAATTTGTTTTGTAACCTCGCCATGTAATGGGATAACCAAGTGTAAACATTGATTTCTTTTTGATATACAAATAATATTATGATCATACAAAACATACTATGCATTGAAAATCAGCCTAATAAGTTAGTACAAGCAATAACCAACATTCTGCATGCAATCTGGAATAGATGGATATTAGTATTAAGTCTTACAACAACATGCAGATTGTTAATAATAAAGCACGATTGAAGAAACATAACGTTAGGAAAGGGATGAAGATATTTCTTGTTAATTTATGCTACGGCAATTGTACAGACATAATTATGAACTGATACACATGATGCTAATCAAATAGCCAAGGCTTTGGTAGATTATGACAGACAGACAGATGTACATGAAAAGTATTTCTTTTAGAATAAAAAGCACTATGGATGAGCAATTCACTATAATAGTTAGCAAAATCGAACAACACAAATTAGGGTTCCATCAAAATTATTGTCTCAGATAAGCAAAATGTCACAAAACTATTTTTTGACAATACATTTAATTCTAAACTGTAATATACAAATGGAGTGTTTGTTCATATATTACATTGGTATCAATATTGCATATTGGTGACGATTCAGAGAAATCTTGCCTATGTAAACTGTACACCATCTGCCCCGGGTATACACTGTTAAATAGTGTCCACCAAGATCTACACTGTTTGTCAGGAAGCAGTATAATGAGACTATGTTCATAGACCAGTCTTATAAATTAGAAACCCAAACTGGGAAAATCAAGAGTAACTTCCCTTAGAACTACTTATGGGGCTTCATCGGTGTTAGAACTGACCGAGCTTGTCAGTTTGATGTCACGTTGCTTAGTTTAAAGTTTAAACTAACTAACGTTTACATCAAATGGACAATTTCCATTGACATTATAATTGACAGAGTTTGCTTTTTACGTCGCGTTGTTTAGTTCAAATTTGGCAACATGATGTGAAATGGACAAATACCGCAAATTTCTAATGTCAAGGCTGCCCGGTAAATAGTTATAAGGGAGTGTACTCATGATTTTTCTAAGTATGGCAACTTATTTCTAAGCATATAACTAACTGGTGCAATGTTACATGCTGTGATCTAGGACGACATGTACTATACAGCGGTTGCAATGACACGCAGCCCATTTTCTCTCATGAGTTATGACATTATGCTTATCTGGAGAACTAGAACTGACAAAACCTATGTTAGGTCACACACTGGCCATAATGTACCTCTCATCCACTGTCAATCACCATCATCAGGCTGTTGTAATAATAAATCATCATTCTAAAGGTCAAGTTTCCCAATCTAGCAGTATACAGAGATTATATGTGACTGTGACTGGGGAAATGGGGGCTTATGGGATTTGTGACCACTGTAGCTACTATTCAAGTGGCACACTCATGTAGACGGATATCATCTATCTTACTTGTTAGAAGAATGGCGGATGTTTCTCTGATGGAAAGGCGACCAGTGCAGATCCTGATCAGACTGTGCGGATGCACAGTCTGATCTGGATCTACACTGGTCGCAAAACCCACCTGAAATTGGGCTTATGGGATTCGTGACCAGTGTAGCTACTATTCAAATGGCACACTCTAGAGTAGCCGGATAGCATCTATTTTGGTAGGTGTTCCATTGATGGAATGGCGACCAGTGCAGATCCTGCGGATGCACAGTCTGATCTGGATCTACACTGGTCGCAAAACCCACAAGTCCCATTTCTCCAGTCAAAGCCACATGTAAACGCAAGAAAAAAGCATTGTGAAGATTAAGCCATGCAAAGCTCGCCAAGCTTACAACCACCACCCTAGTTTAATTACGTTACATGCTATACCCTTACAACGCTGAACTAAAGTTTGTGATCTGCTGTTTTTTGTTTTTATTTTCCATTCTTCTCAATGAAAACAAATATTGGCAGCACGTAAGTTGCCAAAACATTTTTTTTTTTGTTAACAAACAACAGATGACTATGTTTGTGTAGCGCCTTTTTCAGGGTTGATTCTTTAGATATGATTCTTTACCTCGAACATTAATTACCGATTTGGATGTTAACCACCAGGTATGTCTAAATATTTATTACATCTTTTATATACACCATACATGCAAGAAGTGTTAGTTAATATTTTAAAAGAAAGTAAGAATTATTTTCCTTCCAAGCAGATATGAGAAGGAAAATCTTTATGCCTTATTAAAGTTGTTTAAAATCAGCCAAATTTTCTTATCACGGCCAGAAAAAAATGTATTTAAAAGAATGACAACTACTTACACGTTTTATTGCCTTCCCACCTTTCATGCGAGCCCCGTGAGTGAAATTGTGGCATCGGCTGTCCACGATACCTCCTCACGCCAAGTTTGGGTTGTATGCTAGACTCACTCGGATTGTACATGATCAGATACGGACCAGCGGCCGACAAAAGGTACATTAACTCTTTGCATCCTGGCAGGTGAAAATAACGGCAAACAAATTCGGAATATTTATTTTATTTCTCTGTGTATAAATATGTCATGGAATTTCATTAGAATTGCGTCCTCTGGACTCAATTCTAATAAAATTCTACGACATATTCATGATATTTACAGAGAGAAACAAAAGAAAATATACTGAATTGTTGTCTCCTATTTTTGAATTATTTATAGCCCACAAATTTCCCAGCATGCAAAGAGTTAAGACATTTGCCAGAAGTCGGATCTGTGGGGTCAGGACCCACGCAAATTACTGCAATAGTCTTAGAGCCACAAGCAAACAATATATGCTCAGGGAAGTCATATAAACAGAGGCCCACAACTTGACCTTTCTCCGAAGGTCGCAAATGTCCCGAGGTCATTTTTGTCCGTCACCACTGGCCCATATGAAACATGAAGCTGCGGGCTGCTGTATCTATAAATAACCGTGCGGAGAAAAAGGAAAGCAGCGTTGTCCTACATACACTGTAAAGAACGGGAAGCAAGCCAGGTTATCATATCCGTAAGGTCAAGATCATGTGTACTACAGGAGGTCAAAGTTCAATGTTGCTTCATTTTCATGTTATTGACAAAATATATATGATTACAAACTAGGTGTAGATAATAAATTATGGCATAATGCTAAATAAGCCGCCCACCAAATTGTGACTTGTTAATACACTAGTTGTTGTCAGGTGATTTTAACCCTTCAAATGCTGAATTATTTTTTGTTGTCCGCTGTTTATTTTTTATTTGCTATTTTTCGCATCAAAAACATGGATTGATAGCACTTTGGAATCATTTCCAATGGAAATGATTCTAAAGTGCTGTCATACCATTTTGTTATGGAGAAAGAAGACAAAATATAAAACAACAGCAGACGACAATTTTTTCATTTCCCGCATTCTAAGGATTAATATGGCAATGTGAAGGTTACATTAGCAGTGCTGACCTTTGACCCCCTTAGTTATTGGCTACAACCAATAAATCTGTCCCAAACTATATCTGAACTGCTGCATCACTAGAAGCCTTATTATTAGCTACAAGAATTGAATGGGTCGGTGGGAATAAGGGGGCTACAGTGGGGTCAGCGTGTAAGTGCACACACAAACGAACACGACAGGTTGGAACCAACCTGTCGTGTTCGTTCGTGTGTGCACTTAGACGCTGACCCAACTGTAACTCCCTTGTTTGAATGATCGACCCCTTCAATTTATTATTCACAATTTTGTTGCAATGAATAATGTATTTTTAGATTCCAGACCAATAGCAATGCAGCAAACAGCATAACCACGCAATCAAGTAAGGCAGTGTGAACAAATTAACAAAACTATTAATCAGCAAAACTGTAAAACTAAATAACAGTGCAAACTTGAATTCATGTGAACAAAAAATACATGAAACCATAAAGCAAATTTATAGTTGTAAGTAACCTAAGTAACAAAGGAAACAGATACTGTCGTCTGCATGTTTTCAATATCCTTTTATTTATATTTGTAAATATGATTTCGGAGCACACAAGATTCAAACCATAAATGATATATTATTCTCGAAAACAGGTGTCTATTTCAATAAATTAGACAAAAGAAGACAAGAAAATGCAAACAACAGAAATCTTTTCCAAAGTTAAGCACAAAATATTGCAGATACACACTGATACACAATCAGGCATAAACTATACGTTCTGTATGAAATACAAGAAAAATATTTCATGTTAATTTATTTTGTTACTAGTGTGTACAAAGTTATGACATGGTGCACAACAGTTGATGACATCATGCTCCTCATGCTGAAATGTGATTAATACAGGGGGAATAACTCCAAAAGAGTTCATGCAACTAGGAGCGGGATTTTAGGAGAAAGTTTATTTTGAACCAGCAAAATTGAAGGGTGAGTGGAAGAAGGGAACTAACTCCTTAAAGGAGTTAGCTCCCTTCTTCCACCGACTTCTTCAATTATTTACAAACATTAGCAAAATAGATTGTACATGGATACAAAATATTTTCGCTCCTTCATTTATTTTTGCAACTATAGCAAATTAAAATTTAAATTCGAGTTCAAAAGAAATTTTCTCAAGAAGCTGAAGGACTGGGAAATAGGTCGCCATTCATGTTTAGTACCAAGAATGTTTTTTTTTAAATTTCAAAATACATCAGAAATACAATCAATGAAGCCTATAATGGCTTTACAAGTGGTACTAAACATGGACATGACTAGAAATACACAACTGAAAGATAAACACAGGTAAATAACTATCAAGTCATACAATACACAACTAGCACAAGACAAACTAATAGGGATAATAAATAGTAATCCATGGCTAGGCTGATCCAATGCTTATTATCATACCCTACACAGAATAATGTTCAGTGCTTGTTTCGTACAGTAACCAATCATCGCATACGAACCTGACATACCAACCATGCTATAAATACCAACCAATGAGACGGTATATACCTTTGCTTCTCGAATGAACTGGCCGCCATGGCGGTTTACAGCCTCGATCTGGTGCTGATGTTCTCCCAGCGAGCTGTAGATCGCCTGAAATACCAGGAACACTTAACTTAAATGGCGGGAAAAAATTGTCATCTATTGTTGCCGATATTTGTTTTATTTCTTGAAGAAAGATTGATTGATTGGTGTGTTACATTAGTTGAACAGCAAGGACATAAAATTATGAGAAAAATTAGTCATTTAAAGAAAATTTCATAGTTTCTATAAATATTTTCATGAAAAATCTCACATCGTCGGAGGTACAAAACAACATGGCTCGTCTCATATATAGACATGATTGAAAATAACGGGGGATCAGTGACCATTCAGCACTAAGGTTACTATAAAACGTTTAACAATGGGAGACAACGTATCTGCACAGTCTGTCTGATCAGGATGGACGAGAGCATTACTAGCAGGATTGGCCACAAATGACACGAGTCCCATTTCAAGTTGCGGAGACATTTAATGCTTTTTCGGCAAGAAATTGAAGCAATTACAAGCGTAATTTACAGATATCAAACAGTTTAATATTTTACCTAAATACACTCTTGTGTGAGAATGGCGAGTTACTGCTACAGGTACTGCTACAGGTATTTTTGTTATTTCAAGCATAAAAAGTTACATGATAAGTAAATAAAATACTCTGTCAGTGTCTTTCGATACCAAATTTATCAAACTCCCTACCTTTTTCCTAGCCTTGCCAGATCCTTAACCCATTCCTTTCGGAATACGCCTTTACGGTTATGAAATTTATTAAAAAAAAATTATTTTTGTTATTTATGAATGAAAATATATGGGCCGCGCCATACGAAAACCGGGCTTAATGACAACGTCATGAAAAGCGGTAAACGACGTCGGAAAAACAACGTCGCCGTAAAAGTTCACAGTTTGCCCTCCCATTTACTGGTGTCAGTTAACATTAAGTGTGAACATAAATCGGAAAATGATAACTTACTGAAACTTTCACTAATACGAGACGCGATACCTTGTACCTGGGTACACATATTATGACGTCATGACTTGACGTCAAGTACTTCTGACGTCATTGAACGTGAATACATGTTTGACGTTATGGCCATGGTGTCGTGACAAAATATTATAGCAAGGATACTTGCACGAGTTCCTCGCAGCATCAATGACTTAGAAATGCTTCAGGCTCTGTACATTGTCGCCTAACTGTCGTTCTTTGACATTTTTACTCTTTTTCGTCGGTTGTCCTTATGAATTCAAAATGGTGAACGCATAATTTAACTGGCTACATATCAGTGAAGTCCTCGCTTACACTGCACTTTGATTCCTAAATAATCTTAAATATGAACAACCTAGTGTATGCCAACGATATTACCATCTATTATCTTGGTAAATTGAGACTTTTGAACAATTCTATCCAGTACTTAGCGAATGATATGCCATTTAATGCCACTCATTGTATCATAAATGGAGGTAGACACGCAGCTATATAATGACATAAATATCCGGGGTTTGTATTGAGTGAGTGAGTGAATAGGGTTTAACGTCCGCTTTTCTGACATAGAGGTACAAGCCTCAGGGAGTCTACACGCAGACGGGTCAACGGGGTCGTGTCCCGTATCCACCTGTCCGAGGGGGGTAAATCCCAACTTCAGAACTCAATATTTACAATCAAAATATATATTCAGTCCTGAAATTAGAACAACCTGATCTGGTGCCAGGCCCTCGCCACACCAGCATCATTTATCCCACCCCCTAAAAGTAATAGGATTAGCGCTAATCTTACTTTTATATATGGGGCATAGCCTGACTCAACTCTCACATACAAAAAATGTACATGAGGGCCAAATCCGGTATAGTGGGTTCCGGAAAGTATGAACCCAATCGTTAAGCCAGTTTAGTCGCCTTTTACGACAAGCAATGGCTACTGCAGCACTATTCTCAGGATCAGTTGATCCCGCCCCGGTGCCTGCACGAGGCGGGGGTTTGTATTGAATTTAAAATAAATGCATTAACATATTAATTGGAAATGAGATGTGCATAAACTTGCTTTTGTAGTCGAAAGTGCTTGTGTAGTATCAAATCATCAGTTTATCACTTGACTGCATAATAATGTATACCAGGCGATGGTAATGCAATCCTCAAGAAAGACACAGGGCGATAATTATGAGGTATCACGCTACCAAATCTGCCCGGTATCGTGTTTTGTCACAAAGTTAATGTTATAAGCGGCCTACTGCCTACTTTAAAATATGTCGTCACATACGAAATGTTAAATGATGTCGCTATTATTCCCCAAAATTATTTCAGACAGCAGCAAACAACAGGGAAACGCCTCACTCTGCCTTATTTGAAAATTATTCATACAAAATTACGTTACTTGGGCCGCAATCCAAAACATGACATTACATTAGTAACTGCAACACGAGCCATTAACATTATTTTCATACTTTGTCTTGGCCTAATGGGAGACACTTGGCCAGGCTACGAGATATCCAAATTTGGTTGACATGCGATAAAAGATGACAAATCTATAGGACTTGTCCGGATCAACACCCCTTGTATATGCCCGTTGATAAAAACGTCGTAATTTCGACGTCATTGATCTAAAACGTCATATAAGTTTTTACCACGCGTCATAAAACTATTTCTAAAATGAAACATAATTGGGATACAATGATAATTTTGGCGGCATATGGCTTTTAAAAGATGCACAATTCAGAATACGCTAAAAAGTAAAAACTGAAAATGTTGTCATTAAGCCCGGTTTTCGCACGGCGCGGCTCATATATTTTTGGCGTTCGTAGTTGTGCAAAATGTACACACAAGATAATGTTGACTTTGCCCAAGGTTACGTGAACAATAATTGAGATACATTGATATCTTTTGTGGTATATGACTTTTAAAAGATGCGCTATTCAGAATATGCAAAAAAGTGAAAAATGAAATTGTTGTCATTAAGCCCGGTTTTCGCATGACGCGGCCCATATGTTGTGACCACTGATTTGAACCGTCTCAATGAAACGGTTCAAATGGTGGTCGCGACATATTCTTCTGAGCGCATAGAAGGAAAATATTTAGGATTTTCCGCAAACATAATGGAGTACTCTCAGCATAAAATGGGTTAATATCAAATGCCACCAGTCTTGTATTCCCCATCTCTGTATTTACCATGGTTGGCTGAACAAGCTTCTTGACGTCACCAAGCTCCGGGGACATGGGAGGTTGTGACTGAATCTTGTTCTGCGTGGTCGCGACAAACCGCTGCTCCTCTGAGAATCCGTTGGTGTAGCCAGCCAGGGCCTCCGTCGCTTCCTTCATACTCTTCAATCTGGGATACAAGTTACTTATTTGTAACAAACAAAAAATTGAACTTTATTTATTTTACAACAATTATAAACAAGCGCGAAGAGTCCTTGTAGAAATGCTTTTGTTGGTATAGATGAAGGCGTAAGGGTGGTCATTAATGTGGGAGGAAACCAGGGGCCCGTTTCACAAAACTTCTTACGACTAAAATGTTCGTAAGTGCAAATTTAAGATCGTCTATAAATTTCAATTTATGGATTTACATTTATTGAGCATACCTATGCTCAATAAATGTAAATCCAATAATTATTTACAAGAAAACAATGTTAATGTGAAATTTATAGACTATCATAATTTTGCACTTACAAACATTTTAGTCGTACGAAGTTTAGTGAAACAGCCCCCAGTGTACCTGGAAGAAACCCACTTGTCTGATCTGGCGACCACCATACCATCCCACATCCCCAACAAGGATAGAACCCTGGCTGCATTCGTGAGAAGCGCGCTCATTTGTGACAGTATTGCGCGCTCCGATTAAATAGCACACTCCTGAAGCCCAATAACAATATATATTGCTTGTTAGAAGCATGGAGAGTGTTTCATTGATGGAATGGTGAACAGTGTAGATCCTGACAGACTGCAGATGCGAGGCTGATCTGGATCTACTACACTGATCACAAAGGCTGGTCTGCATCTAGATTGGGCACAAATGCCTTCAGCTCCATTTCTTCAATCACAGCCGCCTATAGAGGCAGAATCTGTTTCGTTTCCCCCATTCTAATGGTTAAAGTAGTGCAGCATATCATCATACCGGTCACAGACTTGGTCCTTCACGTTATCCCATCTTGTAGGGCATAAAAAGGCAAAATATGAAACAATAGTGGACGACAAATTTCGATTCCCACACCCGAATGGTTAAAGTAGTGCCGCATATCATCTTACCTGTCGCTGACTTGGTCCTTGACGTTATCCCATCTTGTATTAAGGCCGGCTACGTCCTTCTCTAGCACCTCAAGGTCGTGATGACGTGCCACGCCCGGTCGACTCTTCACGAGAAGGGTCCGCAGTGATGCCGTGTCTCCACCCAGGGACTCCATTACTGACTGGTGCTCCGCCAGTGCTCGTTGTATGCCCTGTACAGAATTACAGACTCAGGGGGTCAGAGTATCAAACAGGTTACAGTAGCGCTTTTCCACTGGTCATCTATATCTACAGTGGGGTCAGCGTGTAAGCGCACACATGAACGAACACGTGTTCGTTCGTGTGTGCACTTACACGCTGACCCCACTGTAATTCATGTATAAAAAAAAATGAAAATATTTTTCTGCATTTTTTCTCATTTCGCATCAAAAGTGTATGTTGTTACCACTCAGTTGAACCGTCTCGGCGAGACGGTTCAACTGAGTGGTAACAACATACACTTTGAGTGGGTAGCGAACCAACCTGTCGTGTTCGTTCGTGTGTGCACTTACACGCTGACCCCACTGTACTATACCACTATTATACGCATACAATTTCAAAACGATATGTTTTCTATATGATATACATATAATATAAGCATATGGTATGTTCATACTGTACCTACCAACCAATACTGTATAGATATATCATTCAATAATTCCAGCACAAAAATATTTACACAATTCCCTAACATTTGATTGGCCCGTAGCAAGTCTCTGTCCAAAATTTATATCCCAGTAAATTCCCACGCGGAACTACTTTCCGTAACCGTGAGGTGCAGTTAAAATAATTCTTAAGAAAACGGAAAATAAACACATTTTCTTGATGAATCTATTTCAAATGTTGGAATTATAAGGAATGAATGGCCTTTTTGTGGAATCTATCAGGGATATAAACTTGGAAAAGTCGAGGGAATACTGGACGAGGCCTTCCGGCCTTCGTCCAGTATTCCCGCGACTTTTCCAAGTTTATACCCCGATAAATTCCACAAAAAGGCCATTCATTCCTATAATTTGTATTTCAATACAAAATGTCTACAAGTGTATTATCCTGGTATGTTTGTATCATATAAACGTACGGATATCGTATATTTGCATACTGGTGTATTGTGCGTCGACAAGGATACACAATCCGAAAATAAAAAATGTCATCGGAATTTTTTGAAAAGCAATAGGCTTCTTTGTCTGGCTGTAATAAACAAGTTTTCAAAATTTAGTTTCGATTGGTCAAGTAGAACTATAGTTATTTGGTTGACAAGGATACATATGGCGAAAATTTAAAAAATGGCCGCCATTGGGAGATAAGTCATCGAAAATATTTGAAAAGCAATAGGCTTCTTCGTCTTGCTGTGATAAACATGTCTACTGAATTTGGTTTCGACCGGTTAAGTAGAACTTGAGTTATTGCGTGGACAAGGATACAGAATGCGAAAATAAAAAATGGCCACCAAGGGGAGATAAGTCACCAGAATTTTTTGAAAATGAATAAGGTTCTTCGTCTTGCCGTGATAAACATGTACCAAATTTGGTTACGATACATCAAGTAGAACTCTAGTTATTACGTGGACAAGCAAAGGTATGCCGTTACAATACAATTTTCTTAGAGGAGTATTGTGTATCCTCAGCGTGTGAAGTGTTAAAAGACAACAGATGCCCCGCCTCACCTGAAGTTCGTTAAACTGGGCCCTGAGGGCGGTGGGGTCGGCAGACATGCTCTCTTGGGAGCCCAACACGACCTCCTGGTCGGCGATGAAGCGCCGCAGCTGGTCCAGCTTTGCTATCACAGAGTCCAGCACCTTCAGGCTGGAATAGTGAAGTGATGGATTGATTGGCAAACCAGTTCAACACGAACAGGGCAGTTATTGATCAGACTGTGCGGATAATTCCACTATTATGTTTCCCATAAATCAATCAAACTGTTTAAACAGTCTTAGAAGTATTATCCATAATGAATGTTTCTTTATGTCCGCAAGCCTTATGTATTAACTGCTACCTATCTACTGGTCAATTTCAATATTGGTTTTCAAATCAGCCAATCAATGTCACATAATGCAGAAAGTGGTCTAATAATAGATTTTTCCAATACAGAAAGTAAACACTGTCTTGTTTAGAGTGGAAAACACAACAATGACAGCTGTTTTCAAAGGGCAAAATATGTTGAAATATGTATTTGTTTGGCTAATAAAGGTTGCTTTTAAATAGTAAATCATTCAAACAATCCAGGTTTTGTGCAGGAAAATGGCATATATAAGCAAATTTTGTTTACAGTTACTTAACAACAAGAGTGCCATAAGTGACAATGTATGCCCGTCAAACATGGGCCAGACAGCGAAGATGCAGAATTGTGAAGCTGTCACCAAGGCAAGAAACCTTAATGAGTTAGTAGTCACCATATCGACGATGTAGCAGTCTTGATTCTGACCTAGTTACCACTTACAGTTGGTTGGAATGAAATGTATTTTAGTGTGATCATCTAGGCCCACTTGTTGCCTACGTAGTCAACCTTATGACAATTGTACATTTAACTCTTACAGATGGCATACAATTACAGTTGTATGAAAACTTTCAGATAAAAATCCATATTTTCTTTATTTCTTCTCAATAGTATATGGTGTTACCACTCAGTTGAACCGTCTCGATGAGACGGTTCAAATGAGTGGTAACAACATATACATTGAGAAATAACAGAAATACAGATTTCTTAAATGAAAAGTAGTATTTCCTTAGACTGTAATGGGTTAATAGTCAGCAGTTGGTTGGAATGAAATGTCCTTACCGTTCAGCATATGTGTTGCCCAGGGTGATCATCTGGGCCCACTTGTTGTCTATGAAGTCGACCTTGGAATCGACCTGTGGCCCACGAATGCCCAGCTGGTGGCTCATCAGGCGGATCTGCTCCACCGACCCCTCCTGCTGCTGCAGCGACTTCTCCCAGTCCTACAATGGGGTAGAGGTGAATGAGAAACAGATTTCAGGAATGGGACAATGGCAATAAGGACATGGGATTTGTGAAAATGTAAATACGGAAATACAGAATTGGGAATAGGGAAATTAGAAATGGGGAAATAGTGAAATATGGAACTGGAACATCAGCGTTATTCTAAGTATGTATGGGCGCTCTTTAGGGGAATTTTTTCCTTCCGCTTGTGAAAATAAGTTTGGCTCCAACCCGATTTTTCTGTCTGTAACTTAGGGCGACTATCTCGGCGTTACAGACATAAAATTCGGGTTTATTTTGCTCATACATGTATCGAAAGCATGCGTGTTGATATTGCGCATGCGTGTGTGTAGATCGTACTTACAACAGTCATGCGAGATCGCGAATCAAAAACGCGCGATAGCGCGGCGAGGTTGCGAAATAGCGAGATTGATAGAATCTCGCGTTTTCGTCTCGAACTCTCGCGATCACGCTTCGCGTTTTCGCGATCTCAACCTATGCGAGAAATCACGAAAAAGCGAGCTTGTCACGTTTCCTTAACAGGACACGTACACGTTGTATTACGAGACGATTCTCGTGTGCTGCCAAAACATGTTTTTTAAGAAATAGAGCAAATGTGGACAAACTTCAATATTTCTTGAAAACTAAAACATAATTCGACAAAACATGATAATCGTCTTAGGAGATGATTCTAATGTACTGTCAATACATGTTTATTGAAAAAACAAACATATATGATACGTGTTATTGGTTACTGCATCGTATCGTCGACCTATACACGCAAGATCGCAAAAACGCGAGACCAAATCGCGAGACGGCGAAATCGCGACCGTCCCCTGCGACATATCATTTTCGGTCTGGGTGCACACCTGATGGTGTTTACAATCATCTGTCGGTAATCCAGTTTCACGTGCAAAGTGTGACTGTAGAATTCGGCAAGGAACAAACATATCTAAACCACGCTATGTAGTCGCTCACGTCATCACTTACGTCAATAAATTGATATTTATGCATTAGCTCGACATAGTGCATTTTCATGTGTTTGATCTCTTGATAAAGCGAGTTTGGCAGCACATGAGAATCGTCTCCAAAGACGATTTACCTATTTTGTCCAAATATGGTTTTGTCAAAAAAAATACCAATGTATTCATGTTTTCTTTTCACATTTGTTGATTTCTTAATAAAATAGTTTTGGAAACACATGAAAATCATTTCCTTAGACGATTCTAATGGTTTTTTAAAAAAACAAAACATATTGATGCGTTTTGTCACATTTGATTGATTTCTCAATAACAACACATGTTTTGACAGCACATGAGAATAGTCTCCTAAGACATCATTTATATTTTGTACGAATAATAGCAATATTGTCGAGCCCACTTGCGGAAAGCGATACAGAGTGATCCGGGTGTCCATGCGTATTTTTAATTGTTGACATTATTATCACCGAAAAACGGCGATGTGACATGGAATGAACTGTCGAACCTAGCCCATAGTCATTGGGGAAACTGTTAGACCGGGCAAACGTTCGACACATTCAGAAATATAATTTGTGTTTCTTGAATCGGGTGGAGAGGAAATACGATCGATTACACACCGTGAAAATCTAGTTGGAACGTAAATGTCAATTGTCACGTACACCATTTCAGTTTACCGCCGGTACATCAGCGTTATTCTAAGTATGTATGGTCGCTCTTTAGGGGAATTTTTTCCTTCTTTTATAAGGGATGGGTTGTGGCCTAGGGGTAGAACATCTGACTTCCAATCTGGAGGTTGTGGGTTCAAACATGCCTTATGCATCAAAAATATACTTTCATAGTACATTTGTATTTTCATCTCACTGGTATGCCCAGGGCCGTTTAAGGTTGTGAACTGGAAAAAACGAATAAATATGGGGCCACTTTTTGTACATGGCTGCTTTGACGATAGTGCGCTTGCGCAAACAGAAAGATTCGCTACCCTGCAGTTTCTCGCCTAGAGGTTTCGCACCATTCCCTCAGGAGGTTTCGGTGCCCACGAACGTGTACGAGGTGCGAAATGTACAGATAGCGAACACGCAGGTAGCAAAAGCGAAACCACCGTAATTCCGAAAAAAGATACCGTCAAGTCGGCCCATGTCAACTCGGACCCGGGGACGATTTAAATCAAATACAACGAAAACTACTTTTTTTATTTATTTATTCTGACCCCCATATTTATTTTATTTATTTCACCTGCTAAATAGCCACCTTGATTTATTTCACCCTAGGAAGATAGACCCACGATGCACACAATTCAATTTTTGGAAAACCCCACCATGCACAAAATTCATTTGTTGGAACACCCCACCACCCATCCAAATTTAAATCAGGTGCCGTCCAACCCCCGCATACCAAAAATTCTGGAAAAGCCCTAATAAGAAATGGAGAAATGGGAATATGGAACTGTAAATGGGGTAAAAATAAATGGAAAAATGGGAATATGGAACTGGAAATGGGGTAATAAGAAATGGAGAAATGGGAATATGGAACTGGAAATGGGGTAAAAATAAATGGAGAAATGGGAATATGGAACTGGAAATGGGGTAATAAGAAATGGAGAAATGGGAATATGGAACTGGAAATGAGGTAATAATGAGAAATGGGAATATGGAAACTGAAATGGGGGTATAAGTAATGGAGAAATGGGAATTATGGAACTGGATATGACCGTAATAATAATGGAGGAATGGGAATACGGAAACTGGAAATGGGGTAATAAGAATGGAGAAATGGGATATGGAACTGGAAATGGCGGTAATAAGAAAATGGAGAAAATGGGAATTATGGAACTGGAAATGAGGTAATAATAAATGGAGAAAATGGGTGGGGAATAATGGAAAACTGGAAATGGGGGGGGTAAATAAGAATGGAAAAATGGGGAAAGAGAAATGGGGAATATGGAACTGGAAAGGGTGGGGGTAAATATAAGAAATGGAATAAATATGGGGAAATGGGATATGGAAAATGGAAATGGGCATTGGGTGGGGTGGGGTAATAAAAAATTACTAGAGAAATGGGAATATGGAACTGGAAATTGGAAATGGGGAAATAGGAAACTGGAAATTGGAGATGAGAAATAGGGAAATGATTGACCGACTGGGGTTTTACATGTTTGTTGATCAAAACAGCTTAAATGAACGATGCTGTATTTATGCAATAAATAGAATATAACAATTACATGTATGTTGATATAATGATATTAAACTTGTTGTCCAATTCATAAGCAACTCTGCATAGCCTCCTTTCTTATGAAATCAGTAATCTTGTTCAATAAATATAATGATTTTGAAAATAGTCATATTTCCGTTACCATTGCCCATCATATTCATTGATAAGAGAATTGTGTGTGACTGACTGCCTATTAATTGTGGCAAATTCAATGGACAAAACCTGCATGTTATAGCAGAAAATTGATTTATAGAACTGTGACTGACCACCTGTTTGTGTGCAGACGCTATAGTTCGCTGGTCATGTTGGAGTCTACTTTGTAAGACTAAAATGTTTGTAAAACGACAAATCAGTAGCATTAGAATACTGATGTACAGTCTACACTTGTTTACTCAAAGTCCAGGTGACTGAGGAAAATACTTCTAGTTAACGAAAATTTGAGTTAAGGAGAGTTGTTATATAGCAAAACATGTATTTGGGACCAAGAATTTTACATCGAGGTAACATTAGTTTGTCTTAAGTGCGTTTGAGGTAACGAGTTTAGACTATTAGAATAGTGACTCGGGACTCACCGCCTGTTGTTTGCGAGCAGACTCCATGGTCCGCTGGTCATGCGGGAGGGGCTGCTGGGCTCGCGCTTGGAGATCCTGATCCAGGGAGCTGAGCTGGTAACTCATCGAGTCCAGCTTCTGGAGGAACTCCTTGTCTGGACCCCGCACACGCCGCATCTCTGGGGGGTCAAAGGTCATAGGTCAGGAGTCGTACTTAATCCTTTGGATTTGTAATGCTTTGTCAAAGGTCATGGGTCAGGGATCGCACTTAATCCATTGTATTTGTGACACCATTGGAATATATATAAAACACTTATATTAGAGAATCCACTGTTTAAGCTGCAGTAAGACTAAAATTCCCATGACTGTTCTGTGTACTAGCCTTCAGTAAGTGTGTATGATTTCATGTGATAAATGTTCTTAAAGATAAAAAAATATAAGTAGTTTTCTGATTTCTTTTTGCAATTATACTGTAGCCACTACACTGCCTGAATTAAGTTTGCAAAGATGTCAACATTTCGGAACATCTACTGGCAATATACACTCGCAATCGAGCAGTTTGATTGGCTGTGCCTGAGCTGTATCACAGCTCAGGCTCAGCCAATCAAGCTGCTTGCTTTCAAGCACACTCTTCGGAGTATTTTGTAATAATGAAATGAACAAGCAAGATTAGCACAAACAGTGGTGTATATACAAAACATAAATAAAAAAAACATAAAATAATTTTATTTTTTTCAAATAATGATCCGCACGAAATGCATCATATTAATTGATAATGGAAATAATTTCACTTGCACACATTAGATTTCCATGAATAAACTCCATAGTGGTGAGATATAAACATCCAGGTCGGAGTTGATTCTTAGTATGTGAGGGTGAATGTAGATAAAGCAACTGCCCACACATAAAAATAGGCGTTTTTCTCTATGTTTACAAGCCAGGCTATTTATCTCTCTTTGTACAAGGTAAATTATGCCTTAGGGCGACAGATTAAAGCAACTCGTTATGTCAGGTATATAGAGACGTTGCATCTACCCAAGTTGACCAGCAACCTTTGTAAAAAAATATCCGTATCACAGTTATGGCTCAAATGATAGAAGATAAATTCAATGAATGTTGTCAAAAAGTTAAAATAAATTGTGAGCAGGGCCCTAATTATAAAACCGCTAAAACCGTTTTATTACCATATGCCCCGAATCTGAAATTACAATAAAAAAGTTTGCCATCTCGACCATGGATACAAATCTGATTATTTTGTTTATTTCTCCACAAAAGTATATGCTGTTACAACTCATATGAACCGTCTTGTCGAGACAGATCATATGAGTGGTAACAACATATACTTTTGAATAGATATAGAGGAAATAGCAGGGAAAATATCTCCATATTTTTATGCTACTGTAATTGTATCTGACCTATCTATAATGTGTTAATGGAAGTTGTATGTTTTCTGTCAACAATGCATATTATAATATTGTCAAAACTACAGACATCATCATTATCAGTACAACAACAGATGCTATCTATTAACACTAAACAATTCGATCCTTACCATCTTCATTGTGGGCTGCAGACAGGGCATGTAAGTGGGCAACCTACCCACAAATTAATGTCTGTTCATGATTGCAAAGTATCTGTAACCCAGACAGCCTGGGGACCTCTCAAGGTGTATGGTTTAGACAGGGTCCATTGTGACTGATAGGCTAGTTGGTGAGACGCTAGCTAGTTAAATAAATGATAAATCTGTCTGCCTGCCTGATGCCTGGCATAAAGGATAGGAATTGGGAAATACTGCTGTTCAACAATTATCGCTTCTCATAAGTTGAAACTGGCCGACCCTTTCAATAGGGGCAGGGCAACACATTATAAACAAACACCCTACACCCACCTTCTTCATTGAGGGTGGCAGACAGGGAATGGAAGTGCTGATTGACGTCATTCAGTTTATCCTTCAGTTGTCGCATCTCCCGGTCACCCTCCCCCACCTCTGCGATCAGTTTCGTGCCGTCATCATTCAAGGCTCGCAGTAAAGCCTCTCGTCGAGCTGGATCATTGGCCTGGAACTGTGGGTGGGTGGAAAATTAATAAATTAAGTGACAAAACTAGGAAAAATATTGTTCATCAGCCGTTTATAATTTTTTCCTTAGTTTATTTAGTTTATTTTAGATATAGAGGATCTTACATGATTGAATATAGTATTTATTAACCAAGTTTACTGATTTCATAAAAATCTTGACTTTGCCACTTTTCTTATGGAATCAATTAACAAGTTTAATAAATAACATATCGATGGTCTAGTAACATAAGGTCGTAAGTGCTATGCTAAAGCATAGCACTTACGACCTTATGTTACTAGACCATCGATATCACAAACATTGACTTACTTATTGCATAAGCACAGCATTATCTATTGATTTTATTTGTTTATTGGTGTTTAACAGGGGGTGGGGGGTATAAGTGTATTATGATTGTAATGCATTGTACCTGTTTAACATAATAACCCATTTATCGAGGATCCCACCGTGAGAGTTGTCATACCTGTTTCACGTCCCAGCCCTTAATGAGGTCAATGGTGGCATTCACCATGTTGTGTCTCTGTTTCCGTTGTCGCACCTTCAACAGGCTCTGTAGATGATCCAGCTGGATCTTCAACCTAACAGCAAATGTATGGAAGGTGTTTAGTGTCTAATATTAGTGTTAGTTAATTGACATATCATTCAAGCCGACATAACATGAAGCAAATATTTACAAACACTGTAGATCCAGATGAGCCGGCTCGTAATGAGCCGTCTCATCTGGATCTGCAGTGTTTGTACAGTAACTTCTTCATTCATTCCATTACCTGTCAGCATTTTCGACCAATGAAACGTTAGTTTTCAATTCGCTGTGACCCGGATATTGGTATCAGGTCAATGCCTGACATGACAGTATGTTATCAGTCAGTGTGTTTGATTTGGATTGATTTATTGATGTTTAATGACCTATCAACAGCTAAGGTCATTTAAGACTGAATAGTCAGTGTGTATTTCGCCAATACGAAGCTTGTGACTTGATAAAATATAACATAGCTTTCTCATTCATTGCATTACCTGTCCGCGAATTGTATGGCCTCGTAGTTGGGTGGAGGGACCTGTATACACACGGACGACACCAGGTCCTCCTGCCCTCTCGCGGTGCGCACGTGCCACCGGATCCTATGGCTGTTGTCTAGCAACGTCACCTCCTCACCTTTGTGGAGCACCATCTATGAAGGTCAAAGGTCAAGGTCGTTTAATGTTGCAGAGAACGTGAATGGTAGTTACATCCTCAGATTATGTAAAATAGAGATTGGTCGGATGGGAAACACTTGTGAATTAATGTAAGCACATGTTCTACATGACAAAATAATCACTAATATTCATATTTGACTTTTATACTCTCATGAACTTGGGACATTGAAGTCAGCTGTTTAACATTACTGCAACTAGGCCTAGTCATTGAATCATTTTTAGCATTATCGGTAACTTTAATCTGCTGATTACGAACATGTAATTTAACATCGAGGCTGTGCTCTGCTATAGCTTGACATAACAAACACTCATTTTAATTTCAAATATCCAGAAAATACTCCTATAACAAGAGTACGAGATCAGCAATCACAAATGTTCATGTGAATGTAAACAGGAATGCCTAAACAAACTAACAAGAGACGAGGCAAAGCCACGAAGGCCAGGTTTTTTCCAAGCATGGACACTTGGATAACATAATTATACCCACTTTTTGTAGACTAGATGGCCGTGGCTTGCATGTCGCGCCTTGGGGCGAGGCATGGACACTAAAAAAATAGATATAGTAGATGGAAAAACTTTAACGAAAAAACTTTAACCGGACACACGGACGTACGGACGGACTGACGTATGCCAAAATGCCGACGATATCGCGCTTTCCGCAAGCGGGTGCGACAATGATGATAAACACCCATGTGAAGTATCAAGGCAATGGGTGAAGCAGTTGCAGAGATATAGTACACAAAAAAACTTTAACAAATAAATTCAAAGTAATTTGACCTTGACATTGCGCACAGGGGCCGCACGGTTGGGGGTTAGAGTGAAAATATGGACAATGATAAACACCCATGTGAAGTTTCAAGGTAATGGGCGAAGCAGTTGCAGAGATATAGTATAACAAAAAAGTTTTAACCAAACAATTTAACCAGACGTACGTTAAAAAGTTAACGTTCAAAATGGCTAAGTCAATTACGTAGAAATAATAGGTGAAGGTAAAAAATTGGTCACATGTTGGATAGTTGTATGTGGTAGGCAGCCCTTGGTTATGAAGCTGTGAAAGTTTGGTGGTCCTAGGTGGTACAGTACCAAAGAAATGGACTTAAACACGAAAACTTAACATTGTAAACGCGAAAAGTTAACACTGAAAATGGCTAAGTCGACTGCGCGGAAAAAATGGGTCAAGTTCCAAAAAAAGTAACATGTTGGATAGTGATATGTGGTGGGCACCCCTTGATTATGAAGCTGTGAAAGTTTGGTGGTCCTAGGTGGTACAGTACCAAAGAAATGGACTTAAACACGAAAACTTAACATTGAAAACGCGAAAACTTAACATTGAAAATGGCTAAGTCGATTGCGCGGAAAAAATGGGTGAAGTTAAAAAAAAAGTAACATGTTGGATAGTGTGATATGTGGTGGGCACACCCTTGATTATGAAGCTGTGAAAGTTTGGTTGGTCCTATGGTGGTACAGTACCAAAGGAAATGGACTTTAAACACGAAAACTTAACATTGAAAACGCGAAAACTTAACATTGAAAATGGCTAAGTCGATTGCGCGGAAAAAATGGGTCAAGTTAAAAAAAAAGTAACATGTTGGATAGTGATATGTGGTGGGCACCCCTTGATTATGAAGCTGTATAAGTTTGGTGGTCCTAGGTGGTACAGTAACAAAGAAATGGACTCAAACACGAAAACTTAACATTGATTGTGGACGCCGCCCGCCGCCCACCCACCCGCCCACCCGCCCGGCTACCCGCCCGGCTTTCGCCAATCCAATAGCCTGGATTTTTAAAAAAAAAACCTGGCTAAAAACCCAGTTTGTGTGTACATACCGGAGGCTGTTTCACTATACACAGACACCGGCAGGGCAGTTCTGTGAACACGGGCTGTGATCGCTGTTTCAGTGGAATGATGTCGCGAGATCGCACATTCAGGGACACGACACGACGCTCATACTCGGCAACGAGCTCGGAAATCTCTTGTAACTCCTTGAGGAGTTGTTGTAACATGTCGATGGACTGGTTCTCATCCGTATAGCGGCTGTTGATCGCGTCAGACTGGCGCGACATCCATTGCTCGCAGTCGGCGGCTTCTTCGAAAAACTACAATGAGACGAGTCCCATGTGCTGTAAAACTTGTTGAGAACTTACTCCATTCTCATGCACATGATAGTATACAATTATTTCATGGTCATTAGGGGAACAGTCAGAACTATTGCCCCGAGGTGCTGTGGACGACCTGCGGCACTATTGCCCAGAGGCCGAAGGGGCAATATGTTTTGACTATATAGTTTTGACTATTCCACAGGCAAGCGGAACTATTGCCCGGCACGTGGAACTATTGCCCAGGGAATTAAAACCCAGGGAATTAGTTAAAACTATGGAATATCAACTTATATAGGGAGCTTGGTAATAATTAATGTTTACGTGGCTCGTTTGATAATAGCCTACCGTAATAATTCTATATATTCAGACACACTTTAGTCTCGCTAACACATATAAATACATGTTTTCCTACAACAAAGTGAAAGGGTTTAACATCCCAGCAACAGCTCTGGTCATTTCGTGACAGGACCTCGGTTTCAAGTCTCATCCGAAAGACCAGTGGGATGGAAATACTATGACAGTATTTTCTGCTGCCTAAGGTAAGGTATTGAACTCACGACCTTCAGTATTGAACTCCTGAGCCACAGCCCATCTCCAAGTGGGATGGAAACTTTGATGTCTAAGGCGAGGTTTGAACCCACAACCTGCGGATTGGAAGTCTAGTGTTCTAATATCTAGGCCACAACACATCCCTACCTCATAGTAAGCGGCGGCTTGTTTCAATTGAGCCTCGACACTGATCAGGAGCTACACTGGTCACAAATCCCATAAGCCCCATTATTCCAGTCACAGACACATACATGACTTACATCACATACCTGGTAGTAAGCAGCGGCCTGATTCACGTGAGCCTCAAGACACACAGCTGTAGGATTTTGTTTTATGCCAAAGGCGAGGTTTGAACCCACCACCTCCAGATTGTGGAAGTCTAGGAGCCGTTTCACTAAACTTTGTACAACTAAAATGTTTGTAAGTGCAAGATTATGATAGTCTGTAAATTTCACATTAACAATGTTTTCTTGTAAACAATGATTGGATTTACATTTATTGAGCATAGGCTGCATATGCAGCCTATGCTCAATAAATGTAAATCCATCAATTTATATTTCCAGACTTTGCACTTACGAACATTCAAGTCGTACAAAGTTGAGTGAAACGGCCCCCTGGTGTTCTAACCCATCCCTACCTGGTAGTAGGCAGCAGCCTGTTTCACATGAGCCTCGAGACACACAGACAGCTGTAGGAGCCAGGACCACTGGGACTGCATACCCCCCATGTAGGCCTCGATCGTCTTCGCGGACGGGTGGTGGTCGAGCACGAGGGAGTTACCGCGATCCTGGACGGCATTAAACTGGGCCTCGCGCGCCTTCATCTCTTCTATCAGGTTCTACAAGGGACGATTGTTACAGGAATTATAGACATTTTTTATGTTTCGGAATGTTGGGGTGCAAGCTAAACTGAATGAAGGAAAATGAACGTGAATGGGTTTAACGTCCCAGCAACAGCTAAGGTCATACAGAGATGGGACCACAGTTTACTCTCATCTGACAGACCATTGCAATGGTAATACTATGTTAGTATTTGTCATGCCTATGGTGAGGGTTGAACTCACAACCTCCAGTATTGAAGTCCAATGCCATATCTCATAGGCCACGGCACATCCCTACTGAATGAAGAAAATAAATCGAAAATATATTTTTTTAAAAGTCCAAACATACTGGCTGAAGGTTTATTTTCCTTTCGTTGGAAGCTTAGAGAGTCTACACCCCCGACAAATTATAAAAATGTTGTTTATTCATTATAAGTCCAACTGGGCCTCTGGTGCTTTCGTGAAGGTTCTAGAAGGGCCGATTATCGAGTCATTATAGCAATAAGGACTTTTTTTCAGAAAATTTAACGGGGTATAAACTTTTAAAATTCCAACTATACTGGATGAAGAAGACCAGAAGGCCAGAATAGTTGGACTTCTAATATCCGCAACAAGGCGATCTCCGGCCAAATCAGGGATATCGGGATTCTTCCGGTAAGGACGAACCCTATCGGTAAATAACTATTCACATGCTCCCAACCAACAAAGGTATTTTCAGATAAGTTATTTTTGGAAAATGACATGCAATATTCAACAACACATGTTTGAAGGGTCAGATTTATGCAAGACGAGTCTGTTATGTAACATTCATACCCAGTAAAGCAGAGAATACTAAACACATGCATAATAATGGCTATATTTGATAGTGTAATTGAATGGAATGAATAGTCATGTACTCAAGTATTCAAATGCAACAGCTGTGCAAATATCAATGTACTTCTTGGAAATTGTGGAGTTATAGGAAAACTCCATGTCCTAGCATAACACACAAACTGAAAGTAGTGCAGAAAAACGGACGTTTGATAAACTAACAATTATTAGTAAAATAATATGCTATTTCCTCAACTAACTGCATGATAATGAAATAAAGACTATGTTCATGTAACTCTTTGCATGCTAGCGGCGAAAATATCCGCCAAACGAATTATGAGTATATGTTTTATTTCTCTCTGTAAATATGTCTTGAAATTTCATTAGAATTGAGTCCTCAGGACATAAGACATATTTATGATATTTACGGGGAGAAATACAAGAAAATATGATGAATTTTTGTCCACTAGTTTTGAACTATTTATAGCCCACAAGTTACCCAGCATGCAAAGAGTTAAATGATCGCGGGATTGATTGATTGGAGTTTTACATATGAGACACGCCATGTGATTTTGTACCTTCAGACATCTGTGTTTTCATTTCATTAAATACGTTTCATAATTTTCAGAGTAATATAATTCTGCGTGTAATCTGATGGCGAGATCGATACCTTCAGCAGTAATATCACAACTCGATATTATGTTTATAAAACACGGATATGTCCCTGTGGCACATTGGACTCTAACTTGAGAAACTCTTACAAACTTTTTGACTTTTCAACGTAAAAGTACACGAACGAATGGACGGACGGACGTACGGAACCTTAAGAGCAACGTAATATGCTGCCCTTACTATCGCATAGGGGACATAATAAAACTTTTCAGCATTGAAAGAAAGTGTCAGGCGGCCTTACAACACCACATCAGTTGACCCCAGGTGTCAATCCCAATACTGATATTGAAGTCAAGGCTATGTTCATGCAATGCAATTGGAGATTACTAAATCAATGTTGTTGTTGTCAATAACAATAACAGTAGCCAGCGGTTTGGAATTAGCTGCATAATATGGCACATTCATAATATATGACTACCTGCATATAGCACCAGTATCATGAATATTAACAGATCAGTAGACGATTTCACCAACACTGCAAAGTATACTTTTCTAGCAAAGTATACTTTGAGGGAGTAATCATTTATTTTTCCTGAAATGCATTATTTCATATAGAACTAACGACTGCATATATTTGATGATTAAAAGTATGCAGAATTATTATACTGAATGTATTACATTATCACAGCCAAAATGGCTGTGATAATGTAATAAATTCAGTATAATAAAAAATAATAAATTTATCCTAAAATTGAAAATTTCTCCCTCAAAGTATACTTTGCAATGTTGGTGAAATAGGCTACAGAAATTGAATTATGCATCCATGCTATTATTTTTGATACAGCATGCCATATACAAAACATGTGAATGGGATTAACCCTTGCTACGCTGAATTATATTTTGTCGTCTGCTGGAAATGTTTTATTTTCAATATTTCTCGATAAAAACCTGTTTTGACAGCGCATGAGAATCGTCTCCACTGGAGACGATTATCATGTGCTGCCAAAACAGTTTATTTTGTTAAGAATTAAGGCAAAAATGATAAACAGCAGACAGCAATTTTCGTCTCCCGCGTAGTGAGGGTTAATGTCACAGCAAGTATTCTTTGCAAGAAATGAATAGCAAAATGCAAGATAACAGAAGAACAAGCTGTTTTCTAAACTAACAATCTGGCAAGCTGGCTTGAAGAAACGTTGCATTTTATTGCATACAGCATATCAAAAATTGTGCAACTACATGCAAGTTACATCGCATGTTTGCATACATCACTTCATGCAAAGGAAACTCAGATATATATTTGCTGATTGAATTACAAACTCATATCACCACAATCAACATTCTTACTATTAATAAAGCTAACCAAATGGACAAGGCCTGCATGTCAAGCCGAAGGACACTTTCAACAGTAAACTTGGAAAACAATGGTATAAAAATAAGATGAAGTAAGGAACCATTCAAGCAGTTGGCACATAAAGATTTAAAATCATTAACCCTTACAGTGCTGAATTAAAATTTGTCGTCTGCTGTTTTTTATTTGCCATTTTGTCAGCACTTTAGAATAATTTCCAATGGAAATGATTCTAAAATGCTGCCAAACCATGTTTTTATTTAAGAGAAAATACAAAATAAGAAACAACAGCAGACGACAATATTCGGTTCCCGCCTTCTAAGGATTAATGCAGATTGTCAAGATGTCATTGGTATCACTATATTGAGCACTCCACATGCATGCTCCCCATTAATGTGTCAGTTTTGGCTAACCTGGCAGTAAGTATGTCCAAACACAGGGTAGCCCTGTAATCAAACAAATGGCACACCACACAATTGTTAATACATACACTTAACAAGAGTTGTCAGAAGACAACAAAGCATGCCTGGTGGTGTTTAGTTTAAATGAATATCAAGAAGCTGTGTGAAAGATAACATAAATTTCAAAAATATTCACATTGCGACCTCGACCTTTGGATTAGTGGGGGTCTGAGGGTCATGGATTGGGCACAGCATGATAGATAGCCATTAACGGAAGACGTGTGAAATATGAAGAAGTGGCGTGATAGGAAACAAAAAATATAACAAATTCCCCCCAATGTTAAGTTTGTGAACGCACTAAGACTGTAACCTTGACCTTGGGGTTAGCGGCAGTCTTATGGTCGTGGAGTTGGAATGACATGATAGAGAACCATTAGAGGAAGGCATGTGTGAAATATCAAGAAGTCGCATGAAAGGAAATGGAAATGAATGTTATGTTTTCAGATTTTTGAAGACAGACAGATGGATGGACGCTCCTACGTTAGGCAGTACATCTATTGTTTAACAAAAGGATGACAACCTAAGAAACAATAGGCTTAAAGGGTTACAGAATAAGTTGCATTGTTTTCTTTGCATACATAGGCCACACCTCCAACCACCTAAGACACCGACTGTGTGCCCGGGCAGAGAGACAGACGGACAGACACCGACGACTACGGCGGTATAGCATAAGCACTCCTTCTTTCGGAAGGTGCACTAAAAAATGTCACACACTCGACGTAACATCTTCAATAATAGAAAATTAGCCAATGTCAAATAACACTGTTAATTAAACTCTCCAAAAGTTTTATAATCACAAGCCCTCATCTAGCATAGATGGAAAGAAAAGTGAATGGATTTAATGCAACAGTTAAGGTCAGATACACAAAAGATTTGATCGACTGATTTGGAAATCATAGATAAATAGAAACAGCTAAGGTCATATAGAGATGGGACCACAGTTGAAACCATGTTAAATCCCCATAGACATCTTCACTCCTATGGGGATTTAACATGGGGAAAAGACTCATCCGACAGACCAGTGGGATGGAAATACTATGTAAGTATTTTTCACACCTACGGTACAAAATCAAATAGCGTGTCTCACCTTGTAGAACTCGTCGACTGTGGGGACGTTCAGTCGAGGGGAGCTCCAGTCGCGGGTCACCTCCACCTCCTCTTTCTCGTTGAGCCAGATGAGTTCCGCCATCGCCAGCTGAATGAAGTCTAGTAGGGACTCTAGGCTCTTCAGCTTACGGGTGGATGTGTTCTGGAACATAAATAGATGGTGATTGTTTACCATATCTGCAAATAGAGGTGTTCTGGAACACAAATAGAGGTATTCTGAAACACAAATAGAGAAATACGAGTATTCTGGAACACAAATAGAGGTGCTATGACACACAAATAGGATGTTCTGGAACACAAATAAAGGTGGTAGAGGTATTTGAAACCAAAATAGAGGTGGTAGAGGTATTTGAAACACAAATAGAGGTGCTATGAAAAACAAATAGAGGTATTCTGGAACACAAATATAGGTATTCTGCAAGGGGTATTCTTGAACATAAATAGAGATATTCTGCAACACAAATAGAGGTATTCTGCAACGGGTATTCTTGAACACCAATAAATAGAGATATTCTGGAACACAAATAGAAGTAATCTGGAAACCAAATCTAGATATTGTAGAACAGAAATAGAGATATTGTGGAACACTAATAGAGATATTGTGGAACACTAATAGAGGGTTATCGATTACCATACCTCCAACTATAGGGTTAACAATTAGCCAAATTATTTCTATCATCACTAACTGAACGAAGTAGTGGGCATTCTGTCTGGAAATATACCACCAAGAAACATAAAATATGCTATAGTTCTATTGTTTTATCTTCTAATACCAGACAAATTTTTCATCTTTGCTATTCTCTACTGTGATGTTGTACAATTTAATTTTCCAACACCTTTTTGGCGTGCTATAGTGTCTGTAAGATACTTACATTGAGGAGGGAGTAAGCGACCTCGACCTTGGACAGCCATTCTGTATACAGGTCCTGTTCTTCTGGGCTTAGGTTCATCTGAAATATGGTGATTACACAGATACAAGAGCAAGGGCAACAGCAGTAAAAGACAGTATCCTGATCTGATGCCAAACACCCTTACTACACCACATCATTTTACCTCGGGTGCAAATCCCAATAACATTCAATGTCAAGACATGAATCCCTTATGATGGATTCATCATTGAGATATGCATATCTCAAAATCCGAACGGAATATACTCAGTCCTGAAATTAGAATAACCTGACCTGGTGCCAGGTCCATACCACACCAGTCACTTTATAATCGTAATACTCATAAAAGGGGTATAACCAGATTCAACTGTCACATATAAGAATGCCAATGACGTACATGAGGGCCAAACCAGGTCTCCCGTCGGGATTCTGGTAAGGATGAATCCCTATCGTTAAATTACCCATCATATGCTCCCACCTGCCACCCACTCCTCTACCATGAACTACATTAAATGTAAAAAAAAAATGAAATCCAATTTACCCTATTCTGAATACATTGGTCTATCTGTTTGCGGAAGTCTGTGATCTCATGGTGGTCACGTTGGTGTTGGTCTAACGCCTCCTGTACAGCATCATGTTGCATGGTATCCTTGCCAAACATGTCCGGACCCTCCACACCGTTCTGTTTGGCCTCAATCCAGTTCAGGCAGTATTGGATGTGTCTGCGAATATACAACGTCACTGAGTCACGCCATCTAACGTACCAACGTCACGGAGTACACCTCCACCTGCGCTAATCTTGCCAATATTTGTAAATGTGTTCATCATAGGAATGAATGGCCTTTTTGTGGAATTTATCGGGGGTATGAACTTGGAAAAGTCGCGGGAATACTGGACGAAGGCCGGAAGGCCGGAAGGCCTCGTCCAGTATTCCCGCGACTTTTCCAACTTTATATCCCCGATAAATTCCACAAAAAGGCCATTCATTCCTTATAATTCCAGCATTTGAAATAAATTCATCAACAGCGCAGGCACAGTCAATCAAACTGCTTGATTGCGAGTTGACATTGCCAATAGATGTTCAGAAACGTTGACATCTTGACAAGATAAACACATGCGGGGGTGTATCTATGTAGGTCCTACACTCATCTCTCCATGAATGGTCGGTCGCCCGTCTACGGAAGCGTCAATCCCTGTCATTGTTGTGGACACGTAACTCAAACATTCCTGTATCGTTCATACGAATGATACAGGAGTTTGTGCACAGTTACTTGTCCACACCTATCACTATAATAGCCACAATTTTATTTAGTCTGGAAAGGTCAATTGATGGATTTACATTTATTGAGCATAGGCTGCATATGCATCCTATGCTCAATAAATGTAAATCTAATCATTGTTTACAAGAAAACATTGTTAATGTGAAATTTACAGACTATCATAATTTTGCACTTACAAACATTTTAGCCGTACAAAGTTTAGTGAAACGGGCCCCAGGGGGGCACGATTATAAAACTTTCTGAGTACCGTATTTAGCCGTGTATTGCGCGCATTTTTTCAGCCCGATTTTTTTATCCAGAAGTCACCCTGCGCGTTATAAGTAGGAACATAAATTTCCAACATTTTTTCCAACTGATTTCTGCCAGTTTTACGCAAACAAAACAAGCCCGGAAACAGAAATATCAATTTTTGACAGGTGTCCGCTATGACGTTGAAATACGCATAGTGTTAAACAAGAGAAAAGGAATCAATTGATATGAATGGGTGCGGTAAGTATAGATTGATGGTAAATTGGTATCTTTTGGGATTTAATATAACCAATCTCATATCGGTCAAATGTTGCCTGTCGGGTATTGTTTGGTTGTAAATTTTCAAAGTGACGTCACACGTCTGCCATACTGTGAATAATTAATGAGGACAGATTATCTCAATCCCATAAGCGCTTGATGTAAGATTTTAGATGCTAAATCAAGCGTCACGCACATTCAGATCGCACTCGGTAACGCTCGGTAATGGTCATTTTTCGTTGCTAGGTGCCGACTGACTGTGTTACTATTTTTGTAAAGTATTGACAAGTATTCACGCATCAATACCTTATGACATGTGCGACCAGCATAGCCCCCGATTCGTCTGCGCATACACTGATATGGGCTATGCTGGAATGTCGTGTATTCAGGTAGTACATATGTCTATTGTTAAATCTAATCAATAAACAGTGAATACACACTATCTGTACCTACCTATATCCACGGTGGTCCACAGTGTCAATATTTGGCTGGGGGGAATTGTTTATGGCCCATTTCTCATGTGCAGGTCACTAGTAGGAGTTATTATCGCCTTGGGGAAGAAGTTTACACATGGCTGCTGTGTGTTTGCGATTACGGGTAATTATGTTATACACGAATGGCAAATATGGTGGAATTATATACAACAAATTTCTTCGTAAGTAGGTTCAATAAGTTTATTACATGCATCTTTAATTTTTATTAAGCATATTAATGAGTAAATAACAATAAATATAACATACTTTTAGACAATATAAAGTCTAATTTATGCCTCGATTAGTAAAGCTGACCTTTGACGATCTTTTTCTCTTTGAGAGAGCCTAACAGCACACGTTCAGCATTGTGGATGTGAACTCGGAATGCAATTTTCTTATACTCGTGACGGAATTTCCGCCGATTTTTTTTCTTTTCTTTTTTTGTTGCGCGCTATAGACGCGAACAATTTTTTTCCTGATTTTTCCCCCCAAAATATAGATGCGTGTTGTACACCAGTGCGCGCAATACACAGCTAAATACGGTAATTTTTTTTAAATCAGGCAAGAGAGACTATAACTACTTGCAGCGATGAAAGACAGTGTCCTGATCTGGTGCCAGGCACACTTACAAAACATGGCCCCAGGATTGCATGGCCCCAAGTGAAAATCCCAGTAAGATTCACAGCTAAGATATGAATCCTTAGATAATGGATTCATCATTAAGATACACATTCCCAACCTCCCGCTCAGGAATGATAACCAATCATAGTCTCAAAAAGCTTTATAATCGTGGACCCTAATTGTGTTGTACAACTGGTCCAATCATCAGTTAGACGTACCGGAAAGCAGGGTTTGTTTCCACCAATCGAACCTCGGTGACGACTTCGCGTTTTCTCGTCGTCGTGATTCCCTCCTCGACGTACGACTTCGAGATGAGCTTCTGTATGACATTGCTGTACAGATCAGTCCTCAGCTGGGCCACGACCGACTGAAGAGCCGATACCCTGTAGCAAACAAACGTGGCATATTTATAGATTATTTGATTTGTATGTGGATATTTCCACGAGTTCCGTAGCATGCGATATTGAGTGACTTTAGAGTGAAACGAGTGGCATCTATCCATAAACAAATCAAATAACCTTTTTATTATATACACACATCACTCACAGATGTAATATTTGCTCACATTTTAACACACAAATAGGACACATTTGACCAATTTCAATAAATATCCTAAAAACCCTAAATATTTGGACACAATTTATTCTGGAAAACACACATTAATATATGGAGTCTCATAGCAAGTAATGGCTAAATATTTACAGTTAGTATGGTTGTACTTGTTTATCACAATAACAATATATTTGGATACAATTTGTTTTGGGAAACCCCTCACAAACCAAATGGTATCCAAATATTTAGGATTATTAAAGTAGTTGCTCAATGAGAATTTATTATACAATTTTACAGCTTGCTGTTGACAAAACAGTCAAACCAGTGCAAAAGGCCACCTCCAAATAGCAAATACCTGTCTATAGCACAAACGCTTGTGTTTACCCAATTATTGAATTACTACATAAATTAATTTGTGAATAAAGACCACCTGTGAACAAAGGCAATACTGTCTAATACTGTACCTTTTATACATGCGATCAGAGTTTGCATATCGTCCGTCCTGCAATGCTTGAGTGTCGTGCAACAAGCTCCGAGCCATATCCTCATTAGTTTTCAGCGCCCGTTCCAGGGCATCACAGTTACGCTTGGCTTCGAAGGGGTGGAGGCTTTCTACCCGCCTCTCCTCCTCCCGTATACGCCTCTCAATGTCCGCTAGGCCGTCTTCTACGTGTTTTGTTTCCCGGTGCACTTTCTCGGCGAGTCGCTGTAATCGTTCTAACCTGTATGGATTGGGGTTCATTTATTAAACATGGATTAAATTAAAATTAAAGTATAAAAGCTGCATATATGGACTATATAAAAATATGGATTATGAAACAAAAAGATGTTTAAATGAATTCTATGTACGAAATAGACAGAAATGAGGACGGAATGATGTATATTACTGTAATAACCATATATATTCTGGTAAACACATATAAATTATGGTTTCCAATGACAAAGTCTCCCAATATTTAGGGTTAGTATGATTGCACTGGTAACAATGTATTTGGATACAATTTGTTTTGGGAAACCCCTCAATGGAACAGAACATCTTAATTTTGATGGGTACATTGGGAGTCCGATTTAGGGAGGTTCCACAGTGTCCACCTGCATACAATGAATGTCAAGTGTAAAATAATTCCAGCACAAAAATATTTACACAATTCCCTAACATTTGATTGGCCCGTAGCAAGTCTCTGTCCAAAATTTATATCCCAGTAAACTCCCACGCCGAACTACTTTCCATAACCGTGAGGCGCAGTTCAAATAATTCTTAAGAAAATGGAAAATAAACACATTTTCTTGATGAATTTATTTCAAATGCTGGAATTATATGGAATGAATGGCATTTTTGTGGAATTTATCGGGGATATAAACTTGGAAAAGTCGCAGGAATACTGGACGAGGCCTTAAAAACTTACAATTTTCTAAAAAAAAAAATTGATTTTTTTTCAAAAATTGTAATTTTTTATCGCTTCGTCCAGTATTCCTGCGACTTTTCCAAGTTTATACCCTGATAAATTCCACAAAAAGGCCATTCATTCCTATAATGAACTTAAACCAAGCTGACGGTTATTGCGTTCAACAATCCTTGTTACAGTACTTCGAACATACCTGACAATTTCTGCCTGCACGGCCATTTCCCGCTCCTGCTGTGCGTGTTCGAACCTACTCCAGAGGCTGTTGATGTTGTCAGGATATAACTCCTCCTCAGTACCCAGGTGGGAGGCTCCCGTACTCTGTATGAAATAGAAATGTACAAAAAATATATTTTTTTTAAACTTTATTTATATTACAATGTTTACAAACAAGAGCGAGATCACTTATACAAATGCTTTCGTTGGCACAGATGAAAGTGTACAAGCGGTCATCAAAGTTGGCGGAAACCAGAGTACCCACAGGAAACCCATTTGTCCGATCTAGCGACCACCATACCATCACACATACTGCCCCAGCCGAGGATCGTACCCGGCGCCGCATTGGTGAGAAGCGCACTTTTTACCGATTGCGCTAACTGAACAACCGATGTACATAGTGAATGTCAGTTTTTTATGTTAAATTCATCAGGCTGGGCTATGAAATGGTAATAATTCCAAGGCTAGGTAAGAATTCCAAGGCGAGCCTTGGAATTCTTACCATTTGCAAGCCAAGCCTGATATCTTTTGATATCAAGTTTATCAGGCAATGCTATGAAATGCATAGGAAGTAAGAGGGCTCTATAAGAATTTTCAACCATTTTTGAGTCAGCCTGATGTCATTTGAAATCAAGTTTATCTAGCAAGAACAGGAAACTAGTATGAATTCCAAAATATTCCTACCATTTCCAAGTCGAGTCCGACAATCTTTATATTACACAGATACTAGCTTGGTATTCTATTTATCAGGTAACATTCATCAAGTATAATGTTCTATTTGTTGACAGAAATGCCGACTAGTTTATGTTGTGTCTTTTCTTAGCATTCTCTACAAAACAAGGTGAACTCATGATGCGGAAACCAAGACCTGGCAACAGATACACGCATCAACCGACATACTGAACACAGCATATTGTACATGTATACCAAGAACAACAACAGTTTCGCTGGCATATACAATATAGTCTGGAACAAACCCTTTTGTTCTTGAAAGGCATTGCAATTCCCACAATCAATTAACTCTTATATTACACAACAATATCCGCAAATATACACGCAAATCAAACACATGACAATGCACACAGAGTGACGATAACAGTAAATGTGTGGCAGTGACTGGAGAAATGGGGCTTATGGATTTTGCGACCAGTGTCGATCCAGATCCCCACAGGATCAGGATCTGCACTGTTCGCTATTCAAAAAACACACCAGCCATGCATCTAACAAGCAATACAGATCGTTATCAGGCTACAGGAGTGTGCTATGTGACCAGGAGCTACACGGGTCACAGATCCCATAAGCCCCACATTTCTCCAGTGACAGCCACATATAATGGCGGGATTATGGATCAATATGCAGACACCTGTGACCTGATGAAACACTAAGCTTCAGACTCGCAGCTGTGAACCATGATTGTTGTCCACACAATGTAGGGATCAATACTGTTGTACAGTCCACTTATATCATAATAACCCTAAGTATTCGGACACCATTTGTTTTGGGAAACCCCTATTTCTAGGGGTTTCCCAAAACAAATTGTGTCCAAATACATTGATATTGCGATACACCAGTACATTAATACTAACCATAGCTATTGGCACACTCTTCATTGCGGGAAACAATATATTTATATGTGTTTCCCAGAATAAATTGTGTCTGAATATTTAGGTTTATTACACTAGATATGAAAGAGTGAGGACTATACATGAGCTGCTGCCTTGAAAAAATTACATTTGTAATAACGGTCATTTGACCTTGCTTGACCTTGGGCAAACAGGCTGCATGGGTTGACACTATAATTAAAATACTGAAATAACCATGAATATTCTGACACAATTTATTCTGGGAAAACACATTAACTCTTTGCATGCTGGGAAACTTGTGGGCTATAAATAGTTCAAAACTTGCAGACAAAAAATTGTTATGTTTTCTTGTATTTCTTCCTGTAAATATCATGAATATGTCTTGGAATTTCATTAGAATTGAGTCCTCAGGACTCAATTCTAATGAAATTTCATGACATATTTACACAGAGAAATAAAACATATACATGTACTCCTAATTCGTTTGGCGCATATTTTCACCGCTAGCATGCAAAGAGTTAATATATTGTTTATCACAGCCAGGAACGTTAAAATATTTACGGTTAGTACGGTTGTATTGATTTATGACAATAACATTGTATTTGTATACAATTTGTTTTGGGAAACCCCTTTATATAGGGGGGTTTCCAAAAACAAATGGTGTCCAAATATTTTGGGTAATTATGGTATTCGTGATGATGAAAAAGTATGTGAAGTTTAAAGACCATCCAATTTGAGAGATATGAAGTACTTTTAAAACATGAATGCAACTATCAGTCATTTGACCTTGACCATGGGTATGTGGGGGTGGCAATGGTGGCTTATAGAATGAATATATGGATGGTGTTGACCAAGCATATCAAGTTTCAAGTCAATATGACTTAATAGGGTTGCGGAGGTATAGCCCATCTTTTCTCAAAACTTCATGAAACATTAGAAGTCATCTGACCTTGAGGTTGGGCATGAGCTCCATGTGTGTGCTATAGAAAATATGGATAATGATAAACAAGAATATGAAGGTTGCAGTCATCTGCAGAAAGTCCTATGTCTATTGATTGAACTGTGTGCTACATCTGTAACAAGCCACAACAAAGGGTGATGTTTCTCAAATGACTCAATAGGGTGATGTTTCTTAAATGACTCACATGTTACAATCAATCTAATGGGTAAATAAAATTAATGTGTTTGTGTCCTGCATAATAAATAAGGTTCAATCAACTTTGTGCCTTTCAATTTCCATAGGCGTTTGTATGTCCGAAGCCGGTGAATAAATTATACACGATATGGGCAGATACGGGATAAACAGGTACATCTAGAGTATTTATATAAATGTTACAAGCATAATTATTAGTATTGGCAGCCTAGCTCTGTCACTATATACATAGAGGATACGCAATGTTTGCGGAAAATATTAAATATTTTCTTTATACATGCTCAGAAGTATATGTAGCGACCACCATTTGAACCGTCTCTTTGAGACGGTTCAAATGAGTGGTCACAACATATACTTTCATTTAGAAATAAAAAAAATAAAATATTTAAAAATTTCATACTCGAATGTACTGTAATACATTGTTATTGTGATGAAACGTGTACAAACATACTAACTGTAAATACTTGGACACTCCTTGCTGTGAGAAACCATATATTAATGGGCATTTCCCATAAATTGTGCCCGAATATTTAGGGTTATTACAGTATTTAATATATCACATATATGTTTCCCTTCTGAGTTGACGGTACTACAATATCTGTCATTATAGGAATGAATGGCCTTTTTGTGGAATTTATCGGGGTATAAACTTGGAAAAGTCGCGGGAATACTGGACGAAGGCCGGAAGGCCTCGTCCAGTATTTCCGCAACTTTTCCAAGTTTATATCCCCGATAAATTCCACAAAAAGGCCATTCATTCCTTATAATTCCAGCATTTGAAATAAATTCATTAAGAAAATGTGTCTATTTTCCATTTTCTTAAGAATTATTTTAACTGAGAGTAGTTTACTGGGATATAAATTTTGGACAGAGACTTGCTACGGGCCAATCAAATGTTAGGGAATTGTGTAAAAATTGTTGTGCTGGAATTATTATTACTTATTGCAAATTTACCCAATTGTGAACATGAATTGGTTGTCTGAGTGCGAAATTAGAACATGTGCTCAATACGTTTCATACTCGGCATCCTATACTATTTGACAATTCCAAATGTTTATTGTCAGGCAACATGAAATACTCAAGTTCCCCATCTAAAAACAATATCTACTAATGAGGACAGATCATCGTAAATAACCGTTTATTTGACATCAATCACTCCGCTTTATTGCAATACTGGTGTCAAATTATCTCCTCCAGTTGTTATATATGCAACTTTACACAATATTGATTTGTCAAACGCAGACTTGTATGTACACAATGGTGCATGACTAATGACGCTTTGTAGTCATCGGCGGTATTGACAGAAACAATAGGAAGAATATGTGGAATCTGATGACCTATACTAGTATTCTCTATATGACGTAAAATGAGGGTATGCATTTGTGTGTAAGCGGCTAGTACACAGAAACTACAATATACACACCTGTATTTCATCTACTATATGGTCGTGACTGGCGAAATTGAGCTTATGGGATTTGTGACCAGTGTAGCTCCCGATCAAATAGCACACTCCTGTAGCCTAATAATGATCTATCTATATTGCTTGTTTGAAGCATGCCGCGTGTTTCATTGATGGAATGGTGAACAGTGCAGATCCTGATCAGCCTGTGCGGATGCACAGGCTCATCTGGATCTACACTGGTCGCAAGACCCAGAAGCCCTATTTCTCCAGTCACAGCCACATATAAGTGTTTACAATAGACCTATTTTCCAAGGTTACAAGTGGCGAGATGTTGACTGAATTCAGTATGCATTGTACATCCAGGTGACGAAGTCATGTGACTGGGTAGAATGCAAACACTGCCACCACCCAACCCCCACATTGGATGGAGATTTAATGGTGTTTAACGGCCTGACAACAGCAAAGGTCATTCCAATATTCTGGGAGGAGAACCATTGTGTGACACAATGAATATACAAAGCAACCGTAATATAAACCCTAAATATTCGGACACACTTTGTTTTGGGAAACCCTTTCCCAAAACAAATTGTATCCAAATACACTATTATTTAGCTAACTATATTTATACAGTTATCACCGAATAGTGTCTGTCCCAATATACAGGGTTATTACGGTATATAGATTGGCGAATTTCGTTACCTGAATATCGTCAGCCAATCGCATGGCCTTCTTCCTCATATCCAACCGTGGTGGCACATCTTCAATTTTAAATCTATTTAAATCTGCCAACAATGACTGAAACGAAGTAAAAGCAATGTTAATGCCAAATGAAACAATGAAAAAACGTGAAAATATGTGAATTTTACATCACTTCCAAGTTTTATAGAGACATACAGCAATAATAAGAGAGATTAAAATACAGGGTATGGGATGATGTCATCTGTGACGTCATTTGTACAGTAGATTTTCTTTAAAATATTCCTAACAAACTGATGGATTTTGATGATATATCGATGGTCTAGTAACATAAGGTCGTAACTGCTATGCTAAAGCATAGCACTTACGACCTTATGTTACTAGACCATCGATATGGCACACAAAAGACGAGGTCTATGTGTTTTATGGGTGCTCTAAAAGTTCTTTACAATGACTTATAACTTCCACGAAGAATCAAGTACCATTTATTTCTTACATTCAGTGGAACATCTCTAAACTGGACACCCTGGGAACCCTCCCAGGTGTCCAGTTTCGAGATGTTCCGCTGTATTTTTGCCAAAATGTGAGTCTGTACCTTCATCTCTATGAGGGTGGCAGGGAAGCTACGCTGGGACATCATCATGATCACGTCCTGTAGCCAGGACACGAGGGCTGTCGCTACGTCCTTGTACTCATCAGACTTCAGCTGTCGTTCCTGCAACAGGCGAATTATTGTTAATTGACTTAACCCTTTCAACCCGAAAGCCTGCTATATATAGCAGTGTTTGAAAACAGTGCAGATCCAGATGAGCCGGCTCGTAATGAGAATCAAGTCTGAAAAATATCTTGTGACGATCAGATTGGTTGCAAAATGAACATATCAAAATCCATTCCAGTTACTTAGGGGTGAAAGGGTTAATTAACAATGAAATGGGATAAATCTAGGCAGAATGATATGCATAATGTACTACACTCGTCTGAATCCAGCGGGCATTCCTGGACCAGGCATAATAGAATAGATGCAAATTCGGCAAGATCGATTGATTGAGAGATTATTTGATTGATTGATAACAATGTACATGTATTTGGATACAATTTGTTTTGGAAAATCCCTATGAAATGTTGAATACTTAGGCCTAGCATGGTAGATCCTGATGATTTGTATTTCATTGCTTCATAACAACCTGGTTGAAAATAACCAGAATACACATGGAAAAACATGTCCAGTAGCCTATTTCACCAACATTGCAAAGTATACTTTTCTAGCAAAGTATACTTTGAGGGAGAAATTTTCAATTTTAGGATAAATTTATTAATTTTTATTATATTGAATTTATTACATTACCACAGCCATTTTGGCTGTGATAATGTAATAAATTCAGTATAATAATTCTGCATACTTTTAATCATCAAATATATGCAGTTCTTAGTTCTATATGAAATAATGTATTTCAGGAAAAATAAATGATTACTCCCTCAAAGTATACTTTGCTAGAAAAGTATACTTTGCAATGTTGGTGAAATAGGCTACAGATTGTCATTGCCACGGGTTGTCCCCTATGGACAAACATCAAAAGCTGTGATTGGAGATCTATTATTGAAGTTTATTGAATTTAATAACAAGATTTGTGAACACCTTAAGCCTGAGGATTTCAGAGAAAATCCGCAGATCCGAAGATGACTGATGCCAATCTACGGAGATGATAATAGCAAAGGTCAACTGGTATGTAAACACAGAAAAACAAATATCGGAGAACAGGTAAACAAACACAGGTACAACATAGGCTCAGGTAAGTCATTTAAAGGAATTGAAGAATTTTACATAGCCCATCTGACATAGCCCATCTGAGTTATCTGTAAACAAACATGAAGTTGCAAGTTCTCTAGTATCATCATTAACCCTTTCAACACTACAGACCTCTATAACGGTGTTCGCAGACAGTGCAGATCCATATGAGATGGCTCATCTCATCAGGATCTGCATATTTTGCAAGTAATTTTCATATTTTTAGGAAAAAAACATATAAATGGAGTTTGGACTAGTCTGAAAATCATTTTGTGATGATTGGATTGGTGCTTAAATAAACATATTACGGTCCATTCCATTTCGGGTTGAAAGGGTTAAGACGATTCTAAAGAAATCTCAACAGCTCCGTCTGTGTTGGTATATAAACAAGAAAATGTGGCCTGTCGTCACACAAATGCCCCCGGGGGCACATTGGAGAAACTCTGGCGAACTTCTGGAGTCACAGACATGTACACGGATGAACAAAGAGTCCAAACACTACATAAAAAGTGGTCACGATATGATGATTATCAGGTGCAAAGATAAAACCAATCAACTATCTAGAAATGCACACACAACTGACCAATAAACAGCTATGAGATTTGTAGATTAGTTGATTGAAATGATAGTTTGGTAGAGCTCGATAGAAGATTATCAATAATTTAAAATTGAATACTTTAGCTATACTGGATGCTGTGCAAATACATGATTGATTGATTTTTGATTGGTATTTTAGTGGCCCATTTATTACACACATGAGTCAAATTAAACGCTGACAAAATAATTGTATTGACTATCTGTTTAACACAATTATTCATTTTATAAATTTACGAACATTTGTTTCTATTTTCTTCACTTCAAGTTCAGTTCAAGTGAATGGTCAGAACATATACTTCAGTCAAAACAAGGTGGTCATGGTCAAGGTCACCAAGGTCACGGTCACAATTATAAGGAAATTCAAAATTATTGATACGAAGGTCACGGTCACCAAGGTGAAGAAGGTCAGCCGAATTACACTGGTAGATATCCATGAATGTGAAGAAGCCATTGATGAAGTTTAGAGATGATTCGACTAACAGATCAAGAGATATTCAACTATTGGATGTACGTCCAAAATTCTTGAATTGAAGGTCAAGGTCACCATGGTCACGGTCACCCGAATGAGACACTGGGTGGATAGCCATCAATTGGATCAGGAGGTATTCAACATTTGGACGTATGTACAAAATTATTGACACAAAGGTTAATGTCACCAAGGTGAACATCAAGGTCACTCGAATGACAGTGGGTGGATAGCCATTAATGTTAGAAAGCTATTGATGAAATTTGTTAATGAACCGACCAACGGATCAAGATATGGGAAATTTGGCTACGTCCAAAATTTACGTCCCACAAAGGTTACTGTCATCAAGGTAGAGGTCAAGGTCACACACTGAATGGAAAGCTATCAATGTGAAGAAAGTATTGATGAAGTTTGGTAATGATCTGACTAACATATCAAGGGAAATTTGGCAATGTCACGTCCCACAAAGATTAAGGCCACCAAAGTCAAGGTCAAGGTACCTGAATGACACTGGATGGATAACTATTAATGTGAGGAATTGGTGAAGTTTGGTAATGATCTCACTAATGGATCAAGAGATATGGGAAATTTGGCTACATCCAAAATTTACGTCTCAATTTGTTGAAGACACCGACAACGCCGATGACAGAATGTCAGACTTTCTCCTATTGTGGGTGAGACAAAAAGTGTGTATCTTCAGTACGAAAGGGTTAAACTCCTTGCATGAAAATATGAGACAAGAATTGCTGTGAGAAAACATATGATTCCCCAAGAATATACCTTTTTTTCTTTTGCTTTTGCCGGTATACTGGTATACCCTCACACATGAGTGTTATCACCAGTTGAGTGCTAGGGGAAAATGAGAGGAAAAACGAAAAAGACTAGATAGAGCAGTAGGCCAAGGAAAGGTAGAAGGAAGCACAGAGAGAGAAAGAAAAAGAGAAAGAAGAAGGTTTAGAATTAAATGAGTCTGGAGTGCTGGACCTTCAAGACCTGAGCCTTAAAGGATTCCAGCGACTCTGCCAGGCAGGTGTCAGTGGTTAGTTGGTTCCACTGTACAACGGTTCTGGGGAAGAAGGAGAAACGAGTGTAGTCTTTGTCGGCACGCAACTGGCGGTATTGGTGTTGGGGTCTACCAGTGCCTCGTGTTAAGTAGTTATCCTCATTTATGGCTACAAGATTGTTCCTAATTTTGTACAGCATACTCAGTCTGGCTCGACTCTCCTCTGTTCAAGTGATCTCCACTCCAGACTGTGCAGCATATCGGTTACACTAGATGTGTTGTGATAACGGTTAGAAACCTATCTTGCAGCCCTCCTCTGGACCATCTCGAGTTGGTGTACAAGCCTATGCAAAGTTAAGTCACCCTCATTGTCTTTGCTAATGCTCTTGGGGTCCCAGACGGTGGAACAGTATTCTAGTTTAGGACGAACAAGGGATTTATAAACTCGTTCTTTGACAGTCTTCGAGTTGATCCTGAGGTTACGTTTCAGAAAACCTAGAGTCTGATTGGCCTTAGATGAGACGGAGTTTATATGTTTATTCCACTTCAGATCGTGGCCGATGTTAATCCCCGAGGTACTTAATACAAGGAACTGAAGAAAGAATTTGGCCGTGGAGAGAGTAGTTATGCATAACAGGAGCCTTCCTGGTGGTAATGTGAATAACCTCGCATTTGTCAGGATGAAAAGACATTTGCCAGTCAGATTCCCATCTCTCGTGATTATGAAGGTCGTCTTGAAGTTTGTTGCAGTCAGATGGGCTATGTAAAGCTAAGTACAACAATGTGTCATCTGCAAAGAGCCGGACAGTACTATGGGTTGTGTACTCCGGGAGGTCATTAATATAAACAAGAAATAACGCAGGACCAAGCACAGAGCCTTGTGGAACACCAGATAGTACTGGAACAGACGTAGAAGCTTTCCCTTCAAGGACGACAGCTGAGACCTACCACTAAGAAAAGATCCTAACCAGCCGAGTGCTAATCCCTTCACGCCATAGGATGAGAGATTGTAGAGGAGCCTATTGTGTGCTACCTTATCAAAGGCCTTAGCGAAATCCATGACTACAACATCATTCTGTCTACCACTCTGCATGTTGAGGGCTATGTCGTGAACAAATTCAATAAGTTGACTTTCACAGCTACGCTTCTCCCGAAAGCCATGCTGTAGGGGATAAAGAATATTGTTCCTATTGAGATGCTGCATCATATTACTGCAAACAATGTGCTCCAAGAGCTTACAGCAGATACAAGTTAGAGAGACAGGGCGATAGTTCGAAGGTGTCGTTTTGTCACCTTTCTTGTATATTGGTGTTACCGTATTTACCCTATGCATTGGGACAGTAAAAAATAAATATAATTCTACGTGTCCCAATACATAATATAAAATAAATTAATTATTTTTTTTGGTGTCCCAATTATTAATATTGACAGTTTGTATCCTCGAAATTGTGAAATTGCTATATCGGTACAATAACACTACAGGTTGAATTTAATTATTTTCCGTTTCTAAGCATGTCGCCCATTTTTATGATCGGAAAATACCCGAACTATATGTTATGGAAATTGCCGAGTGCGCAAATGAAACAATTTAATTTCCAAATTAAAAAAGTATTATCTCGACCAAACTGCGAATGTAGTGATTTGATGATTGCAATAAAAAATATCCATATACATCAACGATTAGACGGTGAATTAGTGTTGAAAATGCGTAAAAATAAGTTGTAATCGCCAAAATTGTCCTAAATATTACGATCCCGGAAGTGAACCGGAAATCGAGTTCAATGGGACAAAATCTGGCACCCTGACCACTTCGTACAAAACGCATTTATTAGTCACATATTTCTTAAGTCTCAATTTCCCGTAAGACTTCACCGATTAAATCAAACGATTACGTTATGCACACGACAAACCAATAACAGATAAGTATATCTTGCGGCCCGCTTTGGTGCACCATTTAATAGCTTGTCGTAATTACATGTAAGTGGTTTAATTTAGCATGACCATTAGTATTTCACACCACCAGTTGAAATTAATAACGGTCATATAGTCTGTATTAAAACGATAGCCTATGTGGCGCGGCCTGTGAACACCGCGAGTTTTTTTGTAACAAAAAATATTTCATTGAATGCGTCAAGTCCAGTAACCCACACGAGCTAGGTGTCCAAATCAAGAGAGAACACCAGGCTTATTTGATTTCTGTCCAATGTACTGTATACTATCCTGGTCAAGCCCGAATATTTAAGCAGCCTATGACGAATTGGCAATGTCCGCTGACGTAATTACTGATGTTTTTAATTAGAGATTCGCGAGCATTGTAAACCATATAAACCACGTGCAGACTACGCGAATCCACTGCCTGGTCTGGTCGCTAATGCAATAAGCCGGGATTTGTCGGAGATCGAGACCCAATTCATATAAACACGTTTGTCGTGTCACTTTAGACTGGTACCCGGTCGCTAGGAATAGCGCTATATATGCTGAGCATCAGACAGGGTACCAGTCTAGTGTGGACTACGTGACTGATGTCAGCAACCGCGTGTATTGATCTTTGATATGGCCTTGTGCCCCGATGTGTGAAATTTACACTTGACACGCGCCGTGTGTTTGAAGTCTTAGTCTTGTCACTGTAGACAAATCAGCAAATGTAGACTTGCGCAGAATTGCATTATGCCTATTGGAATACACGACACGGAATACATATCGGGAATTACCGTTAATGGAGTTATGCAATATTTTTCATTGAAAAATGTCGCCGAGTTTGTGATGAAAGGAAAATCGGCGATTGCGATGTTATTTTTTTTGCCGACAAAATATGACTTGGTCGCTAATGGTCGCTAATGGTCGCTGTTTGCAGTAAAAAAATGCCGCGTGGGAACGAAAATCGCTGGTCGCTGTTCGGAGGTGGTCGTTATTCCAAGGTCTTTTAAAGAACAAATTGGACGGGGGGGTTTTAACTGGCCGTTGTGGACAGGTGGTCGCCATTCACAGGTGGTCGTTAACACAGGTTCGACTGTACTTGCATTAATATGGGTATTAATATACGCTGGATGTGCTATACTGTCATTCATTTGTTCACTGACTGTAAGTTATCACCTTAAATACTGACTTATTGACCCCCTTCCCTGAACGTAGAATTGACTTTCCACCCAGTTGTCCCGATCGAAATGCCATCCCTCGGTAGTGTCTGGATATAATAGCATGGAGAGCATGCCATGACCGGATACATGTCCGTACTTTAAACTTACCTCGTGAATATTGATGAGAGGGCGGGGCGATGTATCAGGAGTATTTCCGTGTGAATTGAAATAATTTTCGCAAATAAATCACATTCCGGCATTGACAGGCGGCATTGTCGATGTATACGGTTTATTGGTAATCTATTTAATCAACAGAGCTCAGATTTACCGTCAGCACTGTGTTCTATTAGTTAATCAGCGACGGCCTCTGTTTATAGCGAGACGTGCCAATAGTCGGCATGACCAGTAGCCGGTGAAAAAAAGGTGCAGAAATTATTGATTTTTTTTTAAAATTGTGATGTGTCCCAAAACTAGTTTCCTAAAAAATAATTATTTCTCCCCAAAACGGGGGTGTCCCAATATAAAGGGTGTCCCAATACATAGGGTAAATACGATACATTGGCTTGTTTCCAAATGTCTGGTAGAGACTGCTGCTGAAGTGAGGTATCGAAAAGTAAGTATGAAAAGAGTAAGAATTGGCGCAAGTTCAGCCGAGAGGCGCTTCAGAATAGTAGGAGTGATATTGTCTGGGCCTGGGGCCTTGGATTCTGAAAGTTTTTGCAAAAGTTCCTGTACACCATTTTCTGTTACCTCTATCTCAGGCATGTCGTTTTCTTTTCTGGAAAAAAGGTTTGAAACATATTTGCAGTAAGAAACGAGTTTCATGGGAGTTTGCTGAGAGAAAACAGAGTGGAACTGGTCATTAAGCAAATTGGCTTTTGAGATTGGATCGGTAATAGATACTCCGTTTTTCTTCAGGGATTTAAGTCCAATAGTATCTGTTTTTATGTGCTTAATAAAAGTCCAGAAACGTTTTGTAATATTGAAATTTTCAGTTACTGAATTTTCATCTTTTGGAGTAATTAAGTCCTCTACATACTCCCAGTAAGCTCCTCTGCTCAGTGTCTGTATATGGTGTTTAAGAGTTTTTAGTTTACTTGAACCTTCAGGGGTAGGTTTAGCTCTGTTTTTAAAGTAAAGTTTATCCCGTTTTCTAATAAGACGCCTTATTTTACCATTAATCCAAGGTTGTCTATCTTTTAACTTTGCAGTTTTGTGCGGTATGAACTGGCTGATGGCTCTTTCGAGCTCCGAAGTGATATTGACCCATAATTGGTTAACCGGGGTTGAAGTGTCAAAATTTTGTAATAGACTTTCCCCAAAGGTAGTAATGTGCTTTCTAAGTCCCTCCCAATCACCACCCTTACTGTAGAGCGCAATCTTCCTGGGGGTTTGCTTGTTTTTAATAGGCCTAATGTCAATTTCAGTTAGGACAGCATCATGGTCACTTACACCTGGGATCACTTTGCATGAAGAAATTATATTGGGGTTGTTTGTGATAACAAGGTCAAGGATGTTGTTGCCCCTGGTGGGTGAGTCTACAAGTTGAGTCAGGCCCATGTCGTCTAAGAGGTCAACGAACTGAAAGGTAAGAGTGGGATAGCCACAATTCTGTTTTATACAGTTGTTTGGCCAGTCGTATCCGGGAAAATTCATGTCTCCTGCAATAAGAACATGGGAACCAGTCATACCCAATCTCCGAAGTGACTCGGAAAACTGGTCTAAACTAGAGCTGTTGCCCTCACTAGGCTTGTAGTAGCTACATAAATAAAGTGGTTTACAGCCAGTAACCTCCATTTTCATGCAGGCAATCTCGCAGTCTGTATGCAGATCGGGAACCTCGCTGCAAATAAAGTCATCTTTTGCGGCAATAATTACCCCACCACCTCCCCGTTTTCTGTCAACCCGAACAACATTTTCTATGTACTGTCTGGGTAAGATTTCACCCAAGTGAATAGTGGCATCTATCTTGGTTTCGACCCCTATATGATAACGGGATTCAACTTTTATTAGTAGAGCCACAGTCCAAAATTATAGTGCAGAGAAATAGGGTGGGGGTTGCGTCTGGGAAGACATCATACAGAGAGGACACTTATGTGATGAGAGACTTACATTGTCTATGAGTGACTGCTCTATGGAGGGAACCTCCGGGAAGACATCATACAGAGAGACACGTAAGTGATGAGAGACTTACGTCTATGATGATTTGCCTATGGAAGAACTCCGGGAAGGGAACATCATACCAGAGAAGTAACGTATGTACTTCTAGATTTGATTGCAATAGTGACCTGTCTAGGAGGGAACCTCCGGGAAGACATCCATTACAGGCAGAGACACGTATGTGATGAGAGACTTACATTGTCTATGAGTGACTGCTCTATGGGAAGGGGGGCAGGGAAAACCTCTGGGAAGACATCATACAGAGAGGACACGTATGTGATGAGAGACTTACATTGTCTATCAGTGTTTCCTATGGAGGGAAACCTCTGGGAAGATCATACAGAGAGGGACAACTATGTGATAGAGACTTAACATTGTCTATCAGTGACTGCTCTATGAGGAACCAACTGGGAAACATCATACAGAGAGGACACGTATGTGAGTGAGAGACTTACATTGTCTATCAGTGATTGCTCTATGGAGGGAACTCTGGGAAGACATATACAGAGAGGACCACGTTATGTGATGAGAGACTTACATTGTCTTGATCAGTGAACTGACGTCTATGGAGGGAACCTCTGGGATGACATCATACATGAGAGGACACGTATGTGATGAGAGACTTACAATGTCTATGAGTGGGATTGCTCTATGGAAAGGGAACCTCCAGGGAAGAAACATCATACAGAGATGACACGTATGTATGAGAGACTTTACATTGTCTATGAGTGACCTCTATTGGAGGGAACCTATTGGGAAGACATCATTACAGAGAGACACGTAATGTGAATAGAGACCTTACATTGTCTATCAGTGATCACTATGGAAGGAACCTCCTGGGAAAGACATCATTACAGAGAGGACACGTATGTTGATGAGAGACTTACATTAGTCTATCAGTTGACTGCCTATTGGAGAACCTCTGGGAAGACATCAGACAGAGAGGAACACGTATGTGAGTGAAGACCTTACATTGTCCTATGAGTGATTGCTTCTATGGAGGGAACCTCCGGGGAAGACATCATAACAGAGAGGACCACGTATGTGATGAGAACTTACATTGTCCTATGAGTGATTGGCTCTACCATGGAGGAACCTCTGGAAACATCATACAGAGAGGACACGTAGTGATGAGAGACTTACATTGACTAATTTGAGAGACTGCTCTATGGAAGGAACCTTTCCGGGAAGACAAATACAGAGAGGACACGTATTTGATGAAGACTTACAATTTCCTACATGGGATTTGCTCTATGGAGGGAACCTCCAGGAAACATCATACAGAGGACACGGTATGTGATGAAGGAACCTTACATTGGGTCTATCAAGTGACTGCTCTATGGGATAGGACCTCCAGAAAATATCAACAGAGAGGACACGTATGTGATGATAGACTTACATTGTGTACATTGTCTATCAGTGATTGCTATGCTCTATGGAGGGAACCTCCAGGAAGACATCATACAGAGGACACGTATGTGATGAGAGACTTACATTGTCTATCAGTGACTGCTCTATGGAGTGAACCTCCAGGAAGATATCATACAGAGAGGACACGTATGTGATGAGAGACTTACATTGTCTATCAGTGATTGCTCTATGGAGTGAACCTCCAGGAAGACATCATACAGAGGACACGTATGTGATGAGAGACTTACATTGTCTATGAGTGACTGCTCTATGAGGGACCTCCTATGGAAGAACATCTACAGAGAGACACGTATGTGATGAGACTTACATTGTCTATGAGTGATTGCTCTATGGAGGGAACCTCTGGGAAGACATCATACAGAGAGGACACGTATGTGATGAGAGACTTACATTGTCTATGAGTGACTGCTCTATGGAGGGAACCTCCGGGAAGACATCATACAGAGAGGACACGTATGTGATGAGAGACTTACATTGTCTATGAGTGATTGCTCTATGGAGGGAACCTCTGGGAAGACATCATACAGAGAGGACACGTATGTGATGAGAGACTTACATTGTCTATGAGTGACTGCTCTATGGAGTGAACCTCCGGGAAGACATCATACAGAGAGGACACGTATGTGATGAGAGACTTACATTGTCTATGAGTGATTGCTCTATGGAGGGAACCTCTGGGAAGACATCATACAGAGAGGACACGTATGTGATGAGAGACTTACATTGTCTATGAGTGATTGCTCTATGGAGGGAACCTCTGGGAAGACATCATACAGAGAGGACACGTATGTGATGAGAGACTTACATTGTCTATGAGTGATTGCTCTATGGAGGGAACCTCTGGGATGACATCATACAGAGGACACATTGTGATGTGATGATGGGAGACTTACATTGTCTATGAGTGACTGCTCTATGGAGGGAACCTCCGGGAAGACATCATACAGAGAGGAAACGTATGTGATGAGAGATTTCTCATCTGGCTGGGGGACGTCCACATCTGTAAATACAAAATACATGTGATTGCATTGTATGCATAAACTCAGTAACAGATACAAAATGTACCTGTATTTATTCAATTCATATACTAGCTGAGATCATATTAGGCCGGGTTAATGGTGTCAAATCCCATGTTTCACCTGTACAAATTGGGGGAGGGGTGGGGGGGGGGGGTGGGTTATTCCAAAATTAGAACCAAATTCTAGTATTTACATAGAAAAATATATATTCAGCCCTGAAATTATAATATCCTTATTTGGTGCCAGGTCCTCACAACACCAGAATCGCGTAGCCCCAGCCCCTAATAGGATTAAAATAATTAGTAATACAAAGTCCATACTTATCAATGCTTCAACATAAATACCTATATATATATCAATATACCAGTATTATAATGATGATTGAGTATAGAATACATGCTTGTATCATATGTATGGAAAATGAGGTCAGGATATCACCGTATTGCGATCAATGAAGATTGTATCACAGGGCAGTATAATATAGGGTCGGCATTTCTGTGTCCATTGAAACGAAGATTGAATGGTCGTTGCCCCCATATAATTTCCGCTATAATGACCACAGATAGGTATCTTACATCATTAGGTACAGACTAAAACTGGTACCGCAGGGTACAAGTTTTTTTTGCGTCATTATAAGGTGTTTTTTTGTGTTATTACAAACAAAACAATACAGTGGAACCTCTCGAAACCGGACACCCTGGGAGGTCCCCAGGGTGTCCGGTTTTGAGAGATTCCACTATCACTGGGCAATATGAGAACTCTAATGTCAGTGTGTGTGCAAATTAATTACAGTGAAACTCAACAAAATTGAACACACTGAAGTAACTGGGGCCAGTTTCACTAAACATCGTATGACTAAAATATTCGTAAGCGCAAATTTAGGATCGTCAGGAAATTTCAATTGATGGATTTACATTTATTGAGCATAGGCTGCATATGCAGCCTATGCTCAATAAATGTAAATCCAATCATTGTTTACAAGAAAACATTGTTAATGTGATATTTACAGACTATCATAATTTTGCACTTACGAACATTTTAGTCTTACGAAGTTTAGTGAAATGGCCCCCTGATGTATAGTTTGGAGGGCTTTTACTGTACTAAATATCACGCGTATCTTGTGTTGGATGGAATTTGTACATCGACAAAAGTATGTCATTTGTAACTATGACCGGAGAATGAGGGCTTTTGCGACCAGTGTATAGCCAGACAGTCTGCGCAGTGATTCAACAACAAGATCATATATAGGCGATACTACTTAAAATTCAGCACTGAATATACAATATATTTCCAATATTGAAAGTAAAATATCCTGATTTGGTGTCAGGTATTCTTTCCACACCAGACAATTTGTTGTGACCTCTACTTCTGTTGCATATGCAGGTGGTTTGAATGCTTTAACATTTTAAATCTTGATATTAGTTATATACCATAAGTGATTTATGACACAGCGTAGCTCCTGATCAAATAGCACACTCCTGTAGCCTGATAATGATCTAGTTTCCTTGTAAGATGCATGGCAGGTGCTTCATTAATGGACTGGTGAACAGTGCAGTTTCTGATCAAATTGTGAGGGTGCACAGTCAGCCTGATCTGGATCTACGCTGGTTGCAATACCCAGAAGTCCCATTTATCCGGTCACAGCCACATATACCATATAGAGATAACTAACACACAAATTGCTACATATTTTATACACAAATATGACCTGATTACCAGTATATTCATTCATGAAAAATCAACCATTAAGAAATGATGAGCATTATATATTCCTTTCAGTGAGACATATATACACAAAGAATGATTGATACAATTTTATGGTACAAAAATTTGCCATAAAAAGTAAGATATTCAATTTGAATATAAATTCCTATTAACCCTTAGACCGCTACTCACAACAATTGTCGTCTGCTGTTGCTTGTATATCTTGCCTTATTTCTCAATAAAAACATGTTTTGACAGCACTTCAGAATCATTTCCAACGGAAATGATTCTAAAGTGCTGTCAAAGCATATTGTAAATTATTCTAAAGTGATGTCAAAGCATGTTTTTGATGATAAAAATGGAAAATATACGACAGACGACAAAACAATTAAGATAGCGGTCTAAGGGTTATGCCACAAAACCAGCCTTTTCTCACAGTCCAGTAATTGCTGAAGCGAACGGTAAGCTTACTAAAGTGATTGAATTCAATGAATGGTCAACAGTGCATACCCTGATCAGACTGCATGACTGTACAAGATGGTGAAGTATGATTTGTGAGTGTGATCAAATTATTTCCCATGTAGGAACACTAAAATTGCTTTATCGGGTTTAGCATGGTATTTATGTCCTTACAAAAAATAGTTTCATAATTTTGCACATGACTGAATTTAATACACCAATGAAATATTTTTTGATAGCGAGATATTAGCCCAGATTTGAGAAGTACACACGTATTCTATTTCCAAAGTTTTGTAGCGAAAGAAATATTAATTTGAACAAGGGCAACTTTATCACTAAGCTAATCCCCTTTGCATTGACAGCCTTGATAATACAATGAACATAAGTCCCTACTGTCTGTTTCACGAAAGCTGCCCAAATTTTACGGCCATATAAACAATTCAAAAACCATATTTTTTTCGATAATATTAAATTAAAGGAAAATTTAAGAATGAGCCTTCTTTCTATTTCGTGAAATTTGGTCAAATATTTATTTTATTGCGAAAACAAAATTTCACCATGTTAAATCCCCATAGACATCTTAACGGAGTGAAGATGTCTATGGGGATTTAACATGGGGACATTTTTTAGAATTTCAGAAATACTGGACCGATTTTTAAAATTTAACTTTTGTTTTCTTAGTTAGATCATTTCCAAGCTATCTAGCTAGGTTTCGGAGTCAATTTCAAAACAAAAATGTTTTTTGACTCCTCCCACACTCCTCTACCACTTTTCCCCCCATGGCCATGTTAAATTCCCATGGAGAAATCAATTTTTCGTAATAAAAACCAATATTTGACCAAATTTCACGAAATAAAAAGGAGGCTCATTCTTAAATTTTGCTTTAATTTAATATTATCGAAAAAAATATGGTTTTTGAATTGTTTATATGGCCGTAAAATTTGGGCAGCTTTCGTGAAACAGACTATAGTAACCTTGACATTGGGTGTTCAGATGATGTGAACAAAGCACCATCCCTTACTAAGACACACATTGGGGCCTAATATTATTAAAATTGGTGAAGAGGTTAAGCATATGATAAGCATCTTATTGAGAAATCATAAGAAATGAAAGATGTTACTAACACACACACATACACATGTGGCGCATCGCGATATCACTATATCACAGCTGTGCAGTTTGATCAGGGTCTACACTGTTCACCATACAGTCAAGTCAGCGAAACACCCATCATGCTTCTATCAAACAGTGCACAAAATGATCAAGACCTAAATTTACCATAGATGAGCTACAGTGGACCTCTCTATTTGTTATGAGTTTCTTGGTAATTTATCTCCGACAGGTGATAATGTCTGTTCGTGATCGCATATCACACATCTATGGCTCAGAATGATCAAATGACTGATTTACAGTGAAACCTCTCTAAGCTGGACACCCTGGATACCTCCCAGGGTCTACGGCTTAGAGAGGTTTCACTGTATTATGTCCCCTTTTCTCCTACAGCCCCTATTTACCTTCAGGGTCGAGTAATCGTGTGACCCCAAATTCCCGTTCCGCTGTGGAGAAGGCCTGTTCTAGGTTCTGTCTCGCTGTTTGGGTTCGAACTTTACGAAAGTCAACCAGGTCCGGTCTGAAAAATACAGAGCAAAGAATACATTATGTGTTCCATACGTGAATGTTCTGAGCATTGGGTAATACTTTAAATTTTATGCTCACTCTTAGAAGGTGGTAACCGAAAATTGACGTCTGCTGTTGTTTATATTTTGTCTTCTTTCTCAATAAAACATAGTTCGACAACACTTTAGAATCAATTCCAATGGAAATGATTCTAAAGTGCTGTCAAAGTATGTTTTTGATGAGAATAATGGAAATAAAAAGTTAACAGCAGACGACACAATTTTATTCAGCACTGTAAGGGTGAAAGTGCCCATTTTCGTATACAAGATTCAAACACATGTTCAGATGTCAATTTAGGCATGTTATATGACATTTCAATTGGTCATCATTATGCATGTACATGTATAATACTGATATGTGGCTGTGACTGGAAATGGGGCTTATGGGATTTGTGATCAGTTTGTGCATCCAAACAGCAAAAGCCAGTCATATGCAAATAATTCCAGCACAAAAATATTTACACAATTCTCTAACATTTGATTGGCCTGTACCAAGTCTCTGTCCAAAATTTATATCCCAGTAAACTCCCACGCCGAACTACTTTCCGTAACCGTGATGCGCAATTAAAATAATTCTTAAGAAAATGGAAAATAAACACATTTTCTTGATTAATTTATTTCAAATGCTGGAATTATAAGGAATGAATGGCCTTTTTGTGGAATTTATCGGGGATACAAACTTGGAAAAGTCGCGGGAATACTGGACGAGGCCTTCGTCCAGTATTCCCGTGACTTTTCCAAGTTTATACCCCGATAAATTCCACAAAAAGGCCATTCATTCCTATAATAAAAAAGGTTACATGTACTTTACTGACAGTCAGAATGCTAATCAGTGTGGGCCCCAATTAATTTTGCGGACTAGGCCCATTGCAAACTCTATATTCATGGTACCCTTTGACCCTGAGAGCGAGCATAGTCTCTACCAGTATTTATTTGTGTTCGTCAAGCTAGCAGATTGCTCATTCATTCATACGTGATATATACAAAATACACGACATAACATTACATATATCCAGGGGAAAGGTATTCAACGTATGATCTATATAGCTGTTTTACAATCAAGCCATTAATATGTTATGACACAGGTATCCAAAGATATGTCTCACATCACGTAATTTGTGTATTTTGGCTGCTGTTCAGCACACTTGGAGCATACAATACACATGCTGATAATATAATCGCTGAACCAAGCAATCGTTTGTAACAGGTAATAGTCTAGTTTATATAGCGGCATAACCTTTAATAATAATATGCAACACATAACCTAGCTACTTCACTTAAATACCTATTAAGTCTATCATTACTGCTTGAATTTAAACTGAAATTTTCGTTTGAATGAGATAGATAGTAATATGATTAGTATGAGGTGCTTTTAACCAATTACATTCAGAATGCGCTTGTAGGTGCATGCAAATTTCGAAATACAGTCGAGCACCAGTATCTCAAAGTCGAAGGGAGATCGTCAAATAGTCGAGATAGGACTAGGTTCGAGATAGCGATGAAGTGACATGGTCGAATATTTTCGAGAAAAATATGAACTCATTTTACCCCATTACACCACGGGTAAACATTCACCAATTAACTAATGACGAAAACTAGCAAGCTAATCAACATTACAAGGTGGCGTAACGACTCTCAGTGACTTGCGTAAATGACCAGCTTGATATGCTTAATGAATCTTGACAAACACTCGAATATATCCAGGTAGACTAATTAAGCAAACAACATTAGGTGTGCGTGTTTGATATGTTTGGAAAATTAGTGTCAACCAAATCGATCTTCGTAGACAGGCACTTACGCGATTTATCCAAGCGTTTATGTGATCGAGATAGCGAAGAGATTTTTAACGTATTTTTATACGGAGGGGATATAATGAACAGTCGAGATAGAGAACATATTCGAGATAGGGCATGGTCGAGATAGCCGAAGAAATTTATATTAAACAAATAACGAAAAAAATCGGGACTTTTAAAGTGAATCATCAAGATATCATCGAGATACTGATATTCGAGATACTGGTGCTCAACTGTAGTTTCTTTTCGTTTAAGTTATATCTCTACGAAAGTACATGTTGTGACCACTCATTTGAACCGTCCTGATGAGATGGTTCAAATGGTGGTCACAACATATATTGTAGGTGAGAAAATAAGAATTTATTTGAAATTTTCCCCGAGTAAAATTGTATACATTCAGAATGTAACTGGTTAATGTACTGTTGTATCATCAGGCCTAATGTATCTCATTTGAAATTATGCCGTTATCTTGAGAAGCTTATGCTCCGCCAATCAAACCATTTGATTTTCAGACTTCGGAGAAGCCTATGAAGTTCATATGTTCCACTGTAATTAACCCATTACATTCGGAAGTATAAAATTTTTTAAATATTTTATTTTTATTTTTGTTATTTCTCAATGAAAATATATGTAGTGACCACTCATTTGAACCGTCTCGATGAGACGGTTCAAATGGTGGTCACGACATATATTTCTGAGCTCATATAAATATAATATTTAGGATTTTCCACAAACAAAATGGTGTATCCTCAGCATGAAATGGGTTAAGGCATATGAGAATAACATTCATGTTTGGTTTCCAATCATGAACCCACCATATCATTATAGATAGATTACAATGAAACCCATAAAATAAAACATCAAACCCGGTGTTCTGGGTGTCCAGTTTACACGGGACCTACTGTACATGTTCAGGAAGTTATACCATAGCAAGAGTGAAGTTTGGCTCAATGACACCTTGGCCCGGATCAGACCAATATTTGGGTGACTCCCTTCAAACGTAACTAGGACATAGTTGCACCATTAGACTTTAAGCCTATCTTTCACCTTTCATCCAATTAAACCAGTGATGTGAAAAACATTTATGGTCAAGACATGACCGAAATCTGCAAGAATTACCATAATATATTCTAATGATATGTGGCTGTGAGTGGAGAAATGTGGCTTTTGGGTTTACGGAGATGAATTTATATAAGCTACTAGCTTGTTTTCAAATCCCTGTATTTTGCTATGTAACATGTATACCATGTACATTTACCAATAAATATTGTTTAAACCAAACACCTGTCATGCTTCTAACAAGCAATATAGATTATTATCAGGCTACAGGTGTGTGCTATTTGACCAGGAGCTACACTGGTCACAAATCCCATAAGCCCCATTTCTCTAGTCACAGCCACATATTACGATGAATAAATTTTGAGGAGTTTTAGTAGATTTAACCCTTAGATCGCTACTCACAACAATTGTCGTCTGTTGTTACTTTTAATCTCGCCTTGTTTCTCAATAAAAACATGGTTTGACAGCACTTTAGAATCATTTCCAATGGAAATGATTATAAAGTGCTATCAAAGCATGTTGTAAATTATTCTAAAGTGTGTCAAAGCATGTTTTTGATGATAAAAATGGAAAATAGAAAATAAACAGCAGACGACAAAATAATTTAGATAGCGGTGTAAGGGTTAAATTACTTTTTTTTTTAGGCAGAAAACCATGCTTGTGTTTTGTAAATATTTACAAGCTACAATGTTCATACATCACAGGTGCAACAACTGCAACATTTGTTTAATACCGGAAAGAACAAGATTGGCAGCCTATTAGTCATGCGTAATTGTCGGTAAAATGAATGGTTGTATTATTACTTGAATACCTGCAACGAAACAGTCGACAATGATGTGATGATAATTACAACAGTAAAATGGCTATGGGAGCAGAATCTAATTACAGTAGCGATTGTGTTTGTGTTCCTATTGGCTACAACAAATGCCGACCAAATGCGCATTTCCTGAATTCCTATCAGCCAATCAAATCTCTGTATTCTCATTTGCAAATGGCTGAAAATGGATTTCCCGTTATTTTTTATATCTAGACCCAACCAATTTCCGTTTTCTGCTTTTCTTATCCAACGAAAATACCATCTTTGTATGACGTAGCATTCTTCTAAAACACATGCGCATTGAAATAAAAATGTAAAACAGGTTTTCCAGAAACTTTGCACATGCGCAATGATACAAAAACGGTTAAGCATTTCCGATGAAAAAACACGATGTTTCAATGTTTTTGTATTACTGAGCAAACACAGTGAAGATAAAACGGGGAAAGTCACAGAATTTAATCACAAAAACTGGTTTCCGGATAAATGTAGTGCCAACAAGTGCCAAACGTGGGTCAAACTAAAATGCCACATGTAAACTCGAAACAAAAATTCAGTCGCTACTGCAACTGGGAAAACATGTTGTTGAGAAATAAGACAATTTGCAATTCAAAGGGTTAAGTATGTTATTTCATGGGTTGACCTACTTCTAATTTTGGAATGTTAAAAAACGGTTAGCCTATACTTCAACAACTAAATGGTAGCTCTATTTATACCAATTTTCAAATAAACACGAGGCAATTTGTGTCAACAAGCTAGAAGATTTACATTTTCCCTTCAAAGAAAATATGATTTATTATGTCAACCTCATTACCCACTTATATACAGTAGGTACAATCTGTCTGCTGCTATATTTTATTTTGTTTATAAATTTCCCTATTGCTAGACAAAAACCTGTTCAGACAATACATTTTAATTGTCTTCGATGATTCTCATTGCTATCAAAACATGTCTTAGCAAGGCAGTTGTGCAAATATGAAATATGTTGTCCGTCAGTCATATGTTATGTCGAAATGATCATACAAATTTTACTGTGTTTAACCCTTAGACCGCTACTCACAACAATTGCCGTCTGCTGTTGCTTTTATATCTTGCCTTATTTCTCAATAAAAACATGTTTTGAGAGAACTTCAGAATCATTTCCAATGGAAATGATTCTGAAGTGCTGTCAAAGCATGCTGTAAATCATTCTAAAGTGCTGTCAAAGCATGTTTTTGATGATAAAAATATTAAATAGAAAATAAACAACAGACGACAAAAAAATTAAGATAGCAGTCTAAGGGTTAAATTATGTGAATGGTGATAATTATGGGGAACCAATAATATACAGCTATGATAAATCAGGTTAACGTTAGGTTATGTTTTGCATACTTCGTGTCATCTGGTATTTTCCATTTTTCTTAACAAAAACATGGGTTGGCAACCCTTTAAAATAGTTTCCAATGGAAAAGATTCTAATGTGCTGTCAAGTAATGTTTATATGAGAAAAAATAAAACAACAGCAGACGAGAATTTTCGTTTCCTGCATTTTCAGGGTATAAGTTTTTACATTGCAAATTAAGGGGAGATGGGTTACTGATGAATCAGCAGCCCTTGCCCCTTGACCGACTGAATAAAGTACTTATTCATTAACACTTAACAGTCGTTACCTCAAAAAAAAATATCCTTTTTTTACGTCAAATTCAAATTCTTGTTAAGTACATGTTTTCCTATATAATAACTCTTGATTAACTTAAATTTCCATTAACTCAAAGTATTTTCCTCAGTCCCCTGGACATTCAGTAAATGAGTGTAGACTGTAATTGTATATATTTCTACACATTGAATACAATTCCAACACTGTTTTCTGACAGTTGGAGACATATGTAGATTTGGAGAAAGGAATGATGCTTAACCCTCGCTACGCGTGAGACGAAAATTGTCGTCTGCTGTTTTTCATTTTTGCCTTAGTTCTTAACAAAAAACATGTTGTGGCAGCACATGAGAATCGTCTCCAGTGGAGACGATTCTCATGCACTGTCAAAACAGGTTTTTATCGAAAACTATTGAAAATAAAACATTTCCAGCACACGACATAATTTAATTCTGCGTAGTAAGGGGTAACAGCCCATCGACACAGAATAGAATCATTTATGGCCAACAGAATTGGAGACCTTGTATGTATATGATTCAAGTCCCGGCAAGATGCAATTGAGAAGTCATGAAATGATTTAATGAGTGCATAAATTTCATAACAATACCTACCTCTCAAGGACCAATACATAACTGATGTAAAATTGAAGCGCACTTCATGTTATATGTGGCTGTGACGGAAATGGAGCTCATGTGTTTTGCGACCAGTGTAGATCCAGATCAGACTGTGCATCTGCTTGTGTGCTGGTGTTTGCACGTACATGTACATGTGCAGGGAGTGATTGGGTGGATAAAAATACAAGGTTGATTGATTGATTGATTGAGGTTTTACATCCATTCAACAGCAAGGTCATATTAAGACAGGAAAAATACAAGTTTTAGAACAGCATAGCTCGACTATGACAGCTAATTACCAAAACAAATCTTTAAATGGGCCATTGTTCAAGGTCACTTGAAGGTCATACAACAGACAGTGGTGTGTGATGTACCCCATCCCGCTCATGTTATGTGAATGCATGGTGGCTGTAGGCCTAATATTATTGAAGGTAGATCCAATGAAATTGATACAGAAATGCAACAAAAGTAGGTCAATAACTCGAGGTCACATGTTTGACAGTCGGTTGTGTTACACAGTAGTGGTACATGATTACGTGCGGGACCGTGGGCCTAATATTATTGAAGATGGAAGCTTGGCCAATAACGTCAACCGAACATTGATGCTTGGGTAACAACAGAAGCTCTCGCTCTTCTTTGAATAGTCCAGCAAAACAGGGAAATAATACATACGGTGGAACCTCTATAAACCGGACACCAAGAAAACACCCGTAATCTTCTTTTGATGAGTTTCTAGGTCATTTATCTCCGGTGATAATGTAAAATGTCTGTTTGTAATCGGATAGCACACAACTATGGCTCAGAATGATTAAATGACTGATTTACAGTGAAACCTCTCTAAGCCGGACACCCTGGGGAGGTCCCCAGGGTGTCCGGCTTAGAGAGGTTTCACTGTACATGTATTTGATTACTCCATGAGATTCCTCAAATGGAACGTTCACCATGTAAACATAAACAATGACCGTTACCTGTTTCTGTGTATAATGGAGAGAAAGGCCTTGCCGTCCCGCCAGCTTTTGGAGAAGTTGCGAACCTGGACACCAGGGTAGCCGTCGGTTGTTCGCCTGCTCCATAGCAGTAACGCCTCCTTCGCCGAAATATCATCCGGCTGACCAGGCACCACGATGTCCGATACCTGAAACAGACAGATGGACAGTTGTGTATTTATAATGCCAAAATTCATTCAGTTCTCAGTTTTTGGAGCAATAAATAACCCATGTCATGATTTAGATTTAAATGACTGGGAGCAGAAAAACTAACTACCGTAGCATTTGCGTTCCCATTGGAAACCAGAAGTGAACGTGGTCCTGGTCCAAATGCGCGTTTCCTGTATTCCTATTAGCCCATAAAATCTGCATATCCCCGTTTGCTAATGTCTGAAAGCAGATTTCCATTTTTTTGGCGAAGATAAAACTGTTTTCTGTTTTCTGGTTTTCTTATCCAATGGCAATTTCATGATTTAGATACATAACTTTCTTCATGAAAAATATTTTTTTCTTAATTCTCACTTAAAATATATGTTGTTACCACTCAATTGAACCGTCTCGTTGAGTGGTGACAACATATACTTTCATTGAAAAAAAAGAAAATAGAAAAAAGGTTGGTTGATTTTGAAACTGGTGAATGAGTCCTGCATGAAATAAATGAGTCATGGCTTATTTTCAAACATGCATTAAACAGTTTCTGGTTGTCCACAGTTCTCTTCATAGTTGGTGCTATCTGTAAGTGAAAGGAAATTGTTCAGGATCATTAAACCCTGCAATAGAAGGCAAACAACCAGAACATGTGACTGATGCATAATAACGATGAATAAATTCCATCTGACAGAAACGACCATAACTGAACATAAGCACAACATATATTTTCGTAGAGAAAATAAGAAATAAATTTCTCAATCAACAATCACAATTTCTTATTTTCAATATATTCTGATAAATGGGTCTCTGATTTGGAAAACGGACATGAGCCACTACGTCGGAATTGAAGGTATTCCATTACCAACCGTCCAACAGGGCTGTCCAGATAACCTAACTGGTGCCAGTCACCCAATGGTCAGCAGAACAATGTCAAAGATCACACACCTAGTGCTGTCTCTGGGCTGATCCAAAACCCACGTTGGCATATTGATACTAGAGTTAATGTATGTGTTAATAATTCCAGCACAAAAATATTTACACAATTCCCTAACATTTGATTGGTCCGTAGCAAGTCTCTGTCCAAAGTTTATATCCCAGTAAACTCCCATGCCGAACTACTTTCCGTAACCGTCAGGCGCAGTTAAAATAATTCTTAAGAAAACGGAAAATAAACACATTTTCTTGATAAATTTATTTCAAATGCTGGAATTATAAGGAATGAATGGCCTTTTTGTTGAATTTATCGGGGATATAAACTTGGAAAAGTCGCGGGAATACTGGACGAGGCCTTCCGGCCTTCGTCCAGTATTCCCGCGACTTTTCCAAGTTTATACCCCGATAAATTCAACAAAAAGGCCATTCATTCCTATAACCTATTCTGATAATATATAGTTTTCACATCAAAAGTATATATTGTTACCACACAGTTGACAGTGTGTACATAATTGTCTTTTATTACGTCACCGTTAGATCATAGACATCGTGGGGCACCGACTCGAGCACTTTATCACATGGTAATAACTCGTTAGTGTTGACACTATACATTATAATTATACAGCTATTTTCATCATTGTCCTCTACAAGTGAACCCATTGAAGTCTATGGATGCACTATCTTTATTGAAAAAAATCTGCATAGTTTGTTTATTTCCCCGCAAAAGTATATGTTGTTACCACTCATGTGAACCGTCTCGTCGAGACGGTTCATATGAGTGGTAACAACATATACTTTTGAACAGAAATAGAGACAATAACAAGATTTTTTTTTAAAAATGTTCATAAAACTGTAATTGGATCTGGCCTATATTGGGTTATAATCAGATAAATTGCACAGAGGAAACGAGAAATTCAATAAGTAACAAACTGTCTGATTTCATTCACTGAACTTATTTATGTCTATTTCCATTCAAGACTTCCATGTGAATTGATTGTACCTAGATTTGTTAATTGGCGAATGAATATCAACACAGCCAGGTCAGACCGAAATAAGCAAGCGTTCAAAATATCATATAACAGAGTGCGGTATTTAAACACCTAAATGTTATTACAAGTGGAACTTTGACCCATTTTTTTTGGCATAGAAGACAGTTTTTTGTCTATAAACTACAGTGGAACATTTCTAAACTGGACACCCTGGGAGGTCAAATATTGGTTTTAGTACGAAAAATTGATTTCTCTATGGGAATTTAACATGGGGGGAAAAGACGTAGAGGACTTGTGGGTGGAGTAAAAAAACATTTTTTTGGGAAATTGACTCCGAAACCTAGCTAGATAGCTTGGAAATGATCCTAACTAAGAAAACAAAAGTTAAATTTTAAAAATTGGTCCAGTATTTCTGAAATTCTGATTTCCCCATGTTAAATCCCCATAGACATCTTCACGGAAATCCCCATAGACATCTTCACTCCGTGAAGATGTCTATGGGGATTTAACATGGGGAAATTTTGTTTTCGCAATAAAATCAATATTTGACCAAATTTCACGAAATAAAAAGAAGGCTCATTGTTAAATTTTCCTTTAATTTAATATTATCAAAAGAAATCTTGTTTTTGAATCGTTTATATAGCCGTAAACTTTGGGCAGCTTTCGTGAAACAGACAGTAAATGTTATTACAAGTGGAACTCTGAACCAGTTTTTTTGGCATAGAAGACAGTTTTTTGTCTATAAACTACAGTGGAACATCTCTAAACTGGACACCCTGGGAGGTCCCCAGTATGTCCGGTTTAGAGACGTACCACGGTGTTATTCAAGCATAATCATGCTCTATGACAATGCTTGTGTGTTTTGCAATCATGAACAGCTATATCATCAAAGATAATGACAATGGAATATATATAGGTGTTTTTCTGGGCATCTGGTTTAAGATAGTTTCTACAACAATTAAGCTATCGGAGTACTTCAATACATGTATGTGAGATCCATCAGAATTACATACACTGAGGTTCTCTGGTTAAGTTTAGAAAAGTTCTAGTAAAATGCCAGGGTGTTTGATCGTGAACCCTGTCTAAATTTTACATAGTATAATAATCCAAACGAAGGTGAAATGGGTTAATGTCCCAGCAACAGCTATATAAGGTCATCATCTAAAAGACCAGTTGGATGGAAATACTAGAACAGTTTTTTCATGCCTAGGATGTGTGTGACAGAACCCACAACCTTCAACCCTTAGCACGTGGAAAACGTAAATTGTTGTCTGCTGTTGTTTTATATGTTGCCTTCTTTCTTAATAAAAACATGGTTTGACAACACTTTAGAATCATTTCCAACGGAAATGATTCTAAAGTGCTGTCAAATCATGTTTTTGATGATAAAAATGGAAAATAAACAGCAGACGACAAAATTTAATTCAGCATTGTAAGGGTCAATCTCTTTTTATTTTACAATGATTACAAACAAGGGCGAGAGCAGTTATACAAATGCTTTCATTGGCACAGATGAAGGTGTAAGGGTGGTCCACAACCTTTGATGGTGAAACCCAACACTCCACCTCTAAACCATCAACCATACCTATATCATGATCCAGGCTGGTGAAGTTTCACTGTACATATACACTAATTGCAGAATATTGCAAACCTATCTGTACAATTCACAGTGACAGATATGTGTCACCTGAGATTAAACTACAAGATAATGTTGCCTCATATCAGATACGATCGACTGCTATATAGAAACCCTTGAAAAAGAAGACGGTGATTACTTCGGTTAAATTGATCGGAAAATAGTCTAAAAAGACACAACTGTGTATATGAATAAGGAGAAGAAATATGACACTGAAACAATGTTAAGAGTTTCAGATACTTGTATCAATGGAGATGACATCTATGGCAATCACGCAGGTATTGTTTCGGGGAAAATGGTGTGTAATTTGTAGTCACAGGTGCAACCATAAAAACTTGAAAGAAAGCAAAATAGCCAAGAGGTAAACATATTTGTGGCAATCACTGGAGAAATGGGGCTTATGGGACTTGTGATCCATGTCGCTTCTGATCAATTCGCACACTCCTGTAGCCTGATAACGATTCATATTGCTTGTTAGAAGCATGACCGGTGTTTCATTAATGGAATGGCGAACAGTGTAGATCCTGATCAGACTGTGCGGATGCACAGGCTGATCTGGGTCTACACTGGTCGCAAAAGCAGTAAGCCCCATTTTTCCAGTCACAGCCACATTTATAGATAAGTAAATTAAAGCATTGGTTTGTATATGATCCATGTAAACTATACTATATTTTCTCACAAACAAGATAAGAGCCAACTATCCTAGAACATTCTAGCATACATGCAGCCGATCGCATGATACCGGTACAATTGACATAACAATGGAATTGATCAGTGGAAGAAGTGGACTAAGTCTTTATGAACATATAGCCCACTTCTAATACACTGAACCCGTCAATTTGTGTCTGTTGTGACTAGTATTTTACGCCTATCCATCTATTATCAACAGACACTTTACTGTCTCATAAATCAACATGTGTACCCTCCTCAGTCATATAACTACAATCGTATTATAAACCAATTTTAATGGCGTCGATTGTGTCATCATTCTCATGATCAACCTGCTGTGTTACGATGTTGAATTACAAACAGTTTGCTATTGCTTCAAGTTTTGAATTGGTAATTTCATGTTTCATCTTAAAACATGCTGTCAAGAAGTTCTTTATTGATGAAAATAAATAAACCCATTACAATCCGAAAAGTATTTTAGGTGTATGTAAATTCTGAAATATTTTCTTTTCGATTTTTCTTATTTCTCAATTAAAGTGTATGTTGCTGCCGCTCATTTGAATTGTCTTTACAAGACGGTTCAAAAGATGGTCGCAATATACACTTCCGATGAAAGATAAAGAAAATTTCACCATTTTCAAATGGTATCTTCAGAATATAATGGATTACAATAGATTGTTTTTGAAAGGCAAATACATTCCATTAGACCATAAACCTGCTGGAGATTCAAAATGGCTGCCATATTTACATGAATGTACATTTTATTTTTACTTGGGTGTGTCTCTTCATATAAAATGAATGGTGTAATCAGAACATAACCAATGACAGTCAACTGACCATTACCAGAAAGCATTCATATATAGGCACCCACAATTTTATCAGGTCAATAGGAACACCCAAGTTGGAAAATGAACCTTAATATGATTTGTCAAGCCATAACTATTGTGCAAGTGAGTGTAATCAAATTAGTGCAATCTGTTTCATTGTTACACTAACAAATATCACAATATAAACAAGTGCCATATGTGTATGTTGCACAGGGTAGACCTTGGTCACATTTCTCTGGTTATACTAATTCAAAAATTGTGATTTTTCCAGATATATGTGTATTTTGTATGGCCAGTGTGTAAGCACCAGATTATTTTCAGGTCAAGTACACAAGGGATTATCTAAACCCAAACATTCCCACTCAATAGGTCTTTACCGTTTAATTTGTTTTGCAATCGCTTCTAACATTCCACTTATGATCCTGCCCCAATGCAGTCAAAGGAAACGGTAATTTCTGTCAAAAAAATCTGATTATTTTGTTTATTTCTCCGTAAAAGTAAATGCTGTTACCACTCATCAGAACCGTCTCGTTGAGACGGTTCAGATGAGTGGTAACAACATATACTTTGAGATGAAATAAGGAAAACATGATTTTTTCCCGTAAAAGGTTGATAACGAGACGGTTCTGATGAGTGGTAACAACATATACTTTTGAGATGAAATAAGGAAAACATGATTTTTTCCCGCAAAAGATTCATGCTACAGAAATTGTATCCCACATGGGTTAAATCCTCCACTTTAGCGGCCCGTTTAGTATGCCACTTTGATCCAACGAGTCTGTCATTATGCACAAACCCTCCAGCCATTCGAGGGCAGGTTGATGGCTGTCAAATTGACAAATACAGACACTTTCCCAAACAGCGACACTCCCATACCTCAAGGTAACAGAGAAAGTGACACTTGAAATGAATGTAGAATGTACGTATTATCACCAATCTATGTAGTGCATACCGCCTAAAGCTGTCTTACAAAACCAGCAATAGCTGCATCCCAGCTATAGTTAGAGCCCTGGGTAAGCAGGGTATTTATTTATGTATTGGTGTTTATCAGCCTCTCAATAGTTATGAAAAAAATAGTTATGTCCCAGCAACAACTATGGCCATTTTGAGACGTGACCTCAATTTAAAGTCTCATCTGAAAGACTAGTGGGATGGAGATGAAGGCAGGGATTGAACCCATGATCTCTGGCATTGAAGCCCTGAAATTAGAAAAACCTGACCTGGTGCCAGGTTCTCACCACACCAGAGTCACTAAGCCACACTCCCTAAAAGTAATACAATACTACTTTTATAATAGGTATAACCGGATTTAACTCTCAAGTAACAAGGTAGCCAAAAAAGTACTTCCGTGGATAAAATGGTAACATCCCGGAAACTGAATCAGCAGTTTGTCTATAAATTTATGCAAACATTCCCTCTATAATTGTACAGAAGTTTGTAGTTTTGCATAACGCCGGAGACTGATATTTTATTCTTCTGATACAATCTCTAAGTCTCTTGCGTATTCCCCAATATGGAATTTACAGTTTTCATTATTGTCATCATTTCATACTTAGGATACACCATTTTGGTGAGCGAAAAATATAAATGTTTCATAATTTCTGATGTGGCTGTGACTGGACTGTGTGTGACTGGAGAAATGGAACTTGTTACAAGCATGAAGCGTGTGGTGGAATGGCGAACAGTGCAGATCCTGATCAGATTGTGCGGATGCACAGGCTGATCTGGATCTACACTCGGTCACAAAGTATAGTGGGCGACATTGTCAGTGATGTGAATTATAATGAAAGTGAATTAGTTTAACCCTTAGACCGCTACACACAATAATTGTTGTCTGCTGTTGCTTTTATATCTTGCCTTATTTCTCAACAAGAAACGAGGCAAAGCCACGAAGGCCAGGTTTTTTCCAAGCATGGACACTTGGATAACATAATTATACCCACTTTTTGTAGACTAGATGGCCGTGGCCTGCATGTCGCGCCTTGGGGCGAGGCATGGACACTAAAAAAATAGATATAGTAGATGGAAAAACTTTAACGAAAAAACTTTAACCGGACACACGGACGTACGGACGTACGGACGTACGGACGGACGGACGGACGGACGGACGCCAAAATGCCGACGATATCGCGCTTTCCGCAAGCGGGTGCGACAATGATGATAAACACCCATGTGAAGTATCAAGGTAATGGGTGAAGCAGTTGCAGAGATATAGTACACAAAAAAACTTTAACAAATAAATTCAAAGTAATTTGACCTTGACATTGCGCACAGGGGCCGCACGGTTGGGGTTAGAATGAAAATATGGACGATGATAAACACCCATGTGAAGTTCCAAGGTAATGGGCGAAGCAGTTGCAGAGATATAGTATAACGAAAAAGTTTTAACCAAAAAATTTAACCAGACGTACGCTAAAAAGTTAACATTGAAAATGGTACGCTAAAAAGTTAACATTGAAAATGGCTAAGTCAATTACGTAGAAATAATAGGTGAAGGTAAAAAAATGGTCACATGTTGGATAGTTGTATGTGGTAGGCACCCCTTGGTTATGAAGCTGTGAAAGTTTGGTGGTCCTAGGTGGTACAGTACCAAAGAAATGGACTTAAACACGAAAACTTAACATTGTAAACGCGAAAACGTAACATTGAAAATGGCTAAGTCGACTGCGCGGAAAAAATGGGTGAAGTTAAAAAAAAAGTAACATCTTGGATAGTGATATGTGGTGGGCACCCCTTGATTATGAAGCTGTGAAAGTTTGGTGGTCCTAGGTGGTACAGTACCAAAGAAATGGACTTAAACACGAAAACTTAACATTGAAAACGCGAAAACTTAACATTGAAAATGGCTAAGTCGACTGCGCGGAAAAAATGGGTGAAGTTAAAAAAAAGTAACATGTTGGATAGTGATATGTGGTGGGCACCCCTTGATTATGAAGCTGTGAAAGTTTGGTGGTCCTAGGTGGTACAGTACCAAAGAAATGGACTTAAACACGAAAACTTAACATTGAAAACGCGAAAACTTAACATTGAAAATGGCTAAGTCGACGGCGCGGAAAAAATGGGTGAAGTTAAAAAAAAAGTAACATGTTGGATAGTGATATGTGGTGGGTACCCCTTGATTATGAATCTGTGAAAGTTTGGTGGTCCTAGGAGGTACAGCAACAAAGAAATGGACTCAAACACGAAAACTTAACATTGATTGTGGACGCCGCCCGCCCGCCGCGCCCGCGCCCGCCGCCCGCCCCCGCCCGCCCGCCCCGCCCGCCCGCCCGCCCGCCCGCCCGCCCGGCTTTCGCCAATCCAATAGCCTGGATTTTTTTTTAAAAAACCTGGCTAATAAACACATGGTTTAATTGACAGCACTTTAGAATCATTTCCGAATGATTGTTAGTGCTGTCAAAGCATGTCGGAAATTATTCTAAAGTACTGTCAAACCATGTTTTTGGTGATAAAAATGGAAAATAGAAAATAAACAGCAGACGACAAAAAAATTAAGATAGCGGTTTAAGGGTTAATGTCACAGCGACAGCAAAGGCCATTTCGAGATGGAACCTGGGGTTAAAAGCTCATCCGACAGACTTAAGTAGGATGGAGATACTATGAAAGTATTATACCGAAGGCGGGGTTTGAACCCATGATCTCTGGCATTGTTGTACAATCCTCTACCGTTAGACTAACAACCCACCCCTAGGCAGGGATTCCGCTGGGGAAAATAAAAAATCGCCACTTCAAAAAAAAAAGTGGCGATCGCCAGCAGAATCCCTGCCTAGGAATCAACGGAGTGGTCACACAGGACTGTCATTGAGGAATAAGAAGTAACTGAAGGTATTTCGTGACTTTCCAATGCATGAAAGCATTTCCAGGTGCACTGGGTACAACAATGTCTAGCCATATTATTCTGATCTTCGATCTACCTATTGTTTTCAGTAAGTTTCCAGTATAGCCTAGTCAATGTTTTTACAACCTGTAACCTCTCCAGATTTGATCTTGCTTGTCCTCTTGGAATGGTCGGATTGTCGCTTTTGTCTACAATGTCTGGTCTACTAGATCTGGGAGGTTATCTGACTAATATGTAGCCGAGAATGGACAAATAGGGCTTATGGGATTTGTGACCAGTGTAGCTCCTGATCAAGTAGCACACTCAAAAAGCCTGATAACTTATATTGCTTGTTAGAGGCATGCGCGGAAGCACAGGCTGGTCTGGGTCTACACTGACTGCGATAGCCATAAGCCCAATTTCTCCATTCACAGCCGCATATATCACAATTTGTATGTCTGCATTTCTAGGTAGCTGTATTGCTGGGTGCAATTTCCTACATACCTGTCCGCCCACTAAAGCAGGTGTCCTTTACAGGTCAAGTGCAAGTTTACTTAACATCGGAATAAGTTCAAAGACAGTTCTACAGCTTGGCAATGGCTGAATGTTACTATTGTCAAATGTATGGAAAAATTAATGCACACGGTTTAACCCTTTCAAACCGACCAGACCATAAAACAAACATTTGCAAACACTGTAGATCCAGATGAGCTGGCTTGTAACACACCACCTCCTCAGGATCTGCAGTGTTTGTCCATATTTGTTCAGATATTTAAAAAAAATACCCATTATTGGATGAATGCAATAGCCCAGAAATGAGCAAGGATTAAGACAAGATATAGATCATCAGCTGGCAAGACACCTTATGTCTTAGTCCTCTTGCACCGAGTCAGATTATGAACAAACTGTTATGATGACGGAAGTGATGATATACCAGTGACTGAATGGCGAGCAGTGTAGGCCCTGATCAGACTGCACGGATGTGCAGGCTGATCTGGGGCTACACTGGTCGCACACGCGCGTAAGCTCATCAGCTGGCAAAAGACACCTTACAACATTTGCAACAATCTTAGCTCTTAGTCTTGTTGCACAGTCGGATTATAAACAAATCGCTATGATGATGGAAGTGATGATATACCAGTGATTGAATGGCGATCAGTGTAGGCCCTGATCAGACTGCACGGATGTGCAGGCTAATCTGGGGCTACACTGGTCTCACACGCCTGTAAGTTACCTCCTCTCAGCCAGGGGCCAATATGATGTCACAGATTCAAAATGTGCAGTTCCAAATTGCTTACAACCAACCTCTAAATAAAGAACATAGGTGACACGAATGAAAGAATGCTATAGATGTTCAGATAGGCATTTAACAAAGGACTGTCATGCATTCTTATTTCTGACACCATTCACGTGTATGTTGCTCGTGTCAAAGGAATGAATAACTGGTTAGCACACTTAACAACACACTTAGGCAATTAGCGAGACAGTATGTGGAAATCAGAAATTGTACCATCATAAGAATCAAGACCAAAGTTGATAACTTCAACTGGTTAAATGGCGACCTCATATTTAAGTACCGGCATATTAACTCTTTGCATGCTAGCGGTGAAAATATCCGTCAAACGAATTAGGAGTATATGTTGTATTTCTCTCTGTAAATATGTCTTGAACTTTCATTAGAATCGAGTCCTCAGGATTCAATTCTAATGAAATTCCAAGACATATTCATGATATTTACGGGGAGAAATACAAGATGAAATATGATGAATTTTTGTCCGGAAGTTTTGAACTATTTATAGACACCGAGGCAAAAACTACATAAATCTATCACAGACCATTTTATTTTGGCCTCTTATCCGTCCAAGAAAAAAAGCTGTGGCATGGGCCTCTGTGCGCCCCAATGCTGCTAATTGGTACACTGTACCATTTCCAACTATATATGTGTACGACTAAACATTCAAGTCTAAATTTCAAGAACATCATCGCCACTTCAATTTTTTTTTATAATTTTCGAAAAAAAAAAAAAAAAAAAAATAACAAAAAAAAATATTTTTTTTTTCAAAATTGTAATTTTTTGTCGGCAATTGTTCATTTTTATCGCCAATTGCGAAAGTGGCGATCGCCAGCGGAATCCCTGCAATGCATGCATAAATGTATAATGATAGTATATAGAACAAACAGTGCAATAAGACACATTATCACACAATTAAGCCAACTGAATGATCCGACACACCAGTAAATACTAATCAGGTCAATTTAATAATTGCTACCATTCAAATATGAATATGATAAGATTTTATGAAGATACTATGATACTTGTATATAGAATCAATTGGTGTAATCTTTGTGGAGTCGACCCATTAAAACAATGGTCCATTGTTATGATGTCAAGCGTGAAATATTCATTTCTCAGATTTATCTGTATATATTTTCAACTGTTACATACACCTCATATAGCTCGTACTAAACAATTTAGTATGATGCAGTACAAAACAATTTAGTATGATACAGGTATGATGGTTTTAGACATACATTACCATAATAACCCTATGTATTAGGACATCATTCATTTTGTGTCAACCCTGATTACCATAACAACTCTATATATTGGGATGCCAGAGCTCCAGATAAGCTGCGTATTTGCTTAAATACCCAATTAAAATTGCCAAAAACCCAATTGAAATCAGAAGTAGCGAGTATCAAAAAGCAGTAACAAATTTGTGGTACCTTTACCATGCTACAGAAATCAATAAACAGACCACACATATAGCATATTTTTCTTATTTTCCATGAAAACATATCTTGGTATTTCATTAGAATTGTCTCCAAGGAGACAATTCTAATGAAATGCCAAGACATGTTTTAATTTGCCGTCTCATTCGCCCGACCACCACCCACAACCTCCGGTAATAAAGTGCAATGCATACCCCCTAAACCACGGCCCATCCCTACACACAACTATGGAACAACAAATTGTTCTCACATGAACTTATGAACAAGAAGAATATTTCATTTGACTATACAGTTTCTAGTCACGACTGTCTACGATATCTATTTTAAATAAACATTTTATGACACAATTCTAATTATTCAAGATTCATAAGATAATCTCACACATTGTATGGTGCACGAATATACGTATTACCGATCACGCGTTCCGTTCCCATGACCGAAGTTAGGAAGCAAGATCAGCTGATGCTGAGCTTAGAATGCCCAGTCTCGGCCAATCAAACATCGCGACCTCGCGTACACAACTCGAGTACATGCGTAGAAAGCTTTATAAGCGTGCCTAGCTCTTTATGTTTTATTTGAAATTATGTCCTAATACATTGGGCTGTTATGGTACAAGTAGTTAGTACACAATGTAGCCCATGGCACACCAAGTAAGATGAGCAGGCATAAACAAGACAAATGATATACAAGTGTTTTCTTCTACACCATTTGACAAATAGGGTCATTAACTCTTTGCATGCTGGGAAACTTGTGGGCTATAAATAGTTCAAAACTAGCGGACAAAAATTCATCATATTTTCTTTTATTTCTCCTTGTAAATATCATGAATATGTCTTGGAATTTCATTAGAATTGAGTCCGGAAGACTCAATTCTAATGAAATTCCAAGACATATTTACAGAGAGAAATAAAACATATATGTAGTCCTAATTTGTTTGGCGGATATTTTCGCTGCTAGCATGCAGAATTAAAATTCGACTACCCATTAGGAAATGATTTATCTATTTTCCATAGGAAAGAAACATTTACCCTTAAAAAGCGTGAAGAAAATTGCCATATATTGTTGCATATTTTGTATTCCGATAAAAAGAATATGTATTGGTAGCACTATGGAATCATTTCCATTTTCCATCAGAAATGATTGTGTTGGAAATGATTGTAACGTGCTGTCAAACCATGTTTTTGTTGAGACAAATGGAAAATATAATACAGGGGCACGTTTCACTAAACTTTGTACGACTAAAATATTTGTAAGTGAAAAATTATGATAGTCTGTAAATTTCACATTAACAATGTTGTCTTGTAAACAATTATTGGATTTACATTTATTGAGCATAGGCTGCATATGCAGCCTATGATCAATAAATGTAAATCCATCTATTGAAATTTCCAGACGATCATAAATTTACACTTACGAACATTTTAGTCGTACGATGTTTAGTGAAACGGCCCCAGATGTATTGTATTTATTTGATTGATCAACTGTGTAATTGATAAGATTGATTAACTATTTGGTGTAAGCAGACTACCGAGTAGTGCTGAAATATAAACATTACAAAACTACTAGTTCTGAGTACATAACGGAGTAGTCTTTCAAAATGTGCATTTGAAGCATTCTTTGTTTACTTTCTACTTCGTGGAGAGTGACCTAACAATGTTGCTAATACACACTTTATTTGGAAAGTTTATGGTAATATTTTGGTGTCATATTGTAGAATTGTCTCTCAATAATAATATAGCGAAGTATGAACATCAATGCCCTGCCGGTTTTTTCTAGATTTTAGTGTAAATGCTATTACGCACATTATTACTGTGAAGTGTGGTGTAGTGATATAGTGGTGCCTATAAAGCCGAACATGTGCAGCTACAAAACTACATGCTCATATGCACAAATATGTGACCTAAATTCCTATGTGACAGAAACCAAAGAATGTATGGGGACAAACATGAAGGTGTTTATATTATATTACAATAATATGTTACATACAATCTAATATAATACCCCTGGAGCTATATACAGTACTTTGCTGTCGTGTATATATATGTATTGTAACATGAAAATGCCACATAAAATAAATTGTGTGATTAAATGCCAGGGGGCCGTTTCACTAAACTTTTAAAATGTAAGGGCACATTTAGGATTATCTGGAAATTTGAATTGATAGATTTACATTTATTGCATATGCACAGGCCCATAGCCAGGGGGGATCGGAGCGGTCGGACGACCCCCGTCCACTTTTTTAGCCTCGAGGTCCACTTTTTTAGACCCCCTAGATACCTCAGGCCCCTTGGGCCTTCGAAACGACCCCGGCCTTCAAACAGGTCTGGCTACGGGCCTGATGCAGCCTATGCTCAATACATGTATAATACCAGCACAAAAATATTTACACAATTCCTGAACATTTGATTGGTCCGTAGCAAGTCTCTGTCCAAAATTTATATCCCAGTAAACTCCATGCCGAACTACTTTCCGTAACCGTGAGGCGCAGTTAAAATAATTCTTAAACAAGAAACGAGGCAAAGCCACGAAGGCCAGGTTTTTTCCAAGCATGGACACTTGGATAACATAATTATACCCACTTTTTGTAGACTAGATGGCCGTGGCCTGCATGTCGCGCCTTGGGGCGAGGCATGGACACTAAAAAAATAGATATAGTAGATGGAAAAACTTTAACGAAAAAAACTTTAACCGGACACACGGACGGACGGACGGACGGACGGACGGACGGACGGACGGACGGACGTTCTTACAGTACTATACTTATGTGGCTCATCACATGTTAAATATTAGCCACATAAAACGATTTTTAGGTGGCTAATTGTAACCAACCCTTTCCTTTACTAAGTCCATAACCCTGTGGGGCTAGCCACATAAGTACCCTCATGTGTGCCCGGACGGACGGACGGACGGACGGACGGACGTATGCCAAAATGCAGACAATATCGCGCTTTCCGCAAGCGGGTGCGACAATGATGATAAACACCCATGTGAAGTATCAAGGTAATGGGTGAAGCAGTTGCAGAGATATAGTACACAAAAAAACTTTAACAAATAAATTCAAAGTAATTTGACCTTGACATTGCGCACAGGGGCCGCACGGTTGGGGGTTAGAATGAAAATATGGACGATGATAAACACCCATGTGAAGTTTCAAGGTAATGGGCGAAGCAGTTGCAGAGATATAGTATAACAAAAAAGTTTTAACCAAAACATTTAACCAGACGTACGTTAAAAAGTTAACGTTGAAATACGTTAAAAAGTTAACGTTGAAAATGGCTAAGTCAATTACGTAGAAATAATAGGTGAAGGTAAAAAAATGGTCACATGTTGGATAGTTGTATGTGGTAGGCACCCCTTGGTTATGAAGCTGTGAAAGTTTGGTGGTCCTAGGTGGTACAGTACCAAAGAAATGGACTTAAACACGAAAACTTAACATTGTAAACGCGAAAACTTAACATTGAAAATGGCTAAGTCGACTGCGCGGAAAAAATGGGTCAAGTTAAAAAAAAAGTAACATGTTGGATAGTGATATGTGTGGGCACCCCTTGATTATGAAGCTGTGAAAGTTTGGTGGTCCTAGGTGGTACAGTACCAAAGAAATGGACTTAAACACGAAAACTTAACATTGAAAACGCGAAAACTTAACATTGAAAATGGCTAAGTCGACTGCGCGGAAAAAATGGTTGAAGTTAAAAAAAAAGTAACATGTTGGATAGTGATATGTGGTGGACACCCCTTGATTATGAAGCTGTGAAAATTTGGTGGTCCTAGGTGGTACAGTAACAAAGAAATGGACTCAAACACGAAAACTTAACATTGATTGTGGACGCCGCCCGCCCGCCCGCCCGCCCGCCCGCCCACCCGCCCGCCCGCCCGCCCGCCCGGCTTTCGCCAATCCAATAGCCTGGATTTTTTTTAAAAAAACATGGCTAAAAAACGGAAAATAAACACATTTTCTTGATGAATTTATTTAAAATGCTGGAATTATAAGGAATGAATGGCATTTTTGTGGAATTTATCGGGGATATAAACTTGGAAAAGTCGCGGGAATACTGGACGAGGCCTAAACCGGCCTTCGTCCAGTATTCCCGCGACTTTTCCAAGTTTATACCCCGATAAATTCCACAAAAAGGCCATTCATTCCTATAGTAAACAGATGACCGACTAGTATAATGGGTACACATGCCACCTTTGATACAGACGGTTCCCAGTTTGATTCTCACATTGGCAAATCGTGTTTATTTATTCTTAGAACATTTAATAAAAATAAGAAAGAAAACTGCGGACAATTTTCGAAATTTTGATTATTAAAATGATGCATAATCTTGAAATGCACTCAGACATTTTGCTACATTTACAGTTTTATACCTCATAACACATAAGGAAGCCACATACCAACAATCTAGTCTCAAGCAATTACGGTTCACTAAGTTTTACTTCTCACAAGAAACGTGATGGATGGACGTACAGACGTAAGAACGAACAGACACCAGCGACAAAAATAATAATGAAAAGTCATGCAGTCATGATGTTATTAGCTGATCAAATCAGGGTTCAATATATGTCCGCATTTTAGTAGTTACCGAGTCTCGGTGGTGGTGGTGGTGGGGGTGGGGGGGGGGGGGGGGGGCGGGGGAGGGGAATGAATGAGCGAGTGAGTATTGGTATTTAACGGCCTATCAACAGCTAAGGTCATTTAAGGCCGGGCCAACGGGTTGTACTATCCCGCATTAAACGGGTCAACGATGAGGAAAATTCCCAAAATCAGAACTCAATATTTCCATGCCACACCAGTCACTTTAGTAGCTCGGCGGTTTAAATCAACTCGAAGCTTACGTTCAACGGCCGCACAAACTCGATTGAACTGCACGCCTTTAAATAGTCAATTACGTTTTTTTAATGTGCGCACTGGTCATTTAAAAATGGGCCCATCCGTGATTTTTTGCGCGATGTCGGGCGCAAGACAATCAATAATTTGCGGCATTGACAATAATTAAGGGGGATTGCCGCAATCGCGCGTGCTGGATGCATCCCTGCCATCCCTGCATGATACGTAAACAAATCAAAGTTCGCTATGAAGGGCAATTCTTCGTTTTGATTGGTGGAAAATTTTGTGAATATTAACTAGCGTCAAATGACGCGCATACGCGATCCAATGGGATAAACCCCCGAGATGCTGGGGTTGCTAGTCGGAGGAGATTTTGAGCAGAGGTCGATTATAAATTAGCCAAATAAACACATTTTACGCGATTATACGTGGCTGAAACTTGTTCTGTTTAATAAATAAAAGCTTTAAATTAGCCCAATAATCGGCGTATGTTGGCGTATATGGCCATTAGAGCCAACTATGGACTTCAACAACAACAACTTCCGGGTTCAATCTCTTCCGGCGTTCAGCTCATTACGTATTCAAAATTGTGTTATTTGGCTATATTTAAAGTTTTAAACGGAGATAATTGCCAAAAATGCAAACTTTATCGGTTGATGCAATTTGGAAGTGATACAGCAAAATTCACGTTCGTAGATTACCGAATAGCGGAGAAAAGGGTTGCTACAAACTTTTTCAGAATTCGATGGATGACCAATATATTAGCCGATCTATAAATAGATCGGCTAATAACAATATACTTTGTTTTCCAAAAATATGTATAAAACTAAATACACGAGTTGTGGGATTCGAACCTGGTACAACATATTCAGTGACGGAAGGTGTTCAAGTCCTAATACCAACTGTGCTATGGAAAGATCTGACAACTTGCATTGATAATAAATTTATCCCGTCAATACAGTGCGTATGTGCCGTGAAACACGGTGCCGTGAAACATTTTTGATATCCAGTCAATACAATTTTTGCATTTTACAGCCATTTGTAGGTGTTGACGGGATAAATAGAATAGTAGGTTAGTGCCGTGAATGGGAAAAAATATCTGGTGCGGCACGGAAACAGGATGTGCTCGGCAGAGCCTCGCCCATCCCGTTTCCTGAGCCTTGCCAGATATTTTTTCCCATTCACGGCACTAACCTACTATTCTCTATATATGAATACGGTAGTCGTTGGTTTTGAACAGATCTAGACGTGGGAAATCCCAAAGGAATTCCCTTTATTATTTATAACTGATTGTTATGTAAACAAAAGCATGTAAACATGCAACGCCATGACAAAGTGGTATTATTATAAATCCAATAATTGTTTATGAAGTTTAGTGAAACAGCCCCCAGTCACATATATATGCGAAGGGAGATGCAAAAAGTAGCACAATGCATTTCTTCTAAACATTTTCATCATCATGAGAAATAATGAAAGAAGAAATCTAATATTTCAACAAAATATTCATACGCCTGAAAGCTTATTGTGAATCATTAATTGTTCAGTTGTGGCTTCCCTTTTTCGAAGCCAGGTGAGAAATTGATGGAGTTAGCCCCCTTCTGCCATTGACTCATTCAATTGTATTGGTCAGCATATGTCCAGACCATATATTCCTAATTTGATTATTTATCAAAGTGACGCACCACCATGCCAATGCCCTATGGTCTACAGATGAAACAATATCTGGACAGCATCGTTACTGCCACAAAAACCTGTGATGAAATATTGATGTGGCAACCAAAACAGATACCTTTGATGTTCCAAACAACTAGTTGGCCTTCCCAGTGACATGCAATACAAGGATCATATAGATTTTGCTCCTGTTGTAACTCCCTTATATCGCATTGCTATTTTTCGAAGATTCTAATTCTGAGACAAACTGCAATATTTTACAGCAAGATAGTAAAGACTTTATTTACAGCGGAAGCTCAATTGGTACCCAATCTTCCTCGAGGTCCTCTTATACTTTCCGTAAATGTCGAAAATTTACACAAAATGCAGAGCTCATGCGGAATTAAATTCCGCACGAGCTCTGGATTTTGTGTCAATTTTCGATAGGATTTACATAAAGGATGACTGATTTTCGAAATCAATATTGGTGAAATACAATGACACACGCCACAAGGGAGTTAATCTCGGAACCTGGTCAATAATTAAGATAAAATATCTTCAGTCAATGGGTGTGTTATTGTTTGAATTGATAGTAAATGTAATAGGGCGAGAAATGTATACGACACAACATATTTTATATATCTTGTACTTAAAGATGGGAATTGGCTCAAAGAGACTTCCATACCCGGGCATATGAGCACAGAAAAGTGTCAAGCCAATAGCAGAGCTGCCAATCCAATATCGGTCACATGAGGAACATGGAGAGAAAAAGGGGCTATTTTCAGGAACGCCACATATGTTTTCCGGAACACAAATCAGTACTCACTTATATGCAGAAAGTAAATTTTTTAGAGCCTTGGCCCTCGTCTCGGCCACCATGACCAACCGAAAAATCACAAGTACACTGCTTGCTTGACGCAAATTCATCACCGTGTTTTGACAGGACCAAATGAGCCCATGTCTCGCTGTAATCAGTGATGAACATATGTGTTCTTCCAACTTCTTTCGATAAAAAATACCCAAATTCGTTGGCTTCACACTTTGGAGCAGACATTTTATGAATTTACGTGACGAATAAATCAATATCGCTGAGCGCTTGAAACTACTATTACTATACAAGAATTGAAATGGTAAGCGCCTAGGCGAGTATGATTACAATTAAAAAAATATTTATTGTTTGTTGTATTATGTATGTTTACTCACAGTTCAAATATTGTATACAAGTTGTATTTGTTATAGACAAAGCACCATTCCCATGTATTGCATTGGGTGTGACGGGTGAGTTGTAGCTTTACTATAATTTAAGACTTATATAATGTGACCCTTTGTAGGTTTTCCATTGAAATCATTTTGAAAATGACGGTGACAGATATTATCATCTCAGTGTCATTTTCACTGCCACCGCCAATTGTAACAATTGTCTCACTAACATTATTGGGGTGAGAATTAGTCTTGTTTCGATCACTCCTTGTGATATATTGTGCATGTAGATGCACGTTACATAGCGATTCACCAATGTAATTGTCGACAAATGGTGGTAATATTTATTGGCTGATTAACACCTGGTGTGTGTAATTGGTTAGGGCATGTGTCACATACATCACAAAGTGTAGCTTGAAACCTACAATCAGTATATGTAAAACTCTTAAATATCTTTATCTGGGACCACATTGCAATAATGCCATGTAGACTTGAGCAAGCAGTATAGACCCTGATCAGTCAGACTGCACTTCCGTGCACTCTGATCAGGGTCTACACTGCTTGGATAGCAAACACATATTTTTTCGCCTTCACTAACGGATGGATACTGTGTCACTTATGTCAAAGTCGATATCTACAGAAGTACAGCCTGTAGTGCAAAAGCAAAGACACCTGGGGCCTGTTTCACTAAACTTTGTACGACTAAAATGTTTGTAAGTGCAGATTTAGAATAGTCTGTAAATTTCAATTGATGGCTTTACATTTATTGAGCATAGGCTGCATATGCAGCCTATGCCCAATAAATGTAAATCCAATAATTGTTTTCAAGAAATCATTGTTAATGTGAAATTTACAGACTATCATAATTTTGCACTTACAAACATTTTAGTCGTAGGAAGTTTAGTGAAACGGCCCCCTGCTTTCTCAGTCCCTAACAATTGGTCAATGTGTCACTAATATCGCTAGTTTGGCAATGTCAATATCTCCAGTAGTACAGTCTGATCAGGGTCTACACTGCTTGCAAGAGGAAAGACACCTGTTTTCGCCGTCACTAACAATTGGACATTGTGGCACTAATATCGCTAGTTTGGCAATGTCAATATCTACAGTAGTACAGTCTGATTGGCGTCTACATTGCTTGCAAGAGCAAAGACACCTGTTGTTGCCGTCACTAACAATTGGACATTGTGTCACTAATATCGCTAGTTTGGCAATGTCAATATCTACAGAAGTGCAGTTTGATCGGCGTCTACATTTCCCGCATGACCAAAACCCCCAGTTTTCTCTGTCAATAACAAATGGACATACTGTCACTTATCACTAGTTTGACAATGTCGATATCTACAGTATGCTTCATACATAATGTTACCAAACTGTGACTTAATTCATAATCATAATACAGATGGGTTTATGACAAGTGTTATTGTCAATAAGTGGATACAATAAATTACATATTCACGGTGGTCAACGTACGGCAGAAGCACCTGTATTTTTGGCCTGATTCAATTTACATTTTCCTAAAGATCTCTGCAACCACAGCAGCAATTTTGATATGATAAAGCGCAGATATCCCGGAAAATGTTATTGTATTATCTGACAATGACACTGTCCCCATAGCTGTAACTGTTTCGGAGATATTTTGAGAAAAAATACAAATAACTCTGAAACAACTTCAGCTGTAAGACTGTCAATGTGGTCTCAGACAGTGGCGTAGGCAGGAGGGTGTAAAGGGTTCAAATCACCCCCTAACATTTGATCAGTGTGTATTTATATTTTAACTTATGTTTTTCGTAGAGGAATAATTAAATATCTGTGAAATTTATAGCTTTAAAATCACTATAACCGAGTAAGTTGAACGTAGAAATCAATGTTTTTCTGGGAAGGATGCTCCTGCACACTTTTCCTAACTTTATCTACAATTTGTACCCCGCAAGACCCTGGCTACGCCCCTGTCATATTGTACTATCTTCTGGGGAATCTGCACTTCATCACGTCAAAATTATTCCACTGGTTACATAGAAAATTGTAGGTAGACGCTCGCACGCATAAAAAGCAGATGCACATTATATATTTTGCCGACCGTGATATTAGCACCATGATATAACTGCTAATGCCTACTCTGTGTTACCACATAACACCACATACAACATGTAACACAGGATCAATTAGATATAAACAACATGTGGTGAATTGTGTCAAATATTGCCCCGCTTAAGTTCTACAATGTGGGAAAAAAACGTTCTTTTAATTGCATTCCTGACGCCAACACCATATCATTCATTTGAAATTACATAAAACACTTTCACCACTGACAGTGTCCTGACCTGGTGTCAGGTACCTTATCTACACCGGATCATTTGCTCCTCATGGATACAAGCACTCCAAACATATTTGAATGATTTACAATCAAGAACAGTCACTGTTATTGGAGATACCAGTAGCAGATTTCACCAACATTGCAAAGTATACTTTTCTAGCAAAGTATACTTTGAGGGAATAATCATTTATTTTTCCTGAAATGCATTATTTCATATAAAAGTAACAACTGCATATATTTGATGATTAAAAGTATGCAGAATTATAAAAATTAATAAATTTCTCCTAAAATTTAAAATTTCTCCCTCAAAGTATACTTTGCTAGAAAAGTATACTTTGCAATTTTTATGAAATAGGCTACAGACAGTGAACTCTACAAGAATTCACCACACTGATGGATGTCCGGTTTGGAGAGATTCTACTGTAATTACCTGGGCATTGCCGCTCTCTACGGGTCGAAATCGAGGAGGCGAATCAAGGGGAGGCGACCCCGGCAGCTTCTTCTTCTTCTTACGAAAGCAGCTAAACATGCTGATATCTCGGAGTTACCACACATCCATAATTAAATGACGGCATATAATCCAGCACTGTGTTAATCCAAAATCAAGTGTATGGTAATCCCACGGAAGAGGCTTTGCATAGAAATTAATCCCGAAATGTATGTATATTCTCGTGTGAATTAGACCTTGGAAAATATATCATTTATTTTTAATTAATTTGGCAGATAAGTGTGCAGGAAACCTGATGCATGAATGATACGATACACACTTTGGCACAATGCTTGCCTCGCAGCATGAAAATCATGTCGATAACCACAATGTATTCGACATAGGACCCTGTATCATACATCAAGCACCTCAAGCGCATTAAAACATTCAGAAAAGATAGAAATAAATTATTAAAGATGCAGTATTAAATATCCTGTTCTGCATTAATATTACTATAAAATATTACAAAAGCCCACACTGATATCCATCTGTTTTCAACAAAAGAATTAATCCAAACAATTTCACAAAATTTTCCAGTGTTTGCTATGCCCAGTCAACCATCCATCCATCGAGCCTTTGACCTTGGTATCCCAGGTGAAACTGACATAGAGGAGAATGTCCTTGCGTTACTGAGTTTGTCACAGTCGGCTCAATTAACTTTGTTTCCTTTCTCAATCCATATTACCATATTTACTCTCGTTATTCGGACATCCATTGTTTTGGAAATAGCGGATCTTACACAAGTGATGATTTAACCCTTAGACCGCTACTCACAGCAATTGTCGTCTGCTGCTGTTGCTTTTATATCTTGCCTTATTTCTCAATAAAAACATGCTTTGACAGCACTTCAGAATCATTTCCATTGGAAATGATTCTGAAGTGCTGTCAACGCATGTTGTAATTTATTCTAAAGTGCCGTCAAAGCATGTTTTTGATGATAAAAATGCAAAATAGAAAATAAACAGCAGACAACAAAAATATTAAGATAGCGGTATAAGGGTTAATATAATATTTTACATGTTTATTGATTTAATGCGAAACGAGGCTATGTCTCATTTGGAAATTTATTGCACTAGATTATTATGATTTTATATACGGGTATATACGTATAGGATCATACAGGAGTGATAATTCAATATGATATTTATTAAACAAGTTTACTGATTTCATAAGAAACGAGGCTATGACGAGTTTCTTATGAAATCAGTAAACTTGTTTAATAAATCTCATATTAAATTAACACAAATGTGAGATTCTATTATTTCATAAGCACATCACAATATGTTGAAGCTGTAATGACAAAGTCATGGAACTCTACTTAAATTTTTTTAGCAGTATTATGCATCACCCTGCGATTGTAATACAGTCAAACTGTGAATAAAGGCCAGCCATGGGAAGTGAAAAATCTGGCCTTTGTTCACAGGTGGTCTTTATTCGCAGGGTCATTTATATAGTAATTGTGCTATTGGGACAATATAAGTGTGGCCTTTACAGCCAGGTGATTGCTATTTGGAGGTGGTCTTTAGCACAGGTTCGAATGAAATGTTAATATAAACACCTTTTTGTTTTTTAACAACTCTATAAGATCAGCAAACAAATTATGTTCCGTTATATAGAGTAATTATGGTATCGCATCTCAATCCGATTGGATCAATACAACAGTGTGACAAATGAAAATCGATATTTAAATCTGGGAAACCCTGTCTTTAATGATGAACAGCGTAGAATCAGTGTAAACAATCCTGAATAAATGGTCCATATGGACATATTAAGTTCAGAGAATTAAGTCTATGATCAATAACAAATAACAGAAAATGCCCATTTGTTGATATTCCATTGTTGTTTCAAGGTCGGTTTTATTGATGTCAATGTCATGTATGTCACAAGTGCAGCTTTAATCATCAGCGTCATTCGGATACAGGTAACGACTACAGTCACTACACAGGAACAGAATCGTCAATAAAATATCCATGATCGTCATCTTATAGCGCGTTCAATAAAAGCTATTTTACAGACACGCTTGAGAGATCTTGGTGGAAAACAAAGACAGCTGTAATCAAGTTTGGCTATTATTTGATAATCATATTTTGCTGATTCAAGCTGATATGATCTTGTATTCTATATGTAATTAATTGGAGACAGTACCAGTAGTGGAACTTCGCCTGATCTTAACAGGTTATATATTGCCATCTGCTTTTTTCAGTAAAAACGTTATTTATTTTATAACCATGTTTTGATATTAAAGACAAGAAAATAAATTCTGGCAAAATAAGTATTAACCCTTACATCCGCTATCTTATTTTTTTGTCGTCTGCTGCTTATTTTCTATTTTCCATTTTGATCATCAAAAACATTCATTACCAGCACTTTAGAATAATTTACAACATGCTTTGACAGCACTTCAGAATCATTTCCAACCATGTTTTTATTGAGAAATTATGGAAGATATAAAAGCAACAGTAGTAGACGACAATTGTTGTGTGTAGCGGTCTAAGGGTCGATAGAAGAACAAGTGAAATATACAAACATCTGCCATACAACGGGTTTATATGGAGACAAATGCCAGCAAATGTACCGAAGTTTAGGTTAACATTTGAAATACATTTGAAATACGGTAAACACAGTTTTCGTAACACAATTAAACAATGTTGTTTTATTCGGATAGTGTATTGGCTAAATCCATTTCAGAACTATGTACTCCTACACATGTACATACCAATTAAAAGTTCAAAGACCTATGTTTAATTGTGCAGGAAGAGCTCTGTACTTAATTGAATCATCAACAAGAGTCCTAAGCGTATCAAATGTATTCCTTTAATTTCCAGTTCCCATTCATAATCCAGCACTCCAGAAGTTTGTAAACTTTGTAGTCAGTAGATTTGAACTGAAGAAAATACACAATTTTCATTAAATAACTTGAGGTATTTCAGTTAATGTTTCTGTAGATGTGATAACCATTATATATATCAAGCAGAAATTTCACACATTTTGGATATAATCCGGTAACTTGACGAAAACCTCAGAGCAAATGCGGAATTAAATCTGATGTTTTGCCAACTTACCACTTGAATAAAATATCACATTTTTCACCCGCCAAAAAATGGTCATAAGGCATATTTTCTCCCTATTAACTGGTACACATATTTGCGCAGTACATACTACAATTACTTCATAATCCTGTGCAACAGAAGAATGTGCTTATAATAATTCTGTAACAGTGTGTACATTAATGTATTACAGCGACTGCTTATTAATGGATTATGGCAAGTGAAGCATATGGTTTATAATACCGCCCCCATCCCTCAAGATAATTGCCCTTTGAAGGTGGGAAACTGATTTTGGTGTTTCCTTCTTGTAATCATTTTCTTATTTTTCATTAAACCATGTCTAGCAGCATATTAGCATCACTTTCTAATCATGTATAAATAATTCCAGCACAAAATATTTACACAATTCCCTAACATTTGATTGGTCCGTTGCAAGTCTCCGTCCAAAATTTATTTCCTAGTAAACTCCATGCCGAACTACTTTCCGTAACCGTCAGGCGCAGTTAAAATAATTCTTAAGAAAACGGAAAATAAACACATTTTCTTGATGAATTTATTTCAAATGCTGGAATTATAAGGAATGAATGGCCTTTTTGTGGAATTTATCGGGGATATAAACTTGGAAAAGTCGCAGGAATACTGGACGAAGGCCGGAAGGCCTCGTCCAGTATTCCCGCGACTTTTCCAAGTTTATACCCCGATAAATTCCACAAAAAGGCCATTCATTCCTATAGTATACAACTAATGAAACAGTTGCGACGGTGAACAGCCTCTTCAGCCTTACCCACTCTGTACCTGGTGCAGCTATAGCCACTATTTTATCTCATGACAGTCTAATTGCAAATTCTGATTATTTTGTTTATTTTTCTTTTAAAGTATATGTTGTTACCCCTCATTTGAACCATCTCATCGAGACATGGCAATAACATACTTTCAAGGACAAATAAAGAAAATATTTTTCTCTCAAACATTTCATACTACTGAAATTGTGTCCAGTCTGTAATGTGTTATAGCAGAATTGGATATTTGACTATATATTAACCTCTCTACAACAACCGCCTCTCTGTAACAGCCAATAGTTTATATCCCAATCAGACGAATCACTAAAATGTAACCTCGCTACAACAGCCACCTGTCTACAACAGCCAGTGTTGTGTCTTTCCATGACACGATGGCTGTTCCAGACGTTGCACTGTAGATGAAACATGTCATCTCCAGTGTTCAAAGTCAACAAAACAAATAGGACACTGTATACATGCCAAATGAGTCATAACCCGATATCAATTTCCGCAACATTTTTTGTCATTATCTCAATGACTATTAAGATAACATACAAGATGGTGTTATGAACTTAACATAAAGGGCAAAGACTATAGTGCATGTAGATATGTAGTCTACTCAGGAACTACACAGTCTACCTGTCATTGGTGAGTTAATCGACCGAGTGAACAATGTTTTATGTCTGTTCAAACATGGTTTCATGTCTGGTGAACAATAAAACCATGTACAGATGGAAATATACCTGTATTTATATGGGAATTGCGAAATCAGCACTGTGCAAAATAACGGAAACGAGATACATGTAGTCACATGCTCTTTAACCCTTTCACCCCTAAGTAACTGGAAAGGCTTTTGATATGTTAATTTTGCAACCAATCAAACCGTCACAAAAAGGCTCTCAGATTTGTCCATTTATGAAAAGTGGCTGTTTTTTTGTTCTCAAAAACATGAAAATTACTTTCAAAAAGTGCAGATCCCGATCGATGAGACGGCTCGTTACGAGCCGGCTCATCTGGATCTGCACTGTTTGCATAAACCGCTATAGCGGGCTTTCGGTTTCAAATGGTTAAGTGCTTATGTATTTGCAGCATACAGAGTCAAGATTTAATAAATTTGAGGTTGTGTCAAATTTCTTATGAAATCAGTCAACTCGTTTAATAAATATAATACAACTTAAATCAACACAAATGTGAGATTCTATTTATTGCATAAGCACAGAATCATCCAAATAAGCTGTACTAAGGTGTTTAATACAGTACACCATGTTATTACACTGTGAAATACCATCTATGTAATAAAACAAATTATAATTGCATTTAATTGGGGATATTGGACTGTTTTACAGTGTACATAAGTGTCAAATGTGTGTAACATTGGATATAAAAGGATGTATTTTTCACCTGAAATGGTCAATTAAGTTGACAGATATTGACATTTACTACCTTACGAAGTCATGTGACTCAGAAATATATACCAAAGCAATAAATTTTCACCAGTAATGGTCAAGTGATGGATGGTGTGTCCTGTCCATCAAGTTGAGTCATACAAACAAGTTAGGGAGCCACCATCATTTGTGACTGTAACCAGAGAAATGGCATTCTTATGGTATTTATGGCCAGTCTAGCTCCTGATCTAATAGCACACCTGTGTAGCTTGATAACGATCTATGTTTGTCAGCAGTATGACAGTTGATTCACTGTCTAAGTGACAGTGTAGATCTGGTGACAGTGTACTGGATCTACACTTGTCACAATGGCTACAAGCCACATTTCTCCTGATCTAGTTCTACACAGTTTGCAAAGACTATAAGCACCATTTTGCCAGTCACAATTAATACTGTTGAGTACGGTACACCTTGAATCTGGTATTTACATATTTTCCTGAACTGGTCAAGTGGGATCGACACCATTGGTACTACAAGTGGGCTTGACATAGCAAAATGCAGTAAGTATAACAAGGACATGTCTATAAGTGAAAGCGAATGGTCCCATTGGGGATTGAACCCACGATGTCTGGTATTGTAGAGCAGTGCTCTTACCGTTAGGCCACGACTCATCCCTGACGTGTGTATAATTCTATGGCTATAATAATGCAAACTTCAACAGGACTACGTCCATTCAACACAATGCCATATTCAGATGGGGATACACCTGCATGGAAAAAAAATGCAATTTCAGCGTTGAAATTAATTCATGTTTTTCCATCACAGAAATGACAATAATCCTGATCATGATCTGGTGTCAGGTCTAGTTATCCCCTAGTCCTAGGTATGAATCGCAGAAAGGATGGATTGACCATTAGGTGTGAATCCCTGTATGGATGGGTCAAAGGTAAATCTGAAAGGGTTTAACATCCCACCAACAACTAAGGCCAATTACATATGCCTAGGGCGGTGATTGATCCCACAGCCTACAGTATCGAAGTCCAAAGGATTACCCACTAGAATATCAAGCCATTCTTAACCCATTACTTGCTGAGGCTGCATAACGTTTTGTACGAAAAATTAAAATAAGTATGTTAATCATGCACAGAAGTATATGTTGTTACCACTCATTGGAACTGTCTCGTCGAGACGGTTCCAATGAGTGGTCACAACAGATACTTTTGATAAGCAGAAAAAATATCAAAAATTATTTAAATGTGTTCATACGTGTATTCAATATGCAATTGGGTAAGGACAGATTCACCATCATAAGATGTCCATGCCCTCTCACCCTCCGGTCAGAAAACCTAAGTGACTCAGGTTATATTGTTGTTGACCACAGGAGCTCCGGCCACAATATAGTGACCACTGTCCCTCCAGCCGCTGACCACTGGGCGACACAATGAGGGCGCCAGTGACACAGCAGAGCACACACCACTTGACAATAGGGCGGGCTGCAGTGGGCCAATCTGGCCGTGCTTGACCCGAACTGACCAATGTATATCACTCAGGTTAAGTGTCCCATATAGACACGCTGCCAAAATAAGCAGGCATGATGTCAATCAGGCTACAGGAGTTTGCTATTTGATCAGGATCTACATTTGTCACAAATCCCATCAGACCCATTTCTCCAGTCACATCCATAAATGAGAAGAAGATATGTTGGCTCGCCATAGAACTGCATGGACCTGAGAATAGACATCTTATAATACATTAAGAAGGCACAACAAAAACTAACATATTTGAACCCGAAAGCCCGCACTAGCGGTTTATGCAAACAGTGCAGATCAAGATGAGCCGGCTCATAACGAGCCGTCTCATCAGGATCTGCACTTTTTGAAAGTAATTTTAAAATTTTTGAGAACCAAAAATAGCCCCCTTTCATAAATCGACTAGTCTGAAAACCATTTTGTGACGGTTGGATTGGTTGCAAAATTAACATGTCAAAGACCATTCCAATTACTTAGGGGTGAAAGGGTTAAACCTTACAATGCTGAATTAAAAATTGTTGTTTGCTGTTTATTTTTTATTCTCCATTTTTCTCATCAAAAACATGATTTGACAGCACTTTAGAATCTTTTCCGTTGGAAATGATTCTAAACTGCTGTCAAACCATGTTTTTATTGAGAGAAAAAACAAAATAAGAAACAAGTTCAGGAGACGACAATTTTCGGTTCCCACGTTCTAAGGGTTAAACCCACATTATGTGCACGGGCACAGATCCCTATCTATACAGTTTAACCCCGTTTAGCCCTGAATGCACCAAGCCCTACCATGAACTTTAGTCCTTGCACGGCTGTTGACATTTTGATAAAGGTTTATAAGACAATGTATGCAACATGAACTCATACAAATACAGCATGCACATTCAATATATTCTAAATACATGGCAGGTGCATGTTAGAGAAATTAGATGTAATTTAATCTCATTTCTATGTTGCTGCAATTCAAGTTGTAGTTGAAAATGTTGCTATTACGTTTTAAAGATTGATCTAAACAAAAAGAAAGTTCCATTATACATTCACACATAATACACAGTTATACTTCAACAGAATATCAATTTTTTCAATCTTTTCACGAGTCGTTTAATATTCTTGTTCTTGTTTCTCATCCAAAGTATATGTTGTGACCACTCATATGAACGGTTCAAATGGTGGTCACGACAGATACTCCCGACATGCAATAAAAAATATATTTAAAGTTTTCCCGAGCGTGTCATCAGTGAAGGGTTAACACGTTTGTCTCTGCAACAGGTTTCCTAACACACGAGACTACACAACAAACTGATCCACCCCGTAACCTCGCCACAAACAAAATGTGTCTACCATGAACTATGACACTGATACATCACTACATATCTCCAATGCGACGTGGTATCCCATCCACGAATCTGCGGCAAACAACCTAGGTATTGCGTATATAAACACAAAAACACAACACCTGTGCATGTCTTTAATCACCACGAGCCTAACCCCTGCCCTAAAATCCCTACGAAGTGCACCGCATGTCCCCATGGGGTGAAAATAATCACAGGTGAGGTTTGACACTAAGGTTGTATATGCTCGTCATATTTGTATAAGACAGTAGGTATAGACCGAGACCAAGATAGGACGGCTGCCGAAATTATCACTGACTGCCGATACTATACGACAAAACCAGCACGCATCACTGAAACTGTATTCTATTAAAATACCAGTACTCCCATTCTGGGTCACACAATCAAGCGTGCCAGTGTACTGGAAAGTACACAACTTGATTATTGGGAACGGCATAGGCTCAGTTCCTACTGCACCGTGTCACTGCAGTTTTGTAATACAAGAAGTCTGTATCAGAATGTCACAAGACAATCAACGTAAACTGATTAACTCTCACTAAGCTGGAGACGGAAATTGTCTTCTGCTGTTTTTCATTTTTGCCTTAATTCTTAACTACAAAACAACGGTTTTGACAGCACATGAGAATCGTCTCCAGCGGAGACGATTCTCATGCGCTGTCAAAACAGGTTTTTGTCGAGAAATATTGAAAATAAAACATTTCCGGCAGACGACAAGTAAGGGTTAAAGGTATGTTCAGTGTACTCGACTTTGGTGACTTCTGGTTATAAAACGGAAACATGAGCATTATCCAACGCTTGAATCACAGCTCCAGTGAAGGTGCGTAATTTGGAGGTAAATTTCTTTTTTCTCCACCAAAAATGGCAAGTTGGGAGTGCTTCAGAATCCTCTCAATGAGACGATTCTAAAGGACTCCCAACTTGCCATTTTTGATGAAGAAATAAACAAAATTTTACCGCAAGATGGTCAAATTACGCATCTTAACTGGAGCTTTGGCTTGAATGTATGTATGAATACATGTATAACAATCCAAACTGTTATGGGTATTGAATACAGGGGTTTAATTCACAGGTGCTAGGCAAAAACTAGTTTGCCATTAATGCATTTTTCTCCATCAACTTACCTGCATTGTAAAGGAAACTTGATGCATGGACACAAAGATTACTAGATTACACAATGTGACTGCTGCGGATATTATGTATACAGTCATGTAAATGTACTCATAGTCAACATATTTATTAACCCTTAGAAGGCGGGAAACAAAAATTGTTGTCTGGTGATTTTTCGTATTTTGTCGTTTTTCTAAAAAAAAAATGGTTTGACAATACTTTTCATCATTAAACAAAGCTAATCCCCTCACTGGCAGCCTTAATAAACAAATAAATCAAGTCTTCAGTGACCTTGACATTGGGTGGTCAGACATAGGTTGTATGCAAAACAAAGCAGCATCCCATGACAGACAGTATGGCCAAATATTATCAAAATCGGTGAAGCTATTGAAATTTTTTTTAACATTTTTGCCTTACAAACAAGGTGAACATAAGTCCTCAGTGACCTTGACCTTGGGCGGCCAGACATGGGTCGGATATAAAACAAAGCAACATCCCTAGACACACATTCTGGCAAAATATTATCAAAATCGGTGAAGCAGTCCATTAGTTACTGGAATTTTTTTTAACATTTTTGCCTTACAAACAAGGTGAACATAAGTCCTCAGTGACCTTGACCTTGAGCGGTCGGACGTGGTTCATATGCAAAACAAAACACCATCCCTGACACACTTTGTGGCCAAATATTATCAAAATCAGTGACGTGAGTACGTAGTTCATGAGTTGAAAAATGAAAGGTGTTACTAACATACGTCATATACATGTACTGGCAGTATTTATGCAGCTGTACAGATGCGAGCAACACTTTGCATTCAGTACTAATATTCCAATAAAAAAATCTTTCAGAATAGAGAGATCGTATCCTGATCGGGTGCCAGACACCCACCACTCATGTGATCACATTCATATGAACCATCTCACCCTTCAAATAGTAGCTGCAACAATTACTTTTGAAACACTGTGAGAAAAAAACATTTAAGATTTTCATTCATGGGCAATGTGGTCCTGTCAACACTACAGCCCTCTATAGCAGCGTTTGCAAACAGTGTAGATCCAGATGAGAGCCGTCTCATCAGGATCTGCACTTTCTGAAAGTAATTTTCATAATTATTTAGCAAAAAAAAAAAAGACAACAAACATAACACCCCTTCTTATATAAGTGAACTAGTCTGAAGATCATTTTATGATGATTGAATTGGTCCTTAAATTAACATATAAATAGTCCATTCCAGTTATTTAGGGGTGGAAGGATGAAGTGGCTGAATGACTCAATGATTGATTGAGTCTCCATTACAGAGGAAATATGAATTGGCAACAGTAGGACAATACTTGTAGCACACCCTGTACAAACAAGACGCATTGTTGCAAGGCTGATACATTCATTTGAGACTATCACCAGATAAGATGACTTATAATAACCCTATATATTTGGACACACTTTATTTGGAGGAAACCTGCATCAATTTATAGTGTCATAAAACAATAAATGTCCAAATATTAATGGTTTCAGTATTATTGTGCCGAGTTAGCAAAATAATGATATATTAGGGTACAATTTGTGTCCGAATATTTAGTGCTATTATGGTATTACAATTTCGGTTAATAGTGATATCTAAAATGTATGTTATGTAATGTAAATAACATGGAAGATTGGCAAACGTTCTGAAGAAATCTGAATCTTTCCAGAAATATTCGCCATGCCATTGATACCATTTATGGATGGTGAAATACAAAACGATTCCGACTAAAAATTTAAAACATTTTTTCTTTTTTTCTGCACAGATGTACATGTTGTGACCATTCATCTGAACCGTCTCACCGAGATGGTTCAAATGAGTGGTAACAACATATACTTTCATTGAGAAATGAAGGAAATAGAAAAACAACAATTTTGCAAATTCAGATACCTGTGAATGGGCATCTCGAATGAAGTGGGCTAAGCCAGAATATATCACGAGTAGCCAAACTTATTATAATGGTAGTAGTGGTAATGGAAGCCAAAAATCAATTCTCTGGCAAACTGACAAATTAAATATACATATTTTCTGCTAATATATAGCAGCTGTATTGAATGAACAAATAGTTTGTTACGAGATCAATTTTTCTCTTCGCCCACATCAGTTGAATATACACCAACAGTGAGTGGCGTTGTATAATATAAACTGTAGATTGTCAGCAGGACATTTTTTTGAAAATATACAATTGAAATTAATTAGCGGATTTAAATTTTATTTATTGCATAAAAAGGTATTTTGCTGTGTAATAATAACAGTGTATTAAACTCTTATTGTGACTACTGAAATAAATATACAAATGAGACAGATACAGAAAACATGTTTATCATGTCAACACAGTGCGTATGTACCGTGAAACACGGTGCCGTGAAACATTTTTGATACCCAGTCAATACTATTTTTGCATATTACAGCCATTTGTAGGTGTTGACGGAATAAATAGAATAGTAGGTTAGTGCCGTGAATGGGCAAAAATATCTGGCGTGGCACGGAAACGGGATGTGCTCGGCAGAGCCTCGCCCATCCCGTTTCCTGAGCCTTGCCAGATATTTTTTCCCATTCACGACACTAACCTACTATTCTCTATCTATTTTCCTTATTTCTGAACCAAAGTATATGTTGTGACCACTCATTTGAACTGTCTCGGCGAGACGGTTCAAATGAGTGGTCACAACATATACTTCTGATGAGAAATAAAGAAATTCTTGAGCCTTGCCGGATATTTTTTCCCATTCACGGCACTAACCTACTATTCTCTATTATCAGTACATCTTCAATGTATGATGATGTGCTTATAAAATAAATACCGAACATTTAGGTTGATTAATATGATATTTCATTGGTGTAGCCTTGTTTCCTATGAAACACACAAATACCCCCTGGCCGAAAATCAGAGAAACTCTGGCAAATGTTTTAACTACACCCACAAATAAGATGTCGACGGACACACAGTCCAAACACCTATGCCTCCCAGCTCTACCAATACCAGGGGCATAACAATATTTTTATAACACGGTTCAAATGAGTGGTAACAACATATACCTTTATCGATGAATGAACAAAATAATGAGATTTTTTCAACAAAAATTATCGTATCCTCAGACTGAAATGGGTTAATCAACAATATAAAAAGAAGTTATCAGTCATATCTTTTTTGCTAAAACGAGATTCTATGACAGATGCAATGAATTTGCATAATTGGAGACCTTTGGGTTTTGAACGTCTAGCTATGCATTTGACAAATGCATGTTTCTTGCAATATACACAGTTATGGAACATTATAGCACTTATCACCTGTTTTTAATTTGTAGAGATGAATAACCCTTTTCAGTCTAAGGATACAATCATTTTTGTTGAAAAAAATCTACTTACCGTAATAACGCTAAATATTTGGACACACTTTGTTTTGGGAAACCCCTATAACATAGGGGTTTCCCAAAACAAAGTGTATCCAAATTCATCATTAGTTAGCTGACTGCTCAGCCATACTAACTCTACATATTGGGGCACTTTATGTTTTGGGAAACCACATATTTATACAGGTGTCTCTGAATAAAATGTGTCCAAATATTTAGGGTTATTACGGCATTTTGTTTATTTCGCCCGAAAGGTTGTCAAATTGAGACAGTTCAAACGTGTGGTAATAACATGTACAGTATAATGAGCTAATCATGTTGTTGATGGTAGAATGGCCACTTTACTGACTGAATGACAAACAAAATAGGCCCTGATCAGACTGTGCAGATGCAGATGTGTAGTCTGATCTGTGACTATGTTGGTCGCAAATGTACATAGCTTGATACATAGATGCTGATCTAATATCATTTTTCCGAGTAAGATATGTTTTTAATTGATTGAGACATACTTAGAGACATATTAGGGCTACACTGGCAGGTCACAAAGGCAGTAAGACTTGTCATGATGTACGCACCACATATGCAAAATGTCATATTAGACAACCGTTATGGATGATGGATGAAAGCTTTGTGAAGTTCGTTTTTTGAATATCTAATACAAAATCGACCAATTATGCAGAAAAGTGTATGAGCTTGTGCCCTGTAGCATGAAACTAAATTTCATATGAAATAAGTCAACAAGCTTAACCCTTAAACCGCTATCATATTTTTTTTGTCGTCTTCTGTTTATTTTCTATTTTCCATTTTTATCATCAAAAAATGCATTTTAGCGGCGGCGGTGTCTTTGGTTTCTATAGACATGTGAAAACTTACCTGAGATAATCGTGCTGATTCAGACTTCGCGGCGCCGGGCGCTTAATTTTCGCAACGACATATCAGAACACAAATGTGAAGGAAACATACTATCGGGACTTGATTTCCAATTCGACTAAACCGATATATCGACACATCCGATATCGACATATCCGATATCGAGTTATCAGGAGTAAAATATATGATATATATAGGGAATTCTCCCGGGACCTGAGACGTATATCGAGATAAGCAGGTATATCGAGATAAACGATATCGAGATAATGAGATTCAGCTGTAATAAAAAAGAAAGAATTCTACGTCCCCTGTGGGGCTCGGAAGTAGACAAACAACATAATTCTGACATGGATATAAATGTTTCCTGTGTGCCACAACACAATCATGTTATGGATGTCGACCATACTCTAACCTGACATTACCTAACAAACATGATGTTGTATTATTTTTGGTAACCACGTGATATAATAATTGTATGCACGCTTTATATGCAGCTGCACCTGGCACGATTAATAAACTATTTTCTAGCTTCGTCTGAATCCGCACGCACAATTCATTATGTTAGTTAACTAGTAATTGGAGAAAATATAAACCGTATCAACTCATTATATCCAGAACATTTCTTTTGTAAATAGGCACGTGGAAATTTTCTTCTATTTTCCTTATTTCTCATTGAATGTATCTGTTGCAACCACTCATTTGAATGAAATTGTGTGATTTTTGGTTAATATAGGTCATTGGCAATGCATGAAGCGAAATAATCACTGCATACTCAAGGGTGAATGTTTTAAAATTACGTAGCATTCTCCGTCGCTGTTGTGGTGGGGTATACATGTTTACAATATTTCGAAACAACGACATACATCAACAAAAGTCAACAATCTGATTAAAGAATGTATTCTAAACGACATACCCTGCAGAATAAACTATAAATAATTCCGGGTGGAAATCTTCTTGCCATGTTATTTGAGACACAGATTTCTTAGGTTTCAATTAATATAATTAATATTAATGTTCATTTATAGTGAGCGACTTTAATAACACATCAGCTATATTAGAGTTGTTGTCAAAGGCTGAAAGCACACATATAAATGATATAAAGTTTAAAACACCACTGCCATTCCGATCAGTTTAGGCCATGATCAGACTGTGCATCCGCGCAGTCTGATCATGGTCTACACTGTTCGCCATTTAACCATTACAAGAATGATGATCATACATACTTTATTACACACCAGAGTGTTTTTAAAGTCGCCGACTATACTACTAAGATCAAGTTAAGCCATTGGATCAGGGCGACTTCACGGCCACAATTTGGAGAAATTTGGCCGTCTGACAAGCCAGAACCTCTCTTAATATAGCCATAAAATTCTCCCACAATTTAACATTGGGAGAAGTGCAATAGTTTGGGGGGACAATTTCTCCCAATTGCAATGAAAATGATTGCCGACATTACACTTTTATAGCCAGTGACCAATTGCAACTTTCCCTTACATGAGGTGGTATCATAAAGACCAATCAGTGAAATGGCTATGAAAGTCCTTATATGTGGCCGTGACGGAACAAATAGGGCTTACAGGATTTGTGACCAGTGTAGCTCCTGATCTGTTAGCACACGTACTCCTACAGCCTGATATCGATATATATTGCTCGTTGGAAGCATTACAGGTGTTTTTTTGATGGAATAGCGAACAGTGCAGATGCTTATCAGACTGTTGCGGATGCCCAGGCTGATCTGGACCTACACTGGTCGTAACACCCATAAGCCCCATTGCTCCAGTCAGAGACACATATTATCTTAAGCATTTCAAATTATGTTAATGTACGTGAACTTTACATTTGTAGAAAAGTTTCAAAGCAAATGTGAAATGTCTGTGTAATTCGCACCAATTTTCCTGGTCATTTACGATTTCTTTCTCCCCATATTCGGGAAACAAACAGACCTATGACATAAGGATGTCTTTATCAGATCTTATTCCATGTACGACAATGGCACGTAACCTATCATTTACGAGACATTTCGGTGAACATTTTGACACCATTTACTGACAGAGTTACCTCAGGCAGTTTACAACTTACTATTTTCCTAATGGCCGACTAATTGCAAGGTTGCATATTTAAGAGTCACAGAGAAAATTTGAGTGTTTGTTAAGAAATTCAGTCATAAAAGCCTACAGAGTAAATATGACCATTGAGTAAGTATAAACTCAAGGCAAAATATGTCAGATGGCATTTGGTAGCATTATATAGAGACAAATTCAATGTCACCAAACAATGATATTCGCCTGAAGTTTTCCTTTGTAAATATTCCCAAGTAAATATACATCAAGTAAACAGTGTAGATTCTGATCAGCGTGCACAAATGGATGTACACAGTTTTTAATGTTCTATAAAGTTGTACATTTCCGAATGCACTTGAAGACCTGTTTTATAATGTAAATACGGGACCATTTCATTGAGGGAAAAATCAACAGTAGCTTGATCTCCTCAAACTATGTGACACCTAGCTCTCTCAATTGGCATAAAATTGAAGTGGTCAGTTGAATTATAAGGGGGCTAACTCCTTCATGGAGTTAGCCCCCTTATTTCAATGACCCCTTCAAATTTACAAATGGACGAATGACAAAAACATTAACACATTTGTTTTAAACAAAAAAATCAAATATACCGGTAGATCAAAGACTAGATGGGCGCGTCCCACATGTTGCGCCCGCCGAGGCTTTGATACTATACCGAAATACTTTAACCAAGAACTTTAACAAAAACGTTAACCCGTACGCCAATGTGCCGAATATATCGCCTGTTCGCAAGCGGGCGCGACAAAAATAAACCATGTGTGGCAATTCAATACCAATTTTCATCCGAGTAAACTTTCATCTTTACAAAATATGATGAATTAATACATATTCATGTTGACAAAAGCTGACAATTGTCATGAAAGCATTCACTGTCATTAATAGATATGAATATTACACTGTTATGTTCTAGTGCCCTAGAAAATAATCAGGAACTGTTATTGTTCCACCATTATAGATAGACGATCATGCATACAGCTTGCCAAATTAAACCATACCAATCAATCAAACAAAAGTCATAATCTGACATAACAATACTTAGCAAGCAGTGGAGAACCAGATCAGACTGTGCATCTGCACAGTCTGATCAGGGTCTGCACTGCTTGCCATTTCTTTGTCACGATCGGACAATGTGGGCAAAGGCAATCAGACACAAAGTCAGAAACGAAACAAATCTATTGAATTGCCATCAAATTTATTTCTCAGTTATCTTGCAGTAATAAGACACCAATGAAAAGCTTGATTGTTTGTAGAATGTTGTAATGCTGGATAAAAATACCAGGTTGTAGTTTTATATTTGCTGGCTTAGTTTAACCAGTGTCAACTTTCCCATTGTGGGAGTGAAATTTGAATATTAATATGGAATAAAATGCGATATTAGCATTTACAATATCCATCACTGTCTGCTGTATGTAATATGGGAAATATCTGCATGTAGGCTTTACGTTACTCATGCATGGAAAACGCGATGAATGGAACGTAAATTTGCCAAATTGAGCACATAATTACAACCTGTTGTTGGTATATATTTTTCGACATCCTGATCAGGTGCAAAGCGTCCCTCAGCCATAATACAGTAACATTAGCATTTAGCACATTTATGCGAATAGTTCGAGTTACTGCACTCACAGCTGCCCATCTAACCCTTAGAATGCAGGAAAGCACAATTTTTGTCTGCTGTTGTTTCATATTTTGTCTTGTTTTTCAGTAAAACATGTTTTGACAGCACTTTAGAATCATTTCCAAAATGATTTTAAAGTGCTGTCAAACATGTTTGTCGAGAAAATTGGAAAAAAATACAAAAAACAGCAATCAACAAAAGTTAATTTGTCGTTGTAGGGATTATAAGTAGGTATCAGGGGCCCATTTCACTAAACTTTTTACGACTAAAATGTTCGCAAGTGCAAATTTGGAATTGTCTGGAAATGTCAATTGATGGATTTACATTTATTGAGCTATGCTCAATAAATGTAAATCCAATAATTGTTTACAATAAAACATGGTTAATGTGAAATGTACATACTATCATAAGTTTGCACTTACGAACATTTTAGTCGTAAGAAGTTTAGTGAAACGGCCCTCTGGGACTGTCAACTTGTGAGTACAATATTCTGCATGTATTGTTAACCATTACTATGCTGAATTAAATTTTGTTGTCTGCTGGAAATGTTTTATTTTCAATATTTCCCGATAAAAACCTGTTTTGGCAGCACCACTGGAGACGAGTGAGTGAGTGAGTGAATAGGGTTTAACGTCCGCTTTTCTGACATAGAGGTACAAGCCTCAGGGAGTCTACACGCAGACGGGTCAACGGGGTCGTGTCCCGTATCCACCTGTCCGAGGGGGGTAAATCCCAACTTCAGAACTCAATATTTACAATCAAAATATATATTCAGTCCTGAAATTAGAACAACCTGATCTGGTGCCAGGCCCTCGCCACACCAGCATCATTTATCCCATCCCCTGAAAGTAATAGGATTAGCGCTAATCTTACTTTTATATATGGGGCATAGCCCGACTCAACTCTCACATACAAGAAAGCCAAAAATGTACAGGAGGGCCAAATCCGGTATAGTGGGTTCCGGAAAGTATGAACCCAATCGTTAAGCCAGATTAGTCGCCTTTTACGACAAGCAATGGCTACTGCAGTACTATTCTCAGGATCATTTGATCCCGCCCCAGTGCCTGCACGGGGCCACTGGAGACGAATCTCATGTGCTGTCAAAACGGGTTTTTGTTAAGAATTAATACAAAAATGAAAAACAGTAGACAACAATTTTCGTCTCCCGCGTAGTGAGGGTAAATCATGGGCGCACAAAGAAATCAGGAAAATATGCTTCGACAGCACTTTAGAGTAATTTACAACATGCTGTGACAGCACTTTAGAATCATTTCCATTGGAAATGATTCTGAAGTCCTGTCAAACCATGTTTTTATTGAGAAATAAGGCAAGATATAAAAGCAACAACAGACGACAATTATTGTGTGTAGCGGTCTAAGGGTTAAACAATGTTTCTGAATATAAGCGACATCTGAAGCCAATTCTAATGTAGTCTGGGAATATTCAGACTGATCTGGAGCCATAGTGTTCGCAAACATTTTACGGAGCCTTATCAGTCAGAGGCTGTAAATTGGAAAATGTGCTGTATGGCATCCTGCAACTTGATAAGGATCTATATTGTTTGTTAGAAACAAGACGGGCGACTCAAAGGTGATCAGTGCAGATGCTGACCAGTAGCCGATTTCATCAACATTGCAATTTTAGGATAAATTTATTAATTTTTATTATACTGAATTTTTTACATTATCACAGCCAAAATGGCTGTGATAATGTAAAAAAATCAGTATAATAATTCTGCATACTTTTAATCATCAAATATATGCAGTAGTTAGTTCTATATGACATAATGTAATTGAGGAAAAATAAAAGATTACTCCCTCAAAGTATACTTTGCTAGAAAAGTATACTTTGCTAGAAAAGTATACTTTGCAATGTTGGTGAAATGGGCTACAGGCTGATCTGTATCTACACTAGTCGCAAATTCCAGAAGCGCCACTTCACCCATCAGCGTCACATATATATCCACTGTAGACCTATATACTGGTACATGCAAAAAATACATTATTCATGACCGTACCAAATTAAATACCCCTTTGTTTGCACCCACCTTCATTATTTAGTCATAATTCTTACGTACCGTTCCAACGGAATGTTCAAATCTCGGGTGGCCATTCATTTCTCAAGTCTTAATGTACAAATGTAGCAATAAAAGCGTCTGGAAAGTGTAAGGTATATGTATATATGTATATGCAACTTGTTTCAGAAGTAAATTAGAATATTTGTTTCTTATTTTTGTTCCATTAAAGAATGTTATTAACAAGAAATAGCTCTATGATACAGTTCCTGTAGCCTATTTCATCAACATTGCAAAGTATACTTCAGTAGCAAAGTATACTTTGAGGAAAATTTTTCAATTTTAGGATAAATTTATTAATTTTTATTATACTGAATTTATTACATTATCACAGCCATTATGGCTGTGATAATGTAATAAATTCAGTATAATAATTCTGCATACTTTTAATCATGAAATATATGCATTTGTTAGTTCTATATGAAATAATGCATTTCAGGAAAAATAAATGATTACTCCCTCAAAGTATACTTTGCTAGATAAGTATACTTTGCAATGTTGATGAAATCGGCTACTGGTGTTTAACATCCCTACAACAGTCACCTCTCTACCAAAGCCACTTCCCACAAAAGCCACTCTCTACAACATCCCAATTGAACATTTTTCCTTCATGTTTACCCCCACCACCCCACCTATAAAATATATAAAATTCAATCACAAAGTGATACGTGTTACAAAACAACAAAAACTTTATATTTGCAATGTTTGTTTGTTTTGTTTGTTGGGTTTAATGGCCTATCAACAGCTAAGGTCATTTAAGGCCGGGTCAATGGGTTTAGTACTAAATCCCATATATTACCTGTACATGTACATGTACAAATGGGGGGAAAATCCCAAAATCAGAACTGAATATTTACAATAACAAAACTATATATTCAGCCCTGATGCCAGGTCCTCGCCACACCAGAATCACTTGGCCCCTCCCAAAAGCAGTAGGATCAGTAATAATCTTACTACTTTTATAATGGGCAATAACCCAATTCAACTCCCAGGTAACTAAAGAGACAAAGATAAAAACGTACCTGAGGGCCAAACCAGGCAAATCATGATTCCTATAAGGAGGAACACATACCGTTAATTTACGCCGTTTCATTTGCCCGACCACCACCCACTATATTTGCAATGACATATTTACGTATACATTATGTGATATTAGCTAAATTGAGTGGCGGCCTTTATGTACATTTAAATACTGTAAACTATGATCCGACACACCGATGAAAAGGAACGTATTTATATGATTGAGTAACTCCGACTTTGAATACTGGCAATGAAAATACTTTTCAGGCCATTTAGCAATGAACTGAGAACGATTTATTGTTTGAATGTCTAGATTACCTTAACCATTACAATGCTGACTTAGATTATGTTGTCTGCTGTTTATTTTTTATTTAAATTTTTCTCAACAAAAACGTGGTCTGGCAGCACTTTAGAATCATTTCCAATTGAAATGATTCTAAAGTGCTGCCAAACCATGTTTTTCAGGAGAAAACGACAAAATATAAAACAACAGCAGACAAAAACTTTCGTTTCCAAGAGTTAAGAAATGAAATCTTCAGCAGTGGAACATGTTCTCAATAGTACACAGTGCAGTCAATAAACGAAAAGGATGAAAACGATAAAATGGTAAAAGAGCATTACTTGTGCCTGTGATTGGAGAAATGGGGCTAATTGGTTTTGCGACCAGTGTAGAATCAGATCAGCCTGTGCATCTGCAAAGTCTGATCAGGATCTGCACTGGACACCATTCCATCAATGAAACACTTGTCATGCTTCAAGCAAGCAATATATATATATCGTTATCAGGCTACAGAAGTGTGCTATTTGATCAGGAGCTACACTGGTCACAAATCCCATAAGCCCCATTTCTCCAGTTACAGCCATATTTATTGATTAATTGGGGTTTTACGTCCATTTCATAGCAAAGTTATGTATGGTTTTACCGTTTTAACCAATTTCATGCTGAGGATATGCCATTTTGTTTGTGGAAAATCCTACATAATTTCTTCATATGTGCTCAGAAGTATATGTTGCGACCACCATTTGTCGAGACGGTTCAAATGAGTGGTCACAACATATACTTTCATTGAGAAATAACAAAAATAAAAATAAAATACTTAAAACAAATTCATACCCATAAAGGTGTATTCCGCATGTAATGGGTTAGGTAAGCATGAACTAAAATGTCATATTCAAAATGATTAATTTGGGTATGTACATATCAGAATTGCCTACCAAATGTCACCATGTCATTTATGACTATGAATCATGTTCAAAATGTTTGTTAAAATGTTATTTGAATGCAAAACGGAATGCACACTAAATTGAAGTTAACAGTACAAAGTTCGAAATAGTCAACGTAAAGATTAATATTGTCAAGGTATTGGATCAAGATATTCAACAAAACAAACATATCACCAAAGCTCGAATTGCAATCTGAAAATGGCTAGATAAGCCATGGATCTCAATACACCAATACAGCCATTAAATTGTCATTTATAATTTTAAACTCCAACATTGCATGAAACATGTCATGTGATTTTGTACCTTAAAGAAAATGTGCGATTTTTTATGAAATATATTTACAGAAATTGTGATATTTTCTGTAAATGACGTCAAACGATTACAACATTTTCAGAGCAAATGCGGGTTATTCCACATTTGCTATGATCATTTTGTCAACTTCCAGCGTAATTTACGGATAAATATCGTAAATTTTGTAAATATTTTTCAAGAGATTAAACACACATGATCTTAGGTACAAAATCACATGCCGTGTCTTATATGATTTAATCCTGAAGACATTGAACCTTTATTTGACAAATATTTGTTGGATGGAAGGTTCTGCTTATCCCTTAGAATGCGGGAACTGAAAATTCTCCTCTGCCGTTTCATATTGTTTCTTTTCTGTCAATAAAACACGGTTGAACATGCTTCTAAAGTGCTGTCAAAGCATCCTTTTGATGGGAAAAATGGAAAATAACAAGAAAATTTGGCCTGTTAGCACACAAATGCCCCTGGTGGCAGAGTGGAGAAACTGGAGACTGACACATGGACAGACACACACATGGACGGACATAGTCCAAACACTATATTTTCCAGCTCTACTGATAATTCATTAAAGGGAAATAAATTATTTACAGACCAGGGAATGCCAGGCAAACAGCTGATGTGTACTATGTTGATGATCATGAAAAATGTATTAGTACAGTACAACAGGAGTTGGAATATGTAATGTACGGCTGCGATTGGAGAAATGTGAATTCAATTGTGTCGTCTGCTGATTATTTTATATTTTCCATATTTCTTAACAAAAACATGGCAGCAGTTCCAGCATATTACCAATGTTTTCTTGTAAACAATTATTGGATTTACATTTATTGAGCATAGGCTGCATATTTGCAGCCTATGCTCAATAAATGTAAATCCACCCATTGAAATTTCCAGACGATCCTAAATTTGCACGTACAAACATTTTAGTTGTACAAAGTTCAGTGAAACTACTTCAGGTGGGCTACTTCTATGTCGCTATTTTATGTTTGCATAGTTGTGCAGGCTGATATGGGTCTACACTGATCGCTGATGCCACAAAAGCCCTACTACTCAAGTCACAACCGCATATTGTGTAGTTGCAAATATTGTTTTTGGGGAAAACAGCATTAATGCAAATTTAAAATTTACCAGGTCGATACCATGTCATTTATACTACTTGTCCAGCATAAGGGAGATAACAAGAACAACAATTCTACTGTGGATCTCATCAGTTATCTCACACACATTTGAATTAAGTACAGGAACTAAGAGAATTAAATCACTGCCTGCGACCAAGAATATAAAAAATGTCTGAGAACTCAATTCCTATGCTGAAAATCCAACTGGTGTCTTCAAAGTTCAAATTTGGTGTGTAGAGGCTGTTTTATAATCAGGCATTTAAGAAATTAAGAACAAAACTGTAAATCAGTAGCACTGATGGATGTACCTCTCAAAAATACTTTATGCAAAAAGAAAACGTTTAACACAAAAGTCGAGACCTTCACCTTGAGCCAAATGGGTGGGCTATAGAATAAAAATATGCACGATGACAAAGTATATTATAATTATGAAGTTTTAACCCTTACATTTGCTGAATTAATTTGTGTCGTCTGTGGAATATTTTTTATTTTTCCATTTTTCTCATCAAAAACTTGGTTTGGCAGCACTTTAGACTAAAATGCTGCCAAACCATGTTTTTACTGAGAGAAAAGACAAAATATGAATTATCAGCAGACGACTATTTTCGGTTCCCACATTCTAAGGGTTAAGCCAATCTGACTTATGGTAACAGAGACAGCAGGTAGCCGAATTATTTAAACGCAAAACTGTAAGATTTTATCCAAGTCATTTGACCATGATATTGAGCATAGTGGCCACATGCGTGGGCTATAGAATGAAAATATATTGATGACAAACAAGGCAGACAGACAATCCTCTAAATATGCAGACACTATGTATGAATTCCCACTTGAAAGAGATAACCCTTTGAACCCAAAAGCCCGCTTTAGCGGTTTACGTAAATCCAGATCCAGATGAGCCGGCTAGTAACAAGCCGTCTCATCAGGATCTGCACTTTTTGCAAGTAATTTTCATATTTTTGAGAACAAAAAATGCTCCCTTTTCATAAATGGACTAGTTAGGAAATCATTTTGATGGGTTGCAAAATTAACATATCAAAATTCATTCCAGTTACTTAGGGGTGAAAGGGTTATGGTTAGAATGGTAGTTACCTCAAGTTTCATAGAAGTGGGATCAGCAGGTAGTCCATTAGCTTCTGAACCAATCGAAATTTCTTCTCCAAATAGTTGTCTCGAACATGCACTTGTTTCTTGAACAGCACGTTTGTGATTCTCAAAATCAATGGATGAATTGCAATTTTCATCTGTGGACGTTTCATAGTTATTCTTTTTTTTATCCAACAAGTTTTTGTATCTTTTATATGGTGATTCAATGCGCAGGTTTGTCAGTTGCATTGGATATCTGGTAGTTAAAACTTCAGGTATTCTTATTTTAGGTGTATAATCCATTGGTGAAGATTGCAAAAACTTTCTTGTCGGTTTAGTTTTGATGATGTTTACTGGAACGGAAAACCTTCTTCTAGTATTAGTAGAAGCAGAGTGAGTGTCTTCTCTACTATCAACATCTGGTAAATCTATATTTGCAAGGGAACAATCAAAGTCACTACTATCAGGCTGATAGATATCCTTAATTTGAACTGTTCTCGTGTCATCTTCTGTGTATTTTAAATTGACCTTGGATTCAGATTCAGATTCAGATGTGGTTACAGCTTTATCCACAACATCACCAGATTCAGCATTAGAATATGATGTTGAAAACTCAAATTGATCAGCCTTAGTATTGGTAGCAGCAGTAAAATTTGCCGCTTTGGTAATTTCAAAACATTCACTTTTGCCAAACTCTGTCTTTGTTTCAGCAGCTTGTGCTATCTTTTCTGTTGCTACAATTGTGTAATTTGGTACTGCACCTGCCTCACTTATTCCATAGTCTTGATAAACCTGTGCAGGAATATCATCAACATTAGTAACAATACTGGTCGATTCTTTAGCTGTTGTACATATACATATGGCATTTATATCTTGTACAATGTCAAGTTCTTTTATTTTTGTAGAACAATCACTTTCTGCAAGCAGAGCACCATTGTTTTCATTACCATACATGGTTTCTCCACTATTGTGTGAGTTATCTTTCTCAATAAATATTTCACCAATACGTTTGTCCATAGAAATATTAGCTTCTGCATACAAACTATCATTCAATAGAGCAATGTTTTCACCAGAACTTAAGGGTGGGGTTAAACCAGATGATAAGTCATTAAGTTTTAAACACTCACCATATTCTGTTTCTATTCCACTCTGAAAGTGTGCATCATGTTTCTTTTCTTCATATTCAATGCTTGCAGAAATTGGTTCTGTAACATCTAAGTATAACTCACATTCTGTAATTGTTTCACCAATTACATCCGTTGTGTTTACATGTTGGTCATTGTTTTCTGCAATATTATTGCTAACAGAAGCAGCTATATCAGGTTGTGCTTCTTTGATATCATGCTTTCTCTCAGCTCTAATAGTTGCATTCTCAGGTTCTTTAACATGGGTGCATGGTACACTGTCTCTGGCTAATATATGAAGACAATCCTGTCGTTGAACGGATTCATCATGCTGTTCCATTTCCGCAGCTGTTGAGCTTACATCGACATGTTGTGTAATGCTTTTGTTGTCATCAATAACAATTTCAACATTTGTGTTCAAAATTTGACGAGGTTCAGCATCTTTAAGTTCGACACTATTGGCAGAAGTTTCTGCTTCATATGAACTCCTAATTACATCAGAAATATTGTCATGCTTAACTCTTACAACTTGGTCAATTCCAAAACCAATGTTTTTAGTAATATCACATGTTTGAGTGTCAATAGCCTGTTGATAATTAGGAACTGTGATGCTTGCAGTTGGTGCTAGATCATGAATGTTACTTCGGTTTTCGCATTCCATGGTTACATTGTTTCTTGCAACAACTGTATCTGGTTCTACTCGTTCTTTACCTTGTATATTGACTACAGTCTCGATACTAACTGAAGCTTGTCCGGCAACATTTGAATCTTGACGACCATGTGTGATAGCGCTTTGAACTGTTGTACCATGGCAAGTTTCTGCTATTACGCTATATACAGCAGCATGAAGCATCGACTCGTCATCGTCGTCCATGGTGCTAATATTTATGGAAACTGTTCCTTCCATTTCTGTCTCAGGGTAAAGTTTTACAGCCAATACACTAGCATTGGCCGATTCTTTGACACTTGTTGCAAATGTATTTGAATTAGTAGAAGTTTTATTATTATATTTGAAGCCTGTACATCATCTGGGTCAGTATTGTTTACATTAAATGTGTCTTTCATTCCTGATTCTTGTTCAGTTTTTACAGGTTCCACATTTGTGTTGTTGGATTCTTTGCCTTCTGCACGTTTGCTACATTCAACAGCTACAGTGTTGATTGGTTCTTTGACTATGGTACGCACCTCACATTCTATTGCAAAATTGTTATCACCATCAGAAGCAGCAGCAGTGAGAATAGCAGGCCTGTCAGCAGGACAAACATAAGCGGTAGCATCAATGTCATTTATTCGTGTTTCCATGTCGGCATCTCCGATTAGTGTGCTATCTGTAGAACTTAACAAAGATGGATCATCCTTTTCCAGCTCAGCAACTGAGCATGTGTAGCTTGTGACAGTCAAGGGGACATCATTATTTGCTTTCATTAATTTAACCGAATGTTCTGTATCTCTCTTAGTAACACGATTGTGTTCAGCCTCAGATAGTGCAGCAGTACCAATCAATTTGTCATCAATTCCTGTTGAATGTCCTGTGCATGTATCCAATGCTTCATTAGATTTGATCAAGTGCTTAGCTTCTAATATTTGTCTGTTATCTCGAACACTAGCAGCTTCTGATGTTCTCCATTCAGATACATCACTATGTTTTGTTCTTACAGAGCCTTCTTTATTCAGATTGCATGATAATTGCAATTGCTCATTATCATCTCTTGTGATATATGTTTTCCTTTTTCTTATGGTTGTGTGCGATGTGGGAGATGCGGACTTGCAAGCACGTGAAAATCTAGTAGAATTATCAAACTGTCCACCTCTCCGGTCACCAACTGTATGAGTGTATCCTGTACGTGCTGATGAAATGCCAGAATCAACAACACTGTCTGAATTTCTTCTGGAGTACAAACTGTCCAAACCAGAACCATGAAAACATTCAATTTTACTCTCAATGTTAGCTTGTATTCTCCTAATAATTTGGTCTCGTTCAGCATCCAGCACAAAGCTGGCTTCAAGTTCTCGTATTTTTGGTGTGTCAACACGTGACACAATAGTCTCTGTGTTACTTGGAATTTTCCTCCGTGTTGTTCCAGAATATTTGTATCGTAGTACTTCAACACTTTGTATCTCATGTTTGCATTTATCGATTGTGTGCACGTCCAGTCGGGCACGTCCAGTGAACCAGGAATAGATGAGTGACCAGAGCAATGTCACCCAGCCCAAAGTCACCCAAACAGCAACAAGTAAGTCCAACATCGTTCCACACTCTTTCTGGATGACTGTTACAGTTAATTTTGTATATACTTTGTATATATCTATGACTGTTGACAGATGCTATTGCTGTAGATAGATCTGCCATTGATTTTCTCTGCACCTGCTGTCATAATTATAATGTACATTCACGTCACATCTGGAACCTTTGCATTTGCAATACAATTATTTTTCTTATTGTTGAAGCAATGTATATGTTGTGACCACTCTTCATTTGAACCATCTCTATGATATGGTTCAAATGGTTGTCACAACATATACTTTTAAGAAGAAATAAAGAAAATATAATTTACTGAAAGCAAAATAGTGTATCCTCATATTAATGTAAAGGGGTCAACTGGTCAACAGCTAAAACAATAATTTCACTTTTGACTTAACATGCTCTCAAAATTTTAATCCACATTTTAAACCTTCCAACACATTAATCCTTTTGTCATGATCAAACAGTGTCTACCTAATGTGTTATTAACATTTATCCATAAATCCGTCTTATATATGTATATATTGCAGATTCAGTGTGTAAACTCACAGCTGTTGTACTTTAAATTCCATACAAAACTGATCTAGCAGTTACTTGAGTACGTCAAATGTTACATAACATCAAAACTTCCTGTTTTTATTAAACTTCCTGTTTTCGGTATGTGCCGAAAGTATCTGGGGCCCGTTTCACAAAACTTCGTATGACTAAAATGTTTGTAAGTGCAAAATTATGATAGTCTGTAAATTTCACATTAACAATGTTTTCTTGTTAATAATTGTTGGATTTACATTTATTGAGCATAGGCTGCATATGCAGCCTATGCTCAATAAATGTAAATCCATAAATTGAAATTTACAGACGATCTTAAATTTGCACTTTCAAACATTTTAGTCGTAAGAAGTTTAAAAAAACGGGCCCCTGCTTCCTAGGTTTCTGGATGATATATTATGTGTTACAAATGTGAAGAGGGTTTGAGGCAGTTTTAAGCACAGAACTTGACTAATTTTCATTAATTTATCCTATTAGAAATGTTTAATATAACAAAAATCATATTATTTATTGTCTCATATGATAACTACAATTATTATATAATACTATTTAGTGTCACAGTGACGTAAAATGTTTCATGTCAAAATAGGCGTCGGTTTCCTGATGGATCCATTCAGCAACATGGAGAAGATACTGTATAAATACATTTTCGTCTAGTAACGGCGCAAGAAATTTGCACCGGTTACTAGAAGAAAAATGTGTTTATGTGTAAGATCGAAGTAGAGCTGAGTGACATTTCGTCAGGAAACCAGTGCCTTTTTGTCATGTGAAGCATTTTACGCTGGTGCGAAGTGCAGCCCCAGTGGCTAACAGTCAGGGCCCGGTTGCTCAAAGCTTCTGTTAGCTTAACAGACTGTTAAATCCTTAGCATTGCTAAGGATTTAACAGTCTGTTAAGCTAACAGAAGCTTTGAGCAACCGGGCCCTGATAACAACCTCGCGTAATTATTCTATTAAACGCCCCTGTGCACTTTTCCCATTAAGAGTTGGCATTATAATTGAAGAAAAAAAACCCATCAATTTCAATTTTGAGATGACTTTACCATGTGAAAATAAAACATTTTTTTAATGAAAATATAGGAGGGGCTACTATTAGAATAAGTGAAAGCAATAAATAATTCACTATTAATTAAGCTGAACAGACATCAGTCAAAATCCTGATCAGACTTCACAGATATACCAAGAACTCTGGATCTACACTGGTCACATGTTCCATTATTCCATTCCTGCCTAAATCGATGAACATTCAGCAATATGTTAGTAGAAGATTATATGGGCCGCGCTCTGTGAAAACCAGCCTTAATGACAATGTCATGAAAGGCTGAAAACGAAGTCGCAAAGTTACGCATAAATTTACCAACGTCACGTCGGATTTTGACACTTGGAATTGTTGCGTCATTTTAATAAGTTGTTCTATTTATAGCCGTATGCTTTACGGCTCACAAATATTTTAATGTTGGATATGCGTGGCAGAATTCTACAGTTGTTTTCATAGTGGTTCAGATAGTTGTCTTTTTTTTCTTCTGTTTCCTTCAAGGAAATACGTAGTAATTTTGTCGATTATTTTTACACAAATGGACATATTGCATTTATGATTTTTATAACATATTATATGGTCGACTTGTGAAATGACATTTGAAACTAAATAACCATACGACCGGTATTTTTAGATAACACATAACAAAATCAGTATTATGTAATCATAATGCTAATATTTCTTTTAAACTTTATTTATATATTTGTATAACATTATTACAAACAAACGCGAGAACAATTGTAGTTGGCGTGATTGGAGGGGGTCTGCATGTTTCTTAATTTGGGTTGAAACCGGAATACTCAAAGAAAACAAACTTATCCTGTCTGGCGACCACCATCTCAGGTATACATGTACCTACAACTTGAAGATCGAACCATCAAATCATTTTGATGAGCAACGCTAACTTTCATTTGAACGTGACAAGCATTACACAAGACACACTCGGGTAAATCTGCATTCATGTATTCATGACTTAATTATGTGTTCCGTAGATCTACATATTGCATGATCATATTTCTGAATGGCGTTACTTTTGTTTCCTTGCGTGGTGATTCACATGGTGCTACAAAAAGTGAGATAAAACAAAAACTATGAAACATATTTGCGTTTTCTTTTCACCATATTGTTTTTGAAAGGTGTCCGCCCGCATTAAAAAATGTAAAAATGTGCAAATTGAAAATGTTGTCATTAATTAAGGCTGGTTTTCACAGAGCGCGGCCCATATATATTTCCATGGAAATGAAAACAAACTGAGGGGTTTCTTGCATGTAACTGTTATTACAAAAGTGTCTGGAAAACACATTATAACTGATTTAGGTGAGCAAGAAATCCAGGATTGTCTTACAATTTAAACCTGAGACTACATACCTTATTACTTAGAACAGACTTTTGAAATGTCAATGAGTTTAACGTCCAAGCAACACTATGGTCATATACAGACCTCCAGATAAGCTGCGTATTTGCTTAAATACCCAATTAAAATAGCCAAAAACCCAATTGAAATCAGGAGTAGCGAGTATCAAAAAGCAATAAAAAAATTGGTGGTAGCTTTATCATGCTGCAGAAAACAATAAACAGACCACAAATATAGCATATTTTTCTTATTTTCCATGAAAACACATCTTGGTATTTCATTAGAATTGTCTCCTTGGAGACAATTCTAATGAAATACCAAGACATGTTTTCATTTCGAAGCAAACTATTCAATAATGGCTGTCTCTTGATGTGTAAACAGTAGTGTGATTTTATTTTACCCAATTAACATTTTGAAATACCCAATTGCTTCAGAAACGATGGAGTAACAATACTCAAATACTAATTCCTTATCTGGAGCCCTGGTCATATAGAGACAGCAGCACAGAGTAAAGTCTCATCTGAGAGACCAGTGGGATGGAACTACTATGTAAGCATTGTTCACGCCTAGGGTGAGGATTGAACTCATAACCTCCAGTATTGTAGTCCAATGCTATATCCCATAGGTCACGCCCCTGGCCCCTTCAAATTCATGTCATGTATAAATGCCCTTGCATGTCAGTTGACAAAATATGCCATGTGTTTATAGTAGAGATATCTGAAAAATAACTTAACATTTAATTAAATAAATCTACATATTCTTGGAAAATTGCATTTATAAATTATTTTTTTACTGAAACAATTTTTGGCAGCATTTATAATATATGGCAAAGCTTAGTTTGTGTATGATACTGAATAATTAAGTTGATAGTTTGTCCCAACAAAATATATGCAAAGGAATGATTTTATTATCTTATATGTTTCAGATATTCGTTCTGTACAAAGTAAAACTGCATCAAACAATCTATACTTTCTAATGGAGATCTAAACATCACGGAATGAGTTATTACATTTTCCAACTATCATAATTGGTTGTAAGTGGCTTGTAAGTGGCCGGTAATATGAAGCTAATTACATAAAACACTTAATATCATCAGCTTTTGTATATAGTGAAAATCCATATTTAAGTCACCATTACACATTATTTTTCACAGATATTTTCTTTTTGAGTAAATAAATAAATAATTAATAGCAGATTGAGAAAATTCACCTTTTCAGCCCTAAATATCTGACATACACTTGTCCATGCCAATTTTTGACTCGCATTAATCAGACATGGAGTACATGTATTTTTTTAAAATCTTAAAAATGTTGGCAAACACTGTTAATCTAGATGAGTATATGTGCCTGTGATTGCAGAATGGAGCTTATGGGTTTTTCAAGTAGTGTAGATCCAGATCAGCCTGTGCATCCGCACAGACTGATCAGGATTTGCACTGTTTGCCATTCCATCAAGGAAACACCCGCCTTGCTTCTACCAAGCAACATAGATCACTATCAGGCTGCAGGAGTGTGCTATTTGACCAGGAGCTACACTCCACAAATCCCACAAGCCCCATTTCTCCAGTAACAGTCACATATTAGGTTAACCTCTAAAATTCCAAATTTCACAGCCATATGTTTCATACAAAACATGCCCACATTCCAGTGGAACTCTTGAACTGCTTCCGAAACTGAAATATTGCTGTTGGATTTCACTGTGAAAACTTAATTGAATCTAACTTTAAGACGAAACCAGTATCACTTCCCAACAGCTGAAAACTCGCAATACGTCACAATTCCACTGATAAATCCTATGCAGCATCCATGTGTAAACACAAGCTCCGAAGCCAAAACAACCGGAAATTGCGTCACATTTTGGCAGAATATCAGCTCGTGCACAGACAGCTATCAATAGTTATATTTATCTCAGTCGATGCTTTCTGATCACAAGAAAACCAGCCGACTGGTTCACAGACCACTCCGACAATTATCTCGAGTGCATAAGAATAGAGTGAGACCCAGTCAGTTATCTGTCTTTCGAATGTCACAGCCTTGACACTGGACACAAACTGGCAAAACCTCACTGCACTCTTTAAAGGCACAAGGTCTCAGAAGATGAGTCAGATATTTAACCGTTTTCATGCTGCGGATATACGCCATTGTGTTTGCGGAAAATCCTAAATATTTTCCTTCTATGCACTCAGAAGTATATGTCGCGACCACCATTTGAACCGTCTCATCGAGACAGTTCAAATGAGTGGTCACAACATATACTTTCATTGAGAAAAAACAAAAAATATTTAATAAATTTCATACCAGTAAAAGTGTATTCCAAAAGGAATGGGTTACTGTGGCACACAAACTGGCAAAAACCTCACTGATTCAAAGCTTACGTTGAATTGAATATTTCCATCCGCAGTGTACATACTGTTTTTCTCAAAGAAACCATGGTTTGGCAACACATGAGAATCGTCTCCAATGTAGGTTGTACCTACACCTTTTAAATGACACTTATGGTCTAATTCTAGAACATCAAAATAATGATTGGTTCACATTAGCAAAGTTTTCTTGCAAACAATTATTGGATTTACATTTATTGAGCATAGGCTGCATATGCAGCCTATGCTCAATAAATGTGAATCCATGAATTTAAATTTCCAGACGATCCTAAATTTGCACTTACAAACTTCTTAGTCGTACCACAGGCAATTGAAGTTCACTCTCCACATTCAGAGCCCCCCCCCATACTATTATATCTATATACGTACTAGTCGGACCAGATTGAGTTCAATCGCCTGTGGTCGTACGAAGCTTAGTGAAACGGGCCCCAGATGTTGTCTTAGATATTCAATGCGTGGCATTTCACTTCATGCACTGGAAATGACCATATCAACCAATCGCCAATTTTTATTTGATCAAATTCCAAAAGGTTTGTGTTATATTCAAGTATATACTATGAGAAACTGTGATAAATAACATATATCTTGTTTTGAGCTTAAATTTTGAGCTGGTGCAAAAAGAAAACACAGACATGCATAATATATACAAGCAGAGTTCTAAATGAATATTCAGATAAAATAAAATAAAACTTATATTGGCTGTATCGGTTCCCAGCCCAAAACTGATTCCTGTATTTGAATCCAAATTGTACTCGGTAAGTCCAAGATATACACTATTAGAACAAATTCCAATTTGTTTTTAATTTCCCAGTTAAATCATAAAATTCCACACAAACATATACAATGTATGAATGATTATGACATCAAAGTGTGCAAAATAATTTTCACTACACCTGAGGGTTAATTGAAACAGAAATAACCACTTGATTAATTAGTCTTCATTTCCTGCATATAATTTTATGTCCTGCATATAATTTTATGTAAATCATTTAACTATATTTGCAAGCTAGCGCTGAAAATAACAGCCAACAAATTAGGAGTATTTTTCTTATTTCTCTCAGTAAATATGTCTTGGAATTTCATTAGAATTGTGTCCTGCGGACTCAATTCTAATGAAATTCCAAGACATATATTCATGATATTTACATGAGCAATAAAAGAAAATATACTGAATTGTTGTCTGCTATTTTCGAACTATTTATAGCCCACATGTTTCCCAGCATGCAAAGAGTTAATAAATGGACTTGTCTCATGCAGTGTGATTTCAGGTGCAACTCTGCACTGTGTCAAAGAGGGAGGGAGGGTACGTGATTATAAGTGGGGGAGGGGTAGAAGCAAGGATTTACAAGCTACACGGCCCTACTGTAGCCTATTTCACCAACATTGCAAAGTATACTTTTCTAGCAAAGTACACTTTGAGGGAGTAATCATTTATTTTTTCTGAAATGCATTATTGCATATATTTGATGATTAAAAGTATGCAGAATTAAAATACTGAATTTATTACATCATCACAGCTAAAATGGCTTTGATAATGTAATAAATTCAGTATAATAAAAATTATCCTTAAATTGAAAATTTCTCCCTCAAAGTATACTTTGCTAGAAAAGTATACTTTGCAATGTTGGTGAAATAAGGCTACTGAACTCCCATAGAAGGGTTACTAGATATCCACAACTGCATGAACAGTCACCTTGGTGAAATTTAAAATGCTGCTCTCACGATCAGGAACAAGGAACGTATGAATCCATGGAAATTATTAATATGTGTTACCAAAACAAATTTTTATAAAAAAAAAAATATACTAAAACTAGTAGACGACAATATTTAATTCAGCATTGCAAAGTTTATTAAACCCCTTCAACACCACAGGCCTGTATAGTGGTATTGGCAAAACATGTAGATCCAGATGAGCCGGCTCGTGACGTGCCGTCCAGGATCTGCACTTTCTGCAAGTAATTTTCACATTTTTTACAAACAAAAACACCCCTTTTTCATAAATGGACTAGTCTGAAAATCATTATGTGATGGTTGCATTGGTTGCAAAATTAACATTTCAAATCAAAATCCATTCCAGTTACATAGGGGTGAAAGGGTAAAGGCCCATTTTAAATACTAATTTTCAAATAGCGTGTGTCATACAACATCAGAACAATGAGGGTAAGATACACTTGCTTACTACTGCATACAGGCCCCAAGGCACATAGACAAATGATAGGATGACAATCACACACACTCCTGTAATTAGCATGTGTGTAATAATAGTACATTGTATTTGTACCCAGTCATGACACGAAGGGACGGATCCAGATATCTGTGCGGAAATTTATGTCCGATATAAAATGTATAATAATGCCAATCAATACGTGGGTATTGGTGAATGAATGTTTATTTTGTCAGAAAATGTGCCAGATGATGTCTCTGATATAAAGAACATTTTGTGCCTACTGAGTGGGCATGTACCTTTAATGGAATACTAGTCCACAAACGAGCATGGAACTATAATCAATGTCGAATATTTAGGGGTGAAAGGGTTAAGCCACATTTCTCCAGTCACAGCCAACATATATTCATAATTTGTCTACAAGTATGGCGTATTAAGTATCGAAAACACTCTCAAATATTCTTTCCCTCATCATTATAAACTAGCTATTGGCACCAATGCAAACTATGGCGGCATGGATCTAAGGAAATTAAGTAAGAACATCAACATAAAATGCCCGTCTTGGTGCGGAACATAATTTGGATGCAGTCTGCGCCAGACAGACACATCAATACTCGATGTAAACACCGCCCCAGCCACAACAGAAAACACGGTATACCACCGCCTACGTTAATCTTTCCAGATGTCCAAACATCTACTGGCAATATCAACTCGCAATCAAGCAGTTTTATTGGCTGATCATGAGCTGTAGCACAGCTCAGGCTCAGCCAATCAAGCTGCTTGCTTTCAGGCACAATATTCAAGTGTTTTCTGATAAAGAAACTGACAAATATTGGCGAGATTAGCGTAGGCAGTGGTGTAAGTAAACACGGCCCAGCCACAACAGAAAACATGATAAGTTAAGCAAACCCATGGGATGAATGAAACTGCCAGAATGGACCAAAATGTTACAGGGACTAAATGTAGAATCTCCACATCTTGCATAATACCAGTCATATCATTTGATTGATTGGGCTTCGATTGTCTATTCAAAAGTAAGATCATATACAGATTCATACTCGAAATCAGGCACAGCTCAGCTTAAGGTTAAGGTTTCGAACGCCTGCAATGCTCACATTCTCCAAATTCTCGAAATCAGGTAGTTTGATTTTTCTGATTTTCATATTGAGAACAAAGTATATACTCCAGTACATTCTCCAAATATGTACTGGAAATCAGGCAGTTTGTTTGGCCGAGGCTGAGTTCAGCCTCGACCAATCAAACTTTCAGATTTCAAGTTCGAGAACATAGTATGTGCTCATGCATTCCCTGATCTGGGACTACACTGGGGAAAATGTTGTAAAGTACGTTCTATCAACGTATTCCCATCATATGTGCGTATGGCACATATGATGGGAATACGTTGATAGAACGTACTTCACAACATTACCACTTGTAATGTTGCCAAGAACGATGTTCAAATGTCAATTTTCTAAATTGATTGAAAGCTGGCACAGGGATACTTTCAAAAATGATGTTGACATGGATTAGTATCAGTTTGCATGTAGAGTACAGCCTCTTTAACCCGTTCACCCCTAAGTAACTGGAATGGAGTCTGAACTAGTCCATTTATGAAAAGGGGGTGTTTTTGTTCTTAAAAATATGAAAATTACTCGCAAAAACTGAAGATACGGACGGCTCGTCACGAGCCAGCTCATCTGGATCTACACGTTTTGTCAATACCACTATACAGGCCTGTGGGCCATAGTGGTGAAAGGGTTAAGTCCCTTCCTACGCTGTTGATAGAAATTGCCGTCTGCTGTTTTTCAATTTTGCTTTAATTCTCGACAAAAACCTGGTTTTGACAGCACATGAGAATCATCTCCACTGGAGACGATTCTCATGTGCTGTCAAAACCAGGTTTTTGTCGAGAAATATTGAAAATAAAACATTTCCAGCAGACGACAACATTTAATTCAGCGTAGTAAGGGTTAAACCGGACATGATGCTTAGACAGGTTCCAATGAAATTCGGGTGCATACACTCCTCCAGGTCATGTTCTTGTGCTTTACAATCATCTTTATCAACAACTTTATTATTTCAATATATTATCACAGATAAATTACAGTGAAATACATCAATTAAACACAGTGATGGGTGTCCGATTTAGAGATGTTCAACTGTATTAATATTAAAATACGGTAATCGAGTTTGCACTGCAGGCCCATACTTATTCCAGGGAGATAATTTGTCCATCACTTTTGCCACTCATTTAACAAGGTTATCTCCCTGTACACTTCACTATTATCAGTTTGCCTGGTGTGCTTCTTTGCAGCATGCAACACTGCTTCTAATGCAAACAAGGGCATCGTTATCACTAAGCTAATCCCCTCGCTGGCAAGCTTGATAAAAAAAAACAAAAAAAAAAAACATAAGCCCTCAGCGACCTTGACCTTGGGTGGTCATATGTGGGTCATATGCAAAACAAAGCACCATCCCTAGACACACATTGTGGCCAAATATTATCAAAATCTGTGAAGTGGTTCATAAGTTATTGAATAAACAAAAATATTTGATTTGCCTTAAAAGTATTGCGGTGCACATAAGGCCTCAGTGACCTTGACCTTGGGTAGTCGAAAGTGGGTCATATGCAAAACAAAGCACCATCTCGAGACACAGAGTGCGGCCAAATATGATCAAAATCAGTGAAGTTATTGAAAAATGAAAGGTGTTACAAACACATGCACGCACGCACATACACACCTACGAACGTACGTACGTACACGGAGTACGTACACGTACATGGACTAATTCTATATATCCTCTTGCCTGATCGGTGATCGAATACTAGACCGGTGACCTGTAGCCTATTTCACCAACATTGCAAAGTATACTTATCTAGCAAAGTATACTTTGAGGGAGAAATTTTCAATTTAAGGATAAATTTATTAATTTTTATTATACTGAATTTATTACATTATCACAGCCATTTTGGCTGTGATAATGTAATAAATTCAGTATAATAATTCTGCATACTTTTAATCATGAAATATATGCAGTCGTTAGTTCTATATGAAATAATGCATTTCAGGAAAAATAAATGATAACTCCCTCAAAGTATACTTTGCTAGAAAAGTATACTTTGCAATGTTGATGAAATCGGCTACTGGTTTGCATTGTCATAAAAAGATGGCTAAAAGTGGCACTGGCTAAGTTTGTGTTGCGGTTGGGGCACCAGACACCAGTTGAACATGGGAATAGCGGGTTTTACACAGTCACTGGTATATTTATAACCTTGTTATTAAACCTGAGCCAATAAACAGACCTATCAATCAATCAATCAATCAAATACGGAATACCCCAATGATGCCAATTTGTCTAAGTCTTTGACCTTGACTCGACATAAGAGGGGTTCCAAATTTTCTAAGTCCTTGAACTTGACCTTCACTCGACATAAGAGGGTTCCAATTTTTCTAAGTCCTTGACCTTGACTCGACATAAGAGGGGTTCGTAGAATTGTCACCGAATGATGGAGGATTATCATGTGAATTTTCAATTGATGGATTTTCATTTATTGAGTATAGGATGCAATGCAGCCTATGCTCAATAAATGAAAAATCCAATAATTGATGCATGTGTGAAGTTCTGTGACAGTAAACAGAAATAATAAAGCATTTAACCCTTACTACGCTGAATTAAATGTTGGTCGTCTGCTGGAAATGTTTTATTTTCAAAAGCCTGTTTTAACAGCACATGAGCTGTCATGTCAAAACAGGTTGTTTGCTAAGAATTAAGGCAAACATGAATGAAAAACAGCAGACGACATTTTCCGTCTCCAGCATAGTGAGGGTTAAGTTTTGAGGGTTAAGTTTTGAGAACGAGCTAAGTCTGTGACCTTCAACTTGAGACTACCAGAGTTTGAGGGTCATGGAATCCGCACGGTCTGATCAGAATCTGCAATGCCCACCATTCCATCAATGAAACGTCTGTCATGCTTCTAACAAGTAATATAGATTGTTACCATGCTACATCTGTGTGCAATTTAATCAGGAGCTACACTGGTCATAAATCCCACAAGCCCCGTTTTAATGGAAGGCTAATCAAATATGAAACATAAGTATAAGCAAGATAGCGGACAGATGTTATAGCAGAGGAAATGCCAATAACTGCGTTACGCAAGATAAAATACATCACCCATATCATTCCTGGTATACACTGCACACTTTCACATCAGGCTGCTGCAGCATCAACCGCGATAACACACAGCTTGATTGTATATTGCCGATACAATAAATCTCTTGTTTCATGCTTTATGCTGGTCACATATTTCATAAACAATTTCTCCATTAAACCTTAGACCACTACTCACAACAATTGTCGTCTGTTCCTTTTATATCTTGCCTTATTTCTCAATAAAAACATGGTTTGACAGCACAAAATTGTTGTGTGTAGCGGTCTAAGGGTTAAATTTATCTAAATGCCCTGATACACCTGATTTCAAAAATATTTTCATTGCAAGAAATAATCTGCTACTCCGGCTTACCAATATAAAACCCGAAGGCAAATGTGGAATCAATGACATTTCTTCAAAAAATTCAACAGCTTTGCTGCATTTCAAGTGGGCTATTATCGCACATTACGATAAGCAGCATCTCACTTACACATTAAGGCATCAATAATCTATTTTTTTGTACTGTGGAATTTATAAATACATGTACAGTAATGAAGGAGCAAAGAAGATTGACTGGTTGAATGTATGTTGTTGAATGTTAACCCTTTCCCTGATAGAGACGACTTTTCACGCCTCTGCAGAAGATGTCTTTTGAAAACATTGTGGGAAAAGGAGAAATTGCTTGTAACAAGCAATTTCTCCTTTTCCCACAATGTTTTCTACTCTATCAGATAATTTAACCATCATTTGACCCAGCATTTCATTCTTTTATTCAGATGTTTTCGATTTGGAAGAGTTGAAATATCGCAAAACAGGGAAATGGTTAAATTACACAAGAAGGTTCATCAGTAGATTGGAAAATACAGGATACTAATATTATTTGTACAATATTTAATTAATGGCCTGCAACCTTCAAGTATACAATGAGCATGGAAAAAGGGTCTTGATATAATTAATAACCAAACGCCAGTGCAAGCATTAAGCTGCTATAAGGTATCTTTCAGTATTTCATTTCCTTAGAATATCCACATGTCATACATACACATTAGTATCTGAAGAAAAAGTATGTGTGGCTGTGACTGAAGAAACGGGACTTATGGATTTTGCGTCCAGTGCATATCGCGATCAGCCTGTGCATCCATTTCTCCAGTCATAGCCACATACAAGCCAGTATAATATCTCTTTCAGGGGCGTCGGAACAGGTCCGGCAGGTCCGGCCACTGCTGGATCAATAATTTTGACATACTTGTATTTGTAATTCATATAAAAACAAGAGTGCCGTAAGTCACAAAATAGGCCCGTCGAAGAAGGGCCTGACAGTGAAGATGCAGAAATGTGAAGCTTTCACCAAGGCAAGAAACATTAATGAGAATCTGAAAATCTATAGCATTATTTCTTCCTCTTGTTGTGATAAACAGGTATACTAAGTTAGGTAGAGATGTGTAAAGTAGAAATTATATAGAATTGGATACAAAAATGTAGAAATAAATGCTAAGTTAAAAAGGTGATATCTTTGCTAAAAATATTTTTTTCGGAATAAAAACACCAAGGTGCACATCTTCACTATGTGTAGAAAGCGTGTGTATAGTTTCAGATCGATTGACTAAATGGTTTCAGAGGAGTTGTGTACACAAACTCTGTACCCTATATAGAATTGCATAGAAAAATGTAGAAAAAATGGCTAAGTTAAAAAGGTGATATCTTTGCTAAAAATATTTTTTTCGGAATAAAAACAACAAGGTGCACATCTTCACTATGTGTAGAAGACATGTGTATAGTTTCAGATCGATTGACTGAACGGTTTCAGAGGAGTTGTGTACACAAACTATGCTCTTTTTCTGTCCGCCATACCCGCCCGCCGCCCGCCCCATGGTAAAACATAATACGTACCGTATAAAAAGGAACGTAAATATTTTTTCTACAATTTTGATGATTTCTCATTAAAAGTGTATGTTGTTACCACTCAGTTGAACGGTTCAATTGAGTGGAAATGCTTAATGTAGAATTGGAACAGGCAGAAATACTTACAAATAATTCAAATCAGCAATGTCAGCAATCTATTTTCTTTTAAAACAGTTTAAATTTGCATGGTTACCGATACCAGAATTCGGAAATTTGGCAGGAATTGCTGTGCTAATCTGAGCAATACTTTTCACTAATTTAACTAAAAGCATGAACCTTCAAAGAATAGCAGCTATCAAAGACAATCCGGGTAAAATTCGGGTAAACACACACGTTATTCACAAATTTTTTTTTTGTGAATTAGAAATTGTTTGCACAGGAGAATTAACCTCTCTAAAACAGACACCACAAACGCCTCAATGGTCATAATTAATTTTCATGAGATTCACTGCAACTTAACACTAAAGATAATTTCTTTCACACATTGAAACTAAGGAGAAATCATTCTAAACCAGACACCCTGGGGACCTCCCAGGGTGTCTGGTTTATAGAGAGATGATAGAGATGGTTTATAGAGAGATGATAGAGACAGATCTACAAAGCATGGGCGGATTCAGGGGGGGGGGGGGCAGACCCGGCGCGCGCCCCCCCTAAAATTTGCCGAGTAAAGATTTTTTACAAGCTACAAGGCACGTTTCATGCCAAATGCCATGTATTCCATGCATTTTTCGGTCGTTTTCATATTGTTTCAAAATTTAAACGTTTTCAATCAAAAATCATGTCTAAACATACTGTGACAGTGTCAATATTTTCGCTCCAAAATGCGCCAGAACGCAGGAAATGCGATGTAGATTTGCAAAATTTTCCGGGTGGGAATGCCCCCGGACGCCCCTAGCGCTATCTCGACTATTTTGCAATACTTGACTATATTAAAACTCGTTCGATAATATAGTCAAGTATTGCAAAATAGTTACGCCCCACCTAACCCGAAATCCTGGATCCGCGCCTGCAAAGTCAAATATAAAGATAGCACAAAGAAACCACTCTAAACCAGACACCCTGGGGACCTCCTGGGGACCTCCTGGGGACCTCCTCCTCCTGGGGACTCCTGGGGACCTCCTGGGGACCTCCTGGTCCTGGGGACCTCCTGGGGACCTCCTGGGGACGTCACAGTGTCCTGTTTAGAGGGATTTCACTGTACTATCTTAACCCTTACACCGCTATCTTAACCCTTACACCGCTATCTTAACCCTTACACACCGCTATCTTAACCCTTACACCGCTATCTTAACCCTTACACCGCTATCTTAACCCTTACACCGCTATCTTAACCCTTACACCGCTATCTTATTTTTTTTGTCGTCTGCTGTTTATTTTCTATTTTCCATTTTTATCATCAGAAACATGCTTTGATAGCACTTTAGAATAATTTACAATATGCTTTGACAGTACTTCAGAATCATTACCATTGGAAATGATTCTGAAGTGCTGTCAGTCAAACCATGTTTTTATTGGGAAATAAGGCAAGATATAAAAGCAACAGCAGACAACAATTGTTGTGTGTAGCGGCCTAAGGATTAAACTTGCCTCTACGAATCCTCAGTTGTACATGTACGTCTTAGTGCAATGAGATAGCTGTGTGTCTAGTTTAGGGAGGTTTCACTGTACTATATTAAATTTCCCTTTTACAAAGACTTGGTTGTATATTTGTTCGTGCAACATGCTGCAGTTCATTGACTGATTCACCTGCCTGAATCAGTCTTCCACTATATGATATAAAGGTCTTTATGACGCATGTGACCAGCATAGAAAAGCATAGGTTAAACTGTCATTTATACTCGTATGTACTTATACATATAACAGACTGATCCCAAGCAGTTATTCAGCGACAAAACAGCATTAAATTAACGGAATGTTGACCAGCATAGGCCCAGATCAGACTGCGCAGTCTGATCTGGGGCTATGCTGGTCGCACATGTTATAATGTTCCTTTTCTCAGCTAGAGGCCATCTTCGATAGACAATGGCAAAATGGCATCAACTGATATTGCAACCAGTGTAACTCCTGATCAGGTACAAACACATACAACATTCCACTAGGAACCTGGGGGCCGTTTCACTAAACTTCTTACGACTAAAATGTTCCTAAGTGCAAACTTATGATAGTCTGTAAATATCACATTAACAATGTTTTCCTGCAAACAATTATTGGATTTACATTTATTGAGCATAGGCTGCATATGCAGCCTATGCTCAATAAATGTAAATCCATCAATTGAAATTTTCAGACGATTCCAAATTTGCACTTATGAACATTTTAGTCATAAGAAGTTTAGTGAAACGGGCCCCTGGAGTTTTAGTTATCTTTTTAATAGTATCACAAATGTTACACTTACTAAAATGGCAAACAGAGCAACCCCTGATCAGACTGTGTGGATGAAGAGACTGATCTAGGACTGCACTGGTTGCATATTCGTTTGAATCTCACTTCTCACGGAGCACGAAATAATAAGTAAACATGTTGAGTAAGTGAATCTTAATGTCAGGTATCAGATTCGATACTTGGCTTAGCGAGTTGTTCATTACAGCTATCTCCTACAGCTTTAATCAGATCCCCTTGTTTTTATTTTACAGATGTACCTGAAAACGTATGGCTGAATAAATAACTACCTTTGTGGATTTGTTGAATCTGGAACAGGTGTTTAACGGCCACTGAACAGAACTTAGCAGTCTTAGATGAGGAGGCATAGCTCAAAACTGTTAGTCAGTTATTGGCATGGTTTCTTTTTTTTTTTAGCCATTATTTTGACACAATATTTATTGTTAACTGTTATTGGCCCATTTTGTCAATGTTATCACTATTTTTTTGTTATCTGCTAATTGCAATTTTTATTTTATGTTCTGTTAGCCAAGCATCACCATCATGCCCCAATGTCAAACTCGTGGATAAACAGTCTTGACTATTGATTATCAAACATTTTTGAGCATGAACTGAATACACAATTGAAATCAATGATTAGAGGAGACTGAGCTCAGTTACCAAGTGATGAAGACTTATTTATGACTGTCCCTGGAGAAATGGGGCTTATTGAGTTTGCAACCATAGTAGTCCCAGATCACACTGTGCAATCCGAGTCCTACATTTATTATGGCAAGTCAAATGCACAATAATTCCTCAAACCCGGGTCATGCATTTGGCTTGCCATAACTTGCCATGATTGCGTTGAACAAACATTCACCATGAACAAAACATTTAGATCTGTACAAGGCTGCATGAATCTGTGTTCACTGATGAGTAATTAAACTGGTAAAAAACGCAACAAGCCCATTTTATGGCACGGTGGGACAAATATACCAACAGTAAACAAACATGTTGTATGTGGCTGTGACTACCTCTGCAGTCAGCTCAGGATCTGCACTCTTCGCCATTCCATCAAAGAAACACATGTCATGCTTCTAACAACCAACATACATTGTTATCAGGATAAAGGATGTTGTTATTTGATCAGGAGCTACGCTACACTGGACTCATTGCAATATGAGCTATGATTGTGCACCAGGGAACAAATGATGGTTGATTATCAGCATAAGATGAGAAATCCATGTTAAACAGCCCCCTATAGAGCTGGCAGTAGCAAGCACTTGGCTACCTTACTACCATATTAACCCTAAATATTCGGACACAATTTTCTTTGGGAAACTTTCATCCAAATGCATTGTGATTGTGATTAAACCAATATTGCTAAACTAACTTAGTAAATATTGGCGCACTCACCGTTGTTGGAAACCATATGTGTTTATGTGTTTCCCCCAAATAAATGGTGTCCGAATATTTAGGGTTATTACGGTACTTAACTATCCCCTGGTACTAGTAGTACATTCTCTTTAACTCTTTGCATGCTGGGAAACTTGTGGGCTATAAATAGTTAAAATCTAGCGGACAAAAATTCATCATATTTTCTTGTATTTCTCCCCGTAAATATCATGAATATGTATTGGAATTTCATTAGAATTGAGCCCTGAGGACTCAATTCTAATGAAATTTCAAGACGTATTTACAGAGAAATAAAACATATACTCCTAATTCGTTTGGCGGATATTTTCGCCGCTAGCATGCAAAGAGTTAAAGGCACTGTGTCTCAGATATGTCGAGAAACTGATGAAACAGAATTTACCGTTTGTATATACACATCGGTGGTTTTAATATTTCAGGTGCTTCATAATTGATATAGCTCATACACTCTGGCTGGGCGTAACAAGGCAGATAACTCTTAATTGGTAATGGCATATCTTTGATTGGACGCTCGTTCTGGCACGGAGATTAACGATTAGTGTAAATGGTAGCCCAGTTCATGCAGGGTCGCTGGATATAATTCTCATTTCTCCGCAAATGTATATACCACATATACACAAGGCTGTTTATTGATGAAGAGACATTATTTCCTTACTATCATATGATCTTCAAATGATTCACTATAAATATATTCAGCGAAGACTCCGCCAAGAATCATTAAATTGCCAGCAATATGCGCTGATTGAACGGATTATAAAGGCTTCCCTCAGCATGTTTCCAAATGAAGTTTGAGACCTAATTTTTCAATGAAATCTCATTTATTACATGGCTACCACTTGTCTATCATGCATTTATTTGTCCATACTTTCTTGGAAGCATATAAGTTTGATTGACTGAATGATTGATGAATTGAAACACTGAGGTTTGTTTGCGAATTGTCATCAATAACATGATTTAAATGTGCTGACAACACAATATTTTTTTGAAAAGTATGACTGCTTGATTAATTACCTAGTATGATTTTACATCAATTCGACAACATGGCTATACAATCAGGAATACAACTGTAAGATTACAGATTCGGCAGATAAACAATATCATTCCACCCCTGAAACCAAAACATCCTGATCTAGTGTCAGGTGCCCTAACCACATCGGACATTTGGAGTTTTGGGTGAATACTACCAGTAACATTGGTGATGTGAATAATGATGCAAACATAAGGAAAACACTGTCTAATACAGGTAAGTGACAGAGTTGATTGATTGATTGATTGATTGATCGATCGATCGATCGATCGATCGATCGATCGATCGATCGATCGATCGATCGATCGATTGATTGATTGATGAGTGAATGAATAGAAACAGTCTGCAAAATGTATTTAGGGAAATATACCCCTTACAATGCTGAGTTTTATCATCTGCTGTTATTTTTGTTTTCAGTTTTTCTCATGAAAAACATGCTTTGACAACACTTGAGGATGGAAATGATTCTAAAGTGCTGTCAAACCATGTTTTTACTGAGAAAAACAACAAAATATAAAAAAACGAGTAGTATGTTCCCAGCATTCCAATGGATAAATAGGCATTCAATCTGCAAAACAATGACAATAAAATATTCCAACCCTACCTTGGGCTCGCGATTCCTCCTGAACCTGTGTGTAAAATTGATCCTGAATCGGAAAGGTCGTCTCTCCGTCATCCTAGTTCTAAACTTCTTCCACGATTCGCGAAACCCCTCAAACAGCGGCATGAAATTCAGCAGCAACTAATAGTAATCCCTATTGCAGATGTGCCGATACGTCGTCCATGAATTTAATCCATTTAATGTGTGTTCTTTCAAATAAAACAACAAACTTCCCGGCTTCGCAGACTGATTCCTGAGAAGCGTTCAAGCACAATGAGAACTTTCACTGTAGATCTGGTGTAGATTTATCAGGTGAATTGTGGCCGTGACTGGAGAAATGGGGCTTATGGGATTTGTGACCAGTGTAGCTCCTGATCAAATAGCACGTTCATGTAGCCTGGTAACGATCTAGATTGCTTGTTACTTGCATGACAGATGTTTTATTGATGGTAGGGCGGACAGTGCAGATCCTGATCAGACTGTGCTGATGCACAGGCTGATCTGGATATCTACACTGATCGTAAAACCCGTAAGCCCCATTTATCCAGTCACAGTCACAAATAAATCAAACCAGTCTAATAAGCCTTGGCAGTGGAAATGTATCATTATAGACGCACACCATCGACTTATTACAATATATTGTCAGAAAAAGATTTGTGGCAGTCTCGTGAAAAGGTATGTTTTGTCATTTCCAAAAAGATTGGACACAGATCAGTCCGATCTCGGCAGTATCATGAAATGTACATTTTTTTTACATTTCTGAACAGAATAGATCCAAGTCAGACTGCACAGATCTGCAGTCTGACCTGGGTCTAGTCTGATCATAAATACAGTTGAGTCTCTGCTAAAGAAAGATAGCAATTATATGGTAAAAAGCATCGACTGTTTCCAGTGTTTGTCTTTGTCAAAGTTTAGAGTCGATATTCAGACTCATTCACTATGCCAAAACGTTTTGTTGTGGCACCATTGTTGAATGGTCTTACAATGGTCTGTTTGTAATTTGTCATGATTTTAGCACTCTAAATAAAGAAAGCAGTAAAACTTTGGTCACTCTATTTTATTATTGCATTCCGTTTATCCAAATTTTCAGTCATTATGATTGCTGAACTCCATCATGATAAGTGGCCGATTTATGGCAAACAGGTGATATATACCCATCAGTATGGCATGAAAGTTCCTTGACCAAAATATCTCTCTGGGGAGAAAAGTTATACATATTAAGATTGGGGAAGAGTTTATCTGAATTCACCAGAGGTCACCAGTAGTGAATGGATATACTATAGCAACGGGAAAGTGTGAGAATTGACGGGTAATGACGATTAACATAATTATATTATAAAACAGAATTGTAACCATCAATGTATAAAATGATTGAGCAGTGGTTTGTATCAGATGAAACTTCTGCGAAAAGTGAGAAAATAAGATGAACACTTGAAAAGTTTGTTACGCACAAAACTGGTAATCTATTTTCACTGAAATCATATTTGAAAATGTTCTCAAACTATTTCTATCCAATGTTTATACCAAATGTTACAAAATATTACGAAACTAATAACCTCTCTGGCAGCCAGGATAATAACAGGAGCATAAGTACTCAGTGACCTTGACCTTGGATGTTCAGATGTATGCTCAGCAAAGCGCAATCCCTAGACACACATTGTGGTCAAATATTATTAAAATCAGTGAAGGGGTTAAACAGTTATTAAGAAATGACAGGAGTTACTAACGTACATAGATACGCACATACATGAACGAAAGACACTATTTTCCCTCTTGCCTATCGGAGGAGATAATAACGCCTCTGTTCACCCTAACAAAATCCAACAACACAGTTACAGCTCCCAGTGATGCAACAAACCCGGGATTACTGTCATCAACATCGGAAACCTGCTTTCTCATTCCACTTCGAGCACTTGCACTCCACAGGTGAGCCAATTAGCTCAGAACGAATCAATTACACGTTTGTATGGTAGCAAACATGTGCTCTTTGTTATCCATGTTATGCGGTAATCAAGACTGTACGCAAGATAACAGACATTAAAGCAGCTGATTTATTGCTGAAAATTATTTTGAACAGAAAATAAAGATATCTACCGGAATGTGTATTACTTAAATATCACTTAAACGAACCTGAAAATTGTATTGGAAGCAAACATAATTATAATCTATGTCTTCCATGCCACAAGGTTTATTATCCATAATGTATGCAAGATACCACATTACCACATCAGATTTATTGGCAAAAATCATTGAACGTTAATAAATAGTCACCATATTTTAAGAAATAACCTATAAATGAAGTTGCCAATTAGAGAAAATTCCAGTCATTTCGATCAGAAATTAGCTCCAACTGTTAATGGTACAAATAGATTTTCTTTCAAAAGCTAACAACTTATTTTTGACCCACAAAAGTGATTTGGTATAGTATCTTGTACTTGCTCATAATTATCATTACTCAATGCCAGTTTCTGGAAGGCAGTACAGCAGAATCTGATGCCATGACAAAATGGTCTTATTGGATGTTTTTTGCGCATACAGTAAGCCTTTTTGCCAGAACAAAGTTTATATGTACATTCAGTGGCGAATCCAGGATTTCGCCGAAGGGGGGGGCCCAGTCAAAATTTGAACAACTTATTTTCAGTACATAATGCTCATGTGATTAGTTACCTCGATTAGTTGCGAATGATAACACTTGCAATCTACTCATGTTACAGTCGGTAGGCTACGGACGGTACGGGAGTAGATTGCAAGTACCGTTCGCAACAAGACCTTGATCTGATAATATCACCCTTATTTGACAGTGCTTGTTATTTTTTTTACAGATTGCAAAAATCTCAATTTCCAAAAAATATCTGGAATCCTGAAAGGGGGGGGGGGGGGTCGGGGGGGAGGGCCCCCTGGGCCACCCCCCTGAATCCGCCACTAACATTGTACTCTTATGCAAATGGTAGTATTCATCAAACCAATGTTCTACTGTCAGAATGTTATGAGCAGATGCATATCAAGAAAATTAGTTAATGACTATAATTTTCCTGTGAAATGAAAAAATTATAGACGACGTTTCGCTAGCGATAATGCTGGAAAATTGTACAAAGAATTTACACTGCTGTGTGCCTAATAGGAAAGTGTGAAACTAACAGAGAAAAGGATGAATCATGATAGTGAAGCATTTCTACCTATTCCTGAGTCTTTACTTGCATCCCATCCTGAAATCAAGCAATGTTATAGGAATGAATGGCCTTTTTGTTGAATTTATCGGGGAATAAACTTGGAAAAGTCGCGGGAATACTGGACGAAGGCCGGAAGGCCTCGTCCAGTATTCCCGCGACTTTTCCAAGTTTATATCCCCGATAAATTCCACAAAAAGGCTATTCATTCCTTATAATTCCAGCATTTGAAATAAATTCATCAAGAAAATGTGTTTATTTTCCGTTTTCTTAAGAATTATTTTAACTGCGCCTCACGATTACGGAAAGTAGTTCGGCGTGGGAGTTTACTGGGATATAAATTTTGGACAGAGACTTGCTACGGACCAATCAAATGTTAGGGAAGTGTGTAAATATTTTTGTGCTGGAATTATGATTGGTTGAGCCACAATTTCGGGCAACCAAACTGTTTGATTTTGAGCTATCATGGTCTTGTGACGTCAATGACTCGAAATACAATGCATTTCTAATACAATGTACATGTAGTTTGGTCTAATTTTAAACAGTTGTAAAATTGTTAAGAAATATTTGGAATCATTGCAATATTATAAAACAATTAAGCAGGGTCAATAAAACTGTTGTAGCCATATCCACAACAGACTTCACTCCACGTTCATCAAATACTTCTAATATGCGTTCCAATTATAATCCTCATTAAAGGTACATGCCCACTCAGTAGGCACAAAATGTTCTTTATAGAAATTAAATAAGTGTATAATTGTGTCACTATTCCACCAGTTCTAAAACGTACGAGTGCCCGCTGTACAGATATAATCATTTAGTAATATGTATTTTATTGATAGTGACTCGCGGTACTATCAGGCTATTTTCATATGCAAATGAGGCATATTTTTTAATTATTTATACTAATTAAATGTGTCACCTGAAAAAATAATATTTTCGACAGATTATGAAGTATGATCATTGCACATCAAAAAATAAATACAGAAAATAAATAGTAATGACCGTTAACATTTTATGGAAACACAGTTATCGCCCCTGATATGAGTGTGGAAATTTACGTCTGATATAAAATGTATAATAATGCCAATCAATGCATGGGGTAATGGTGAATGAATGTTTATTTTGCCAGAAAATACCTCATATAAGAACATTATACCTATAAAGAACATTTCGTGCCTACTAAGTGGGCATGTACCTTTCAAATTGGAACTCATATTAGAAGTATTTGGAAAAATTAAAGTTATTAAATCCACAAACGATTTCACTAGGCGTTTTGCACCATCTCCACCATCAATTGGCAATGCCTTAATCAAACCAATGGTGCCAACTGCATACCCCCCATGATTCCACAGAAACCGTCTACATTTCCAGCAACAAATACCTGCATCAACCATGTTACGGCAATCAGAATTTACAGGTAAACAAGATATCATCACACGAAAAACCTTGTAGACTTGTATACAATACCAGACATTGTTGATGTGTTGTTCCACTTTGATCAAGGTGACCATGACATTGAATTTGCTGACTGAGAAATATTTTCTATGGCCGTTCACAGATTTAAGACCTTAAATCGTTGCATGCTAGTGGTGAGGTGAGACTAAATATAGGAATGAATGGCCTTTTTGTGGAATTTATCGGGGTATAAACTTGGAAAAGTCGCAGGAATACTGGACGAAGGCCGGAAGGCCTCGTCCAGTATTCCCGCGACTTTTCCAAGTTTATATCCCCGATAATTTCCACAAAAAGGCCATTCATTCCTTATAATTCAAGCATTTGAAATAAATTCATCCAAGAAAATGTGTTTATCTTCCGTTTTCTTAAGAATTATTTTAACTGCGCCTCACGGTTATGGAAAGTAGTTTGGCGTGGGAGTTTACTGGGATATAAATTTTGGACATAGACTTGCTACGGGCCAATCAAATGTTAGGGAATTGTGTAAATATTTTTGTGCTGGAATTATCAGCCAACAAATTAGGAGATATTTTCTTATTTCTATGTAAATGAACTTCATTACAATTGCGTCCAGAGGGGACGCAATTCGAATGAAATTCCAAGACATATTCATGATATTTACAGAGATTTAAAAAAAAAATATAACGAATTGTCGTCTGCTATTTTTTAACTATTTATAGCCCACAAGTTTCCCAGCATGCAAAGAGTTAATTAGCAAATGTGTTACCTGTGTGGATCATACACATGGTGTGCTCATAGAGTTAATTGATGTGCCAAAAAGTGTTATTATTCAATAATTCCAGCACCAAAATATTTACACAATTCCCTAACATTTGATTGGCCCGTAGCAAGTCTCTGTCCAAAATTTATATCCCAGTAAACTCCCATGCCGAACTACTTTCCGTAACCGTGAGGCGCAGTTAAAATAATTCTTAAGAAAACGGAAAATAAACAGATTTTCTTGATGAATTTATTTCAAATGCTGGAATTATAAGGAATGAATGGTCTTTTTGTTGAATTTATCGGGGATATAAACTTGGAAAAGTCGCGGCAATACTGGACGAGGCCTTCCGGCCTTCGTCCAGTATTCCCGCGACTTTTCCAAGTTTATACCCCAATAAATTCCACAAAAAGGCCATTCATTCCTGTACACACTGATACAATGTCAGCTTAACATAATGGCAACTAATGCGGACCCTGATCAGACTGTCTGGACGTGCAGGCTGATCTGGGACAACTCTGTTCGCACATGACTTCACAAAATGTAGACACAAACAATTACAAAATCCTCATCTGGTACCAAGTACCATTCCAACAATTCTATATGCAGGTATTTCCTGCAATGAGAACCTGCTCTGCATGCTGCCCATTCCACCCAGATCTGATAATCAACATATTGATTAGAGGTTACCAGTAGCGTATTTCACCAACATTTCAAAGTATACTTATCTAGCAAAGTATACTTTGAGGGAGAAATTTTCAATTTTAGGATAAATTTATTATTTTTTATTATACTGAATTTATTACATTATCACAGCCATTTTGGCTGTGATAATATACAAAATTCAGTATAATAATTCTGCATACTTTTATTCGTTAAATATATGCAGTCCTTAGTTCTATATGAAGTAATACATTTCGGGAAAAATAAATGATTACTACTCCCTCAAAGTATACTTTGCTAGATAAGTATACTTTGCAATTTTGATGAAATCGGCTACTGATGAACCAGTGCCACCAATTCTTCTTCATATATTTAGCAATTTGTATAATTATATCCTTCCATCCATCAATGATGTGTACGAGGGTATGTTATTGCAATTCAAGTTACCATATCGCTTGTTATGAAATTCAGACTGGCTTCCACGTTCGTAACTATCTGCCCCTCAGCACAGCAGTGATAATAGTATTTATACATGGAAATCTATCCCCAATGCACATATGTTTATTCCATAGACATATCATTGAATATAATGATTTCTATCGGGGAAACATCACATGGATGTCCAAATTAACCCAAAATTGACATGTATTTCCCTCACATTCTTATGTCTCCATCGTAATAGTATTTCTCACATGTGAGCAATGAATCAGTACATGAAGTAAATAGTGTCAACAGCAGACCAAACTCACTGGATATATCAGTACATTCAACTCTTAGGCCATACAAAAAGTATGTTGGTCCTCAAACACGGCGTTCGCGGAATGTGACGCAGGAGGGAGGATTTTAATATATGTTTTTTTTTGTGAAATGTTCGTCTCTTGATTTTTTTCAAGTCGCCAGATGCATGTATGTTCTATAAAGTTACTATAATTCCAGCACAAAAATATTTACACAATTCCCTAACATTTGATTGGCTTGTAGCAAGTCTCTGTCCAAAATTTATATCCCAGTAAACTCTCACGCCAAACTACTTTCTGTAACCGTGAGGCGCAGTTAAAATAATTCTGAAGAAAACGGAAAATAAACACATTTTCTTGATGAATTTATTTCAAATGCTGGAATTATAAGGAATGAATTGCCATTTTGTGGAATTTATCGGGGATATAAACTTGGAAAAGTCGTGGGAATACTGGACGAGGCCTTCTGGCCTTCGTCCAGTATTCGCGCGACTTTTCCAAGTTTATACCCCGATAAATTCCACAAAAAGGCCATTCATTCCTATAATAACCTCTTTACATGTGGAAAAACACTAGATGTATTGATTGGATTTAACATATGTTTTGCATGGTAGTGTTTTTTATCATGTGGCGAATTTACAGTACAATTTTATTCTCCCATGAAGATAAAATGTTTGATGCGCAGGGATTTTTCTGACAGCGATATCTGAGAACCAAAGTACATTTTTGAATGGCCGTGAAAATAACAGCCAACAAATTAGGAACATTTTTCTTATTTCTCTGTAAATATGTCTTTGAATTTCATTAGAATTTAGTCCACAGGTCCCAATTATAATAACGTTCCAAGATATAATCATGATTTATCCCGTCAACACAGTGCGTATGTGCCGTGAAACACGGTGCCGTGAAACATTTTTGATATCCAGTCAATACAATTTTTGCATTTTACAGCCATTTGTAGGTGTTGACGCATTTGTTGGCGCGGCACGGAAACGGGAGGTGCTCGGCAGAGCCTCGCCCATCCCGTTTCCTGAGCCTTGCCAGATATTTTTTCCCATTCACGGCACTAACCTACTATTCTCTATCTATTTTCCTTATTTCTGAACCAAAGTATATGTTGTGACGGTTCAAATGAGTGGTCACAACATATACTTCTGATGAGAAATAAAGAAATTCTTGAGCCTTGCAGGGAGAAATAAAAGAAATATACTGATTTGTCGTTGTCGTCTTGTTTTGAACTATTTATAGCCCACAAGTTCCCAGCATGCAAAGAGTTAATCTGGATATTTTTCAGTGCAATTTACCTCTGTAATGGCACTGCGGATGTCTTTGGGTATCTACATATATCGCTGAATTACAGTGGAACCTCTCGAATCCCAACACCCTGGGGACCTCCCAGTGATATTTATTAAACTCATTAACTGATTTTAATAAGAAACTCCAGATAGCCTCATTTCTTATGAAAGCAGTCAACTTGCTAAACAAATATCATCACTCATGCAAGATCCTATACAGTTGAATCAACATCAATCACCCAAATGATAAGCCAACATAGAACTGGTGTTAGAACAACAACAAAACCAACAACAACAACGAGGGAAATCATTGTCTTGAACTCAAGGTGCACTGATCTGTATCACTGGGAGGTTCCAAAACTGACAACATAACGCTTCCTTCCATCACTCACTGTCTCGCGGTTCACTTTCTACACAATACGCTTATCTGCCCGAGTACTGGCGTTATATGTTACACGCCATGCGATTTTGTATCTTCGAACATCTGCCTAATTTCATGAATTACGTTTACAAAATTTTCATTATTTTCCGTAAATGGCGTCAAAAGTTGACAAAATTTTCAGAGTACATATTCCGCATGTACTCTTAAAATGTTGTCAACTTTCAACTTTATTTATGAAAAATATTGTAAAGTTTGTAAACGTATTGAATGAAATTACACAGATGTCCGAAGGTACAAAATCGCATGACGTGTCTCGTATGGAACCCGAGTAACACAAACAGGTGCACATTGTATTGGATGTATAATGGTGAAAGTTGAAAGGGTTTAACATGCCACCAACATGTAAGGTCATAAGTGGATGTGAATGGAGAAATAGGGCTTATGGGATTTGTGACGAATGTAACACACTCCTGTAGCCTGATAATGATCTATATTGCTTATTAGACGAATGACGGGTGCTTCATTGAGATGAAATGGCTAACAGTGCAGATCCTGATCAGACTGTGCGGACGCACAGGCTGATCTGAATCTACACTGGTCGCAAAACTCAGAAGCCGCATATCTCCAGTCACAGCAACATATAGAAATATAGTTTAAGTTGCAAACCTCGATGAATTTCGGAATCGATGTCCAATTCTCTCTATACCAACCTATCTTGAGTGTCTACCCATACATACAATATGGAAAATGTTGATGATATCCAACAGCATACACTTTTAACCCTTTGAACCCTGGCTCAAACAGTGCAGATCCAGATGAGCCGGCTCATAACGAGCCGTCTCATCAGGATCTTCTCTTTTTGAAAGTAATTTTCATGTTTTTAAGAACAAAACATACCCCCTTGTCATAAATGGACTAGTCTGAAAACCATTTTGTGACGGTTGGATTGGTTGTAAAAGTAAGGTATCAAAATCCATTCCAATTATTAAAGGTGAAAAGGTTAACGAGACAGAAAGAAATTATTTTATTCTCAGGTCAGTAAAATTATGTATTCTCAGAATGTAATGGCCTAACACCATCAGAATTAAATGAAGTAACAAGAGACAGATAAAACTATGCGCAACGTGTCTCCAGCCAGCTTCAATGAGATCTGATATCGTTTTCAATGAGCAATATGTGCAAAAACTCACTTTCTAGCGTCTCTAGATTGGTATATACGATTTGTTGCATGAATCAGAAGATAACAGACATCATTAACTTACACCAGCTAGATGATCTCGTGGAGAGATCTTCACTACCGAACAAGAAGACATGCATTTCAGATGCCGGTATTGCCGCAAATAAATCACGAGAAACTGCTATTTACACACTGGTAATTTGACAATATTGGTCTTTAAAACTACATTTGCTACGAGGGTATTCACAGTCTGCAGGGATTCCGCTGGCGATCGCCACTTTCGAAATTGGCGATAAAAATAAACAATTGGCGATAACAAATTACAATTGGGGATAAAAAAAAAAAATTCTCGAAAATTGTAATTTTTTATCGCCAATTGTTTTATTTTTTTTGAAGAGGCGATTTTTTTATTTTCCCCAGCGGAATACCTGAGTCTGATCAGGGCATATGATGTTGGCAAACCAATATCTTAAGAATCCAAAATTTCAATCTTTGTATAAAGCAGAAAAATCAAAGAGAATAAACAACTGAAAGTGATTGTTCAAATGAACGGAATGGAAAGTAAATTGTGTTTATATTCCAACAACAGCTTTGGTCATCATATGGAGAAAGAAATAGAGGTTGCTAATGATATAATTATGTTTGAGAATTCCGCCTATTTGGAGAGCTTACAAAATATCATGTAAATTGGCAGATTTTGATTAATTAATTAATTTAAAGTTGATTATCATCCACTTTTAAGATATTATTGTTGGTTGCCACTTTAAAATCACCTCTGCTCACAATGACTATTCAAAAGAGTGGTTAAACGACAACAGCTATGCGACCAATTCCGCCCACAATACCACACGCAAAAAGAATAGGTAACTATTTAAATGTGATTTATCAATGAAATGGACAGATCCATGACTTCAAAATTACAGATTGCAAATGTGATTCCTACACACAAATATCATCAGCTGTTCATCACTTATAAATTATGTATATTTTCACTAGAAAAGACAAACTCTTTTTACTGCTATCTAAATGAGATTTGTTTTTACAGAAAGTGAACCAGCCTTGTGACTGTGACTGGTGAAATGGGGCTTATGGGATTGGTCACCAGTGTAGCTACTGATCAAATAGCACATTCCTGTAGCCTGATAACAATTCTTATTGAAAATCTTATTGCTTGTTAGAAGCATGATATGTGATTCATTGATGGAATGGCGACCAGTGCAGATCCTGATCAGACTGTGCGGATGCACAGGCTGATCTGGATCTACAGTGGTCGCAAAATCCATAAGCCCAATTTCTCCAGTCACAGCCTAAAATCTTGTCTGAGAAGTATCTGATTCATCATCTACCTTTGGCTCCCAGAAAGAAGCAAGACGACTATGTTCATTAATTGCTCCCATTCACAACAAGAAACGAGGCAAAGCCACGAAGGCCAGGTTTTTTCCAAGCATAGACACTTGGATAACATAATTATACCCACTTTTTGTAGACTAGATGGCTGTGGCCTGCATGTCGCGCCTTGGGGCGAGGCATGGACACTAACAAAATAATATAGTAGATGGAAAAACTTTAACCAAAAATCTTTAACCGGACACACGGACGTATGGACGGACGTTTGCCAAAATGCCGACGATATCACGCTTTCCGCAAGCGGGCGCGACAATGATGATAAACACCCATGTGAAGTATCAAGGTAATGGGTGAAGCAGTTACAGAGATATAGTACACGAAAAAACTTAAAAAAAAAGTAATTTGACCTTGAAATTGGGCACAGGGGCCGCACGGTTGGGGGTAAATGAAAATATGGATGATGATAAACACCCATGTGAAGTTTCAAGGTAATGGGCGAAGCAGTTGCAGAGATATAGTATAACGAAAAACTTTTAACCAAAAAACTTTAACTAGACGTACGTTAAAAAAGTTACGTAGAAATAATAGGTGAAGGTAAACGAAATGGTCACATGTTGGATAGTTGTATGTGGTAGGCACCCCTTGGTTATGAAGCTGTGAAAGTTTGGTGGTCCTAGGTGGTACAGTACCAAAGAAATTGACTTAAACACGAAAACTTAACATTGTAAACGCGAAAACATAACATTGAAAATGGCTAAGTCGACTGCACGGAAAAAATGGGTCAAGTTAAAAAAAAGGTAACATGTTGGATAGCGATATGTGGTGGTCACCCCTTGATTATGAAGCTGTGAAAGTTTGGTGGTCCTAGGTGGTACAGTAACAAAGAAATTGACTCAAACACGAAAACTTAACATTGATTGTGGACGCCGCCCGCCGCCTGCCCGCCCGCCCGGCTTTCGCCAATCCAATAGCCTGGATTTTTTTTCAAAAAACCTGACTAACAAACAGGATAAAGTGGTAAAATTTGTTAAAGCTTATAATCACTACACACCACAATATCAATGCATGCAAACAGTGTAGATCCAGATGAGATGACTTGTAACAAGCCGTCTCATCATTACAAGCCCTCTTACCAGGATCTACACAGTGAACGTTTCCTTCATAAAATAATTAAGTCTAACAATTAACATGGAAAAGTCTATTTCAGAAACTTAGGGGTGAAAGGGTTAGCTGTTCAATGTGTGACAGATTTACATCATCTTATTCCTTTTCCATATTATTAGCTTCATCATGCCTGTCATATTGCCTGACAGGAGAAACATATTCTGCTTTTTCACCATTTCTCCTGCCATCAATTTTCATCTCTTGATTTAAATGTTCATCTCCTGTTTTCGACAGTCTTAAAATGCATTTGTGAGTGTAATTTATTTTACATTTCTCAGCCAATTTCAAGAAATTTAAGAATGTTTCATTGCCATTTTCACACACTTTGCATAAAGTCTGTGTTTCAGAACACCGACTTAATTATTAGTGTGTACTGACCATTGTGTTGTCACAAGCCGGCTCATCTGGATCTACACTGTCTGCGAATACCACTATAGAGGGCTGTAGTGTTGAATGGGTTAAGCATACTTCGATAACAAGAGCGTTAGGATTTGCCATTAATGTAATTCTGTAATACCCCTGGCATGTATTCACAGACATAGAGAAAAAACAATTTCCTAATGGAATAAAAAGAAATATAAAAATCCTTTTATTGAAATACATCATTCACAGAACCATAAAACTTGTAATAGATTGGAAGATTACAAGTATGTAGAAACAGCAAGAATAGCTGTAAGAGAAACAAGAAATGCGTCTGTTGAACGCGGATGCCACCTGCAGCATATTTGACAAAGTGGTTAACCGAAAAGTGTGACGGACGGACGGACGGACGTTCTTACAGTACTATACTTATGTGGCTTATCACATGTTAAATATTAGCCACATAAAACGATTTTTAGCCACATAAAAGGATTTTTTAGGTGGCTAATTGTAACCAACCCTATCCTTTACCAAGTCAATAACCCTGTGGGGCTAGCCACATAAGTACCCTAATCCTAATGTGTGCCCGGACGGACGGACAGACGGACAGACGGACGGTCCAAACACTATATGCTACCCGTTTCTTCAAAACCCGGTGGCATAATAAAAGTACCGTAAAAATTTGGACACCATTTGTTTTGGGAAACCCAGGGGTTTCCCAAAACAAATTGTGTCCAAATACATTGTTATTGCGATAAACCATTCCTGAGTGTAAATATTTGGACATTCTTAGAAACCATAGATTAATGTGCGTTTCTCAGAATAAATTGTGTCTGAATATTTAAGGGTTATTATGGTAATATTCCAAACATTCACAGCTGAATCAAGAAACAGACTTCAATCCTTCAGAATATCTGTCAAGGGTTTTGCACCAGGAATACTATATATCCCTGAAACGTGTATATGACACTCATAGAAAACATGATACCGTATTAACCCTAAATATTCGGACATAATTTGCTTTGGGAAACCCCTATTAAATAGGGGTTTCCCAAATCAAATTATATCCGAATACATTGTTATTGTGATTAGACCAGTACTGCCATACTAACCCTAAATATTGGCACGCTCACTGTTGTGGGGAAACCATATATTTTTGTATGTTTCCCCCAAATAAATGGTGTTCGAATATTTAGGGTTATTACGGTATTACACACAGCTGAACCTGCAACAAGTTGGTTGAACGACCATGGTCCAACGTCCACTAAACTACACATCTTCAGAATATATCTGTCAATGGTACTACATCAGGAAATGCGTCTAGTTAGCATTTTAGTACAGACATAGCAAACCTGCAACAAGTTGGATGAATGAATGTGGTTTAAAGCCCATTCAACAACAATATCATATAATGGTGACCCAACAAATGGAGTGGATGGCAAAATCTGGACAGAAAGAGACATGTAGGTCCTGCAGGTCTATTTCTGTCAACATTTTGCTATCCATTTTCAACCTGAAAGTGAATCGAATGGTGCTTAACAACCCCACCAACATGGAATACTTGAAAGTGAAAGCCAGCATGAAGGTATCACTATTTATCAATGGTAATTGGCATCTTCCATCATCAACTGTAGTAACAGCGTGTCTTATCAGGATGCTGATATCACATAGCATAATACATTACATTCGTAATGCATTTTGTAGGAGGACAGAATTCCCAGTATTGTCTTCCATTTTTCTTATTTCTCAAAGAAAGTATATGTTGTGACCACTCATTTGAACCGTCTCTGTGAGACGGTTCAAATGGTTGTCACAACATATAACTTAATGGATAACTAATATTTGTTAGTAATAAATAAAGTCTCCTCCGAATGTAATGGGTTAATGGTAATCAATAGTCCAATATGTTCTACACTAGGAATGGGAAGAGAAAACATTAACATTTATACTTGTAAAGACGCAGCTTGATTTGTTGATCATTAGCACAGTTCAGCTGAGGCTCAACCAATCAAACTGATTTACAATGAACACAAGGATCCATGTATATGCTCAGAAATGAAACACAATCTGACAAAATCAGGCTTTTTTCATTTTCGACCCATGTCAACCCAAACCAGCCTACAAATCCATAATTTCATGAGCAAAACATCCAATATACCCAGCAAACAATGAGCATTGGTATCTTCGTGTATGATCTTTCTGGCTGATCAAGAGCTGTGCTGGTCGAAAATGAAAGAAACCTCTATCAGATCCTGGTCCATAGATTTTATAACCAAGGGACTGCAAATAATGAGGGACAAGATGACTGACCTGGTAGTGGAGGATGATGGTCCAGACGAGGCCCAGGGTCAACTTGGGGTTTCCGTCCACGATTTCATCTGACCGGATATTCACGAGTCGGATCTGTAATCATTAATAATTGGATTTACATTTATTGAGCATAGGCTGCATATGCAGCCTATGCTCAATAAATGTAAATCCAATAATTAATACATACAAGAACTATTGCAAAAGGAAAGGAATGGTGAAAGATTTATCCCTATCACCACGAAATATCTGAAATTGATAGTTTTCATGCTCATTTCTGGATGATTTCATTAATCAGATAAGGGGTATTTTCTAATACTTGAAAAATACTGACAAACACTGCAGATCTTGATGAGATGGCTCGTTACGAGCCGGCTCATCTGGATCTACAGTGTTTGTAAATATTGCTATTATCGCCTGCGGGGTTGATAGTTTTGTTTATTGGTGTTTAACGGCCTATCAACAGCTAAGGTCATGTAAGGCCGGGCAAACAGGTTCGATCCCGTTTTAACCTGCTGCATTAGGGGGAAAATTTCAAAATCAGAACGGAATATTTACATCGAGATACAACATATTCAGCCCTGGTGTCAGGTCCATAACCTGACCTGGTGCCAGGTCCATACTGCACCAAAGTTGCGGGGTTGATAGAGTTAATATAGAGCAACTAAGGTCTGATAGAGCAACTAAGGTCAATAGTGACATTGCAAACCTCGTCCAAGAGACAAGTGGGATGGAAATACTTATGTAAGTTTCGGTCATGCCTAAGGCAAGGATTGAACCCACTATATCAGGTAGTGAAGTGCAATGTGCTACCCCTGGACTATCAAGCCATTCCATTACAGCAACGGTAAGTGAGGAATGACCATTCTAATATGTGACTGGAGAAAGGGGGCTCATGGTATTTAAAGACTGTCTAGCTAATAGTATTCTAGCATCATGGCAGAGCTCCAGATAAGATGCGTATTTGCTTAAATACCCAATTAAAATTACCAAAAACCCAATTGAAAGTAGAAGTAGCAAGTATCAAAAAGCAATAAAAGATTTGTGGTAACTTTAACATGCTGCAGAAAATGATAAACAAACCACAAATATAGCATATTTTTATTATTCTCCATGAAAACACATCTTGGTATTTCATTAGAATTGTCTCAAAGGAGACAATTCAAATGAAATGCCAAGAAATGTTTTCATTTCGAAGCAACTCTGTTGATGTGTAAACAGTGGTGTGATTTTATTTTACCCAATTAAAATTTTGAAACACCCCAAGTGCTTCAGAAATGATGGAGTGAAAATACTCAATTACTAATATTTCTTATCTGGAGCCCTGATGATGGTGAGTCTCATTGATGGCATGCCGACCAGTGCAGGCCTTGATCAGACTGTGCGGCTGATCTGGGACTACACTAGTCGCGATGCACAAATCCTTACTTCTTCAGTCGTAGTCACATGCTGTACACATATATGATAGGTAACTCGGATTCACACATTACAAAAATCAGGTACATGACTTCAGTAGTTCTCTCCCTTTGAATACAACTAATTTTATATACGTTTTAGCTTCCAACCGCCAACAGAACCAGGAGAGAATACCGTTCTATATCAATAATACAGACACAGTATTGCACAAGCGGACATCGCTGTAATTACGAAAATAATATTTCTGTCTAGAATCGTCTGGTTTGCATCACAACCAGCCGATCAATGATTTAGTCTGTGCCCCACAGCTGCCCAAATCAAACAACTCCTGATAAACAGCATCTTGGCTATAGTTAGTCTGGCGACAGACAAAAAAGGACTGAACATGTCTGACTAGTGTTGATGCTGATCACAATGTAGATGAACCCACTGAGTTATACTACACTGTTAGGCATAAGAAACATTTTTTTCTCTTTCGAATAGCAAAGGGTAAGTCATGTTCATCTGATCTGCAGAAATGCAATCAAAATGTATCGTTTGTCAGAGTAGCATTTTTCATACCTTAAGTTTGAAGTCAATCTTTCTAGAGGTTTCAAAAATATATAAAGAAATCTAAAACTTTAACACAGAATGTCATTACAGAATACAAATGCACGGCAACACACATGTATACACCATTGCTACACTATGTGTCACTTTTTGCAAATGGGCTCCAATGGACAATTAGCCATGACATTCTTTTTTGAAGGGTTAGGAAGTTATATTTTCTCCACAAGTGACATACCCCTTTCCTGCGTAGGAACTCGAGGGCTATCTGTACGTTCTGTATTTGGTGGAACCTCATCCGTCCCCTCTCACGTGGCTGAAATAACACAGGACAGATGGTACAACAACTGTGACAAAAACAAGTCAGAATTCTTAGGATATTGTCTTAACCCTTTCAACACTACAGACCTCTTTAGCAGTGTTTACAAACAGTGCAGATCCAGATGAGCCGGCTCGTGACGAGCCGGCTCATCAGGGTCTGCACTTTTTGTTTGCAAGTAATTTTCATATTTTCAGAAACAAAACATTCCCTTCTTATAAATGAACTAGTCTGAAAAATCATTTTGTGACAGTTGGATTGGTCGGAAAATTAATATATCACAGTCCATTCAAGTTATTTAGGATTGAAAGTGTTAATCCATTCACATCTAAGTATCTGAGATTGGGTATTCAGAGCTCCAGTTAAGGTGCGTAATTTGGAGGTAAATTTCTTATTTCTCCATCAAAAATGGCAAGTTAGGAGTGCTTTAGAATCGTCTCCATGAGACGATTCTAAAGAAGGACTCCCAACTTGCCATTTTTGATGAAGAAATAACAATATTTCACCCCAAGTTGGTAAAATTACGCACCTTAACCTTAATGTTGACGCAAATCTTTTAAGTCATTTGAGCTTGAGCACAGGGGCTGAATGAGAAACTTACATGAGTGATGATTTAACCCTTAGACCGCTACTCACAACAATTGTCGTCTCCTGTTGCTTTTATATCTTGCCTTTATTTCTCAATAAAAACATGTTTTGACAGTACTTCAGAATCATTTCCAATGGAAATGATTCTGAAGTGCTGTCAAAGCATGTTGTAAATTATTCTAAAGTGCTGTCAAAGCATGTTTTTGATGATAAAAATGGAAAATAAACAGCAGGCGACAAAAAAGTTAACACTGATTATGTACCCCTTGCAAATGTTAACCAAAATCTCTAAGTCAGTTGACTATACTAGCGTATTATGATTAATAATACAAATATTTATGCCCTCTATATGTATACAGATACTAACCAGGACTTCGTGTGAGAGCACCTCGAGCAGAGACAGGAGATTGTGGCCATCCTTGAAGCCTTCGAACAGGTCCAACATGCGCCGACCAGCCTGCAATCACACAACACAGGGAGATAACGGGCATGTTCATAGATCATACATAGTAAACAGTGTAAAGTTTCGGCATACAGAACATATCTGTTATGCATGTACATGTTCAACCAGAACATAGTCTCTAATCTATCATAATATTTGCAGAAAATTGTTTGAAAATCTGTGAATTTAAATATCTGTGAATTTTGTGAATTTAAATATCTGCAAATATTATAGAAATATTTTTTGTTCCTCAAACTCGTTTTTGAACAGAAGTCACAAAAATAGGACGTCTATATTGTAGCTTATATTACATATAATTTAGTGTTGTACAGACTGCATGAAATATAAGAAATATACAAAAATTCACAACAAGAAAGTAGAGACAACACATTTAACCCTTTGCCTGATAGAGACGACTTTTCACGCCTCTGCAGAAGATGTCTTTTGAAAACATTGTGGGAAAAGGAGAAATTGCTTGTAACAAGCAATTTCTCCTTTTCCCACAATGTTTTCTACTCTATCAGATAATTTAACCATCATTTGACCCAGCATTTGATTCTTTTATTCAGATGTTTTGGATTTGGATGAGTCGAAATATCGCAAAACAGGGAAAGGGTTAACACACAAATGAAACTAATAGATGTATTGTAACAAACAAATTAAACAAATAAAATATAACACAATTCAATATGACAAATACTAACTACCATACATATATTTCTGGATGCAACAAATCGCCATTCAACTGAAAGTTAAGATTACTAAAGTTAACACTAACTGATATTGATCATTTAAATGCTCTATGCATTCAAATTCATGCAAATATTGAACTTTACAGACTTTCATTATGTTATAAACAACAGTCATGCATAATAATATAACCATATCTGTTGAATCGTCTCACCGCAACTTATAAAATCAGAAAAGAAAATATGTCAAATTGGGAACCATGCAATATCTCACGGTGTCGATGATCGTTTAATCGATTTCATGCCGAGAACAAACAATTTTACTTCAGATAATTCTAATTATTTTACATATTTCTGATCAGAAGTATATGTTGTGACCACTCATTTGAACCGTCTACGGTTAAAATGAGTGGTAACAACATATACTTTTGTGGAGAAATGAAGAAAATAGAAATAGATATTTGGATTTTTTTCTAACCGAGAATCGGTATCCCACTGAAAAGTGTTCAGGTCAACTAGACACCGCATTTATAAAACATCAGGTAGGTACCATTGGCAAACACTACCCTAAACAAATGGACATTTTGAAGAAATTTGCACAAAAAAGTTGACAGAAATGACAATGAATGTAAAGCTATGGATCTCATGCTAGACAGACATATGTACGGACATATGAAACATAAAAAAGAAAAGCATATAATTATGCCCCCTTCCAATTGCATCATGGCATGATATTGGGGCATAATAAGTATACAAGATCCGGACGTCATTGTGTTCACCATATCGAGCTCATCGTAAGCAAGCTCGACAACAGCAAACATGCATTCTCAACTAACTACAACAACAAACAAAATCATTACAATGGCCACAGTTCGGGACTGGCTCTAGGATTATCTCCCTTAACCTACCTCAGCCTAAGGACACAATAATTTTAGTTGAAACATCTCAATAATTTGTTTATTACTCCATATAGGTATATATTGTTACACTCATTTGAACCGTCTCATCGAGACGGTTCAAATGAGTGGTAACAACATATACTTCTGAGATGAAATAAAGAAAATAGGGAATTTGTTCTTCAAAAGTTTCATACTTCTATAATTGTATCCCGTCGCTAATGGGTTAATATACACATGTATTCCCCAACAATTAAAGAGGTAAGTGGCAGAATGGGGGGCCAAGTCCATAAGAGATTTAGCCTCCTTCTTTCACTGACCCCTTCAATTGCATTGCAAATTACTGTAGATATGTTGTGAACATTTATTCCGCTTGCATTTGAAGCATTCCCGCAACTTTCGACAGTATTCACTAACACATGGATTATGGCCGACGTTTTACTACAAACAACATTTACAGAAATATAGGCTGTTTTTTTTAATACAAAGATCATTTACAGAAATCATGGCTGATTTTATAATACAAAGACTTGTCAAGGGAGATAATCTGAATCCGGGTACATTTACTAAAGCTGGCCAAGGGACACAACTCATGCTCAAGGGGGATAACTCCATGCCGACTGACCTTCCTGAACTTCCAATGCTGCATGTAATCAACAGGCAAGGGAGACCACTGTGAGAAAAAATACTCCCAATTGTTAGAACGTGTTCCAGTTTTGTAATAGGAAGTGTCTACAAAGTATGGCATATTGATAATTATTATATTGCTAGTACAGTGGAACCTCTCTAAACCGGACATCCTGGGGACAGCATTGTGTTTAATTCTTTGCATGCTGGGAAATTTGTGGGCTATAAATAGTTCAAAAATAGCAGATGACAATTCATCATATTTTCTTGTATTTCTCACCATAAATATCATGAATATGTCTTGGAATTTCACTAGAATTGAGTCCTGAGGACTCAATTCTAATGAAATTTCAAGACATATTTACAGAGAGAAATAAAACATATACTCCTAATTCGTTAGGCAGATATTTTCGCCGCTAGCATGCAAAGAATTAATTCAGATGGGTTTCACTGTAATTTATTTCATTATTGCGTGTTCTTGATTGCAAAGAACATCCCAGGGTGTCCGGTTCTACTGTAGATGGCATCTGCTCACTGAAATGTTTTTGACATCTCCCAGTTTCCTGCTCATTGGAGGGTTAATTCATGTGATAAACAGAATCTCGTACTCGTCTTCATTTCATATATTTCCTTTTAATATGAGATTTATGAAACTAACTATTCAGCAAATCAAAGGCACGGTGCAGAAATTGTGCCCTGATTTATTTCATAACTCTCATATCAAATGTGAAGTTGTTTGAGATCCTCTATAAATGTGAATGGAGCAGATGATAAAACTGAACATTGGGAGTCATGACTTGATAGCATAATATTCAAAATATAGTGAACAGTGTTTTAATACTTATAGAGATGTGTTTAAGTGTAATTACAGCTTCTCTGTGTTTGTTCCGACTTTATACGTGGCGTTTTGGTTTGACCCACGTTTGGCTTACGTTAGTGCTACGCTCGTCAGAAAACCAATTTTTGTAGTGTCTGTGTGTTTCCCCATTTTCTCTTAAATGCGTATTTGCAGCGTTTTCCATCAGAAACATTTTCTGTACCACTGTGCACGCGAAGTTTCACGATGAATTATGTTATGATTTCAGTGTGCATGTGGAGAGTTTCTAAGAGGAAACGCTACATCATAAAAAACATGATTTTCATTGGATAAGAAAACCAGAAAACGGAAAACGGAATTGACTCGGGGGAAACCCCACGTTTGGACCACGTTCACTTCTGGGGGCCAATTCACCAAATTTTGTACAACTAAAATATTCGTAAGTGCAAATTTAGGATCGTGTGGAATTTTTATTATTGGACTTTGCAGCCTATGCTCAATAAATGTAAATCCAGTACTTTAAATTGTTTACAAGAAAACAGTGTTAATGTAAAATTTACGGACTATCATAATTTTGCACTTACAAACATTTTAGTCCTACAAAGTTTAGTGTTTGTTTGTTTGTTTGTTTATTGGTCTTTAACAGCCTATCAACAGCTAAGGTCATGTAAGGCCGGGCAAACGGGTTCGATCCCATTTTAACCTGCTGCATAATGGGGGGAAAATCTCAAAATCAGAACGGAATATTTACATTGAGAAAAAATATACTCAGCCCTGAAATTAGAATAACCTGACCTGGTGCCAGGTCCATACCACACCAAAGTCACTTGGCTCCTTCCCCTAAAATAGGATTTCGAATAACCGTAATACTCACATAAGGGGTATAACCAGATTCAACTGTCACATACAAAATTCCAAAGAAGTATTATGTGAGGGCCAAACCAGGTCTCCAGTCGGAATTCCGGTAAGGATGAACCCCAATCGTTAAATTACCCATCGCATACGCCCACCTGACACCCACACATAGTTTAGTGAAACGGCCCCCTGGTTTCCAAGCCGAACACAAATGCACATGCTATTGTAAAACTGTTAACCCTCACCACGCGGGAGCCAAAAAATGTCGTCTGCTGTTTTTTATTTTTGTCTTAATTCTTAACAAAAAACCTGTTTTGGCAGCACATGAGAATCATCTCCAGAGGAGACAATTCTCATGCGCTGTCAAAACAGGCTTATATCAAGAAATATTGAAAATAAAATATTTCCAGCAGACGACAAAATTTAATTCAGCATAGTAAGGGTTAAACATAGCACAGGATGTGACTTATCAGGAGTGCTGTCGCATGTTATGATTGTGTGTCATACCCATATCCAGGAAGATGAGCTACATAATTGGATTGCGAAGTCTGGTCCAGCTAATACATCACACAATCGTTTAGTAGCTGCATGAACATTTCTTCGGTTACCAAAATAATGTGACAGTAAACATCAACAAAATATGAGCATTTATTGATCCAGATCAGCCTGTACATCCGCACAGTCTGATCAGGATCAATGCTGTTCACCATGTACTCCGTGAAACATCCAAGATGTTTCTAACAAACAGAAAATGTGTTCACAGAACATGGATGGCATAATAGTAAACAAGGTAAAATTGCTAAAAGTCCAAAAGGGGAAGATAATCACACCTACACACCATAAGGAAGCTACATACCAAGTTTTTAGTCTGTATCGATCACAAGTTTACAATGTTTGCGATGGACAGAAGGACAGAAGAAAAAACAATGGTAACACTGAATGCCCCCTTCCACTATTAAATGCAGTGGGGCATAACAATCGTAATCCTATCAGGCTGGGCCCGGTTGCTCAAAGCTTCTGTTAGCTTAACAGACTATTAAATCCTTAGCATTGCTAAGGATTTAACAGTCTGTTAAGCTAACAGAGGTTTTGAGCAACCGGGCCCTGCAGACTGCACTAGTTGTTAACAGGAGGTATGCTGGTAAAGAAAACTGACCGAATAAGTACCATTTTGTCATGGTGAATCAGGAATATGCAAACACAATAACTTACACAATGGGCTGCAGACAGTGATGTCTTAAATAACCCCACGTATAGTAGTAATAACCCTAAATATTCGGACACCATTTAACTTTGGGAAACCCCTATATAACAGGAGTTTCCCAAAACAAATTGTATACAAATATATTGTTATTGTGATCAGCAAGTACAACATAGTGACACTTGGGACACAAAGCTGTGGGAAACCACACATTTATAGCTTTCCTGGAATAAATTGTGTCCGAATATTTAGGGTAACTCTGGTAGTATTATTCATATTATGTGCGATTATACCGGCAGGTTTACTTTTGCCAATACAATTATAAATCAAGTGTCATCATTTGTGGACATACATATTGTGCTGATGCATGAAGCATGTGGAGACAGCATGGACACACATGTTTGTGGGTGTGACTGGAGAAATGTGGCTTATGGGTTTTGTGATGCCCGATGCCATTTAAAGTCTACTAACAACAGGCCACTGTCTGTGTGAACTGTGTTGCAGTTGCCATAACTGGCTGCACAATATGATTGCGATTTATATTCTGTGTGGAAGCTTCCTGGTATTATTAAATGTGGCCGTGACTGGAGAAATGGCGCTTATGGGTTTTACGACATGTGTAGATCCAGATCAGCCTGTGCATCCGCACAGGCTGATCAGGATCTGCACGTGTCGCCATTCCATCAATGATATCCTTTTCAGGCTACAGGAGAGTGTGTTATTTGATTAGAAGCTATACTGGTCACAAATCCCATAAGTCCCAATTCTCCAGTCACAGCCATATTTATGAACACAATTGTACAAATTGGCATTTCTAATTTAATTTGACGTATGATTAATATATCAACCAGTGTCTGGAGTGGAACTATAATTATGTGACTGACTGGAGAAATGGGGCTTATGGGATTTGCGACCAGTGTAGATCCTGATCAGCCTGTGCATCCACACAGTCTGATCAGGATCTGCACTGTTCGCCATTTCATCAATGAAACACCTGTCATGCTTCTAACAACCAATAGATCATTATCAGGCTACAGGATTGTGCCATTTGATCAGGATCTACACTGACCACAAATCCCATAAGCCACATTACTCCATTCACAGTCATTTCCCCACCAAAAAGTGTTATGTTACATAAAGTGTGCTCCCGGATACAGTAAAAGCGGAACAACAGCACAAAAGTATCTCCCCTGAAAATCACATTATCACAGGACGATTACACTCCCAGTGCAAATGCCAGAAAAAGTGTGTTGTCACTAGCAGCTACTTCTTTTAATTTCTGACCAGTACAAATCCTAATCAGACTGCACAGTTATACATCTTCATAATGCAGCGCCCCAATCAGATGCAACATATATTGAGGCTGGGTGGCATTAATAAGCCAGTCACAAAGATAATAATATTATGGCCACATTTGCCAAATCAGGACAATTTTCCCAATAGAGAATTATAAAGAAAATCAAAATGAGGATGCGCAGGCAGGTCTGGGTCTACACTGGTCGCAAATGCCATTATCCCAATGTATCTGTCTCAGCCACAAAATGAGCTTTAAATAACATAGCATGAGCTTTTATTGTTGCATGTCTGAATTTCTGATGCCAAGATCGATTTCCTCGAGATAAAATTTCGCCCCCATATGAGACACGCCATGCGATTTTGTACCTTCGGATATATGCGTAATTTCATTAAACACGTCTACAATATTTTTAAGTCAAAAGTGGAAATCATTTTCTGAGTACATGCGGAATATGATTCTGCATGTACTCTGAACATTTTGTCAACTTTTGACACCATTTACGGAAAATATTGTAAATGTTGTTTGTTTGTTTGTTTGTTTGTTTGTTTGTTTGTTTGTTTATTAGTGTTTAACGGCCTATCAACAGCTAAGGTCATGTAAGGCCGTGCAAACGGGTTCGATCCCATTTTAACCTGATGCATTGGGGGGGAAAATCCCAAAATCTAAACGGAATATTTACATCGAGAGCAAATATATTCAACCCTGAAATTAGAATAACTTGACCTGGTGCCAGGTCCATACCACACCAAGTCACTCAGCCCCCCCTTCCCCTAAAGTAAGATTACGAATATCGTAATACTCACATAAGGGGTATAACCAGATTCAACTGTCACATACAAAATGCCAAAGACGTATGTGAGGGCCAAACCAGGTCTCCAGTCGCGATTCCGGTAAGGAGAAACCCCGATCGTTAACCCTTTCCCTGTTTTGCGATATTTCGACTCTTCCAAATCAAAAACATTTGAATAAAAGAATCAAATGCTGGGTGAAATGATGGTTAAATTATCTGATAGAGTAGAAAACATTGTGGGAAAAGGAGAAATTGCTTGTTACAAGCAATTTCTCCTTTTCCCACAATGTTTTCAAAAGACATCTTCTGCAGAGGCGTGAAAAGTCGTTTCTATCAGGGAAAGGGTTAAACAGGAAGTAATTTAGCATGATACCACTTAACTTATACCAAGGCCACATACACCAGACAGCTTTAGGACAATAAATACCCTAAATTATAGTGATAAGAAAATGAAATATTGGCAATACAAATAAAAAAACAAATTGAATGAACATATTCAAAATGAAATTTCAAGACATATTTACTGAGAGAAATAAAACATATACTTCTAATTCGTTTAGCGGATATTTTCGCCGCTAGCACGCAAAGAGTTCAAGGACTATGACTACGACTATGACCTGACAATGCTTGTTCAGGGCCATCAATTCACTAAGTCCCGCCCACTTTACCTGAGATCAAGGTGAATGGGATCTATAAAAATATATGAACACAGGAGAAAACGTACAAGTTTGAACTTCAAACAATTGAACCATGATTGTAGACCTGGATTCATGTAGTTATACAAATGGTGATTGCTCAAATCAGGCTTCAAAATCAGGCTGCTTCAGAGCTGATCAGTAGCCGATTTCATCAAAATTGCAAAGTACATGTATACTTTTCTAGCAAAGTATACTTTGAGGGAGTAATCATTTAATTTCCCCAAAATGCATTATGTCATATAGAACTAACCACTGCATATACTTGATGATTAAAAGTATGCAGAATTATTATACTGAATGTATTACATTATCACAGCCAAAATGGCTGTGATAATGTAATAAATTCAGTATAATAACAAGAAACGAGGCAAAGCCACGAAGGCCAGGTTTTTTCCAAGCATAGACACTTGTATAACATAATTACGGTACCGGTATACCCACTTTTTGTAGACTAGATGGCCGTGGCCTGCATGTCGCGCCTTGGGGCGAGGCATGCACACTAAAACAAGAGGGCCATGATGGCCCTAATTCGCTCACCTGACTCCATGAACACCAGAGGAGAATGTGACATTGAGTTCATAAGTGTTTTAAAAAAATTGTGCTATTGTTAGATGGCAGTCATCTTGGATTAAGCGATGACTCTCATTTTACCAAATCTGAAAATGCTTCACCTAAGGATCTTAACTTATTATGAAGTTTGGCCAGCATCGGCCATGTGGTTCCTGAGAAAAAGATGTTCAAAATCTCGAATAATTGGACCTTTTGGATGCCATCATGGATGACATAATCATCTGATTCCGACAAATATTGCACCAGAGCAATCGCCTCATCGATACCTTCAATTTGATATATGACATGAGCATATTTGGTCAAAAATAAAATTTGACCCCATGGGCCACGCCCATTTTTGACCCCAGGGTCACCATTATAACAACTTTGAAAGAGCATTGTACATCGATCATTCCTACCAAGTTTCGTCGAAATCCGGCTCGCGGTTCATGAGAAGATTTTTTAAGAATGTGTGCTATTTTTAGACGGCGGCCATCTTGGATTAGCGACAACCTCCATTTTAACAAATTTGAAAAGGCTTCACCCATGGACCATAACTGTGAAGTTTGGCCACCATGGGTCAAGCAGTTCGTGTGAAGAAGAATTTTGAAATCTCTAATAAAAGAACAACCTTTTGACCTTTCGGCGGCCATCTTGGATGACATGACCATCCAATTTCGACAAATAATGTACCAGAGCGATCGCCTCTTTGATACCTTCGATTTGATATAGACATGACCATATTCGATCAAAAATAAAATTTGACCACAATTTGACCCCACGGGCCACGCCCATTTTTGACCCCGGGGTCACCATTTCAACAACTTTGATAGAACATTGTACATCGATCATTCCTACCAAGTTTCGTTGAAATCCGGTTGTCGGTTCATGAGAAGATTTTTAAGAATTTATGCTATTTTTAGACGGCGGCCATCTTGGATTAGCGATGACCTCCATTTTAACAAATCTGAAAAGGCTTCACCCATGGACCATAACATTTAAGTTTGGCTACCATGGGCCAAGCGGTTCATGTGAAGAAGAATTTTGAAATCTCTAATAAAAGAACGACCTTTTGACCTTTCAGCGGCCATCTTGGATGACATAACCATCCGATTTTGACAAATAATGCAACAGAGTGATCGCCTCATTGATACCTTCAATTTGATATATGACATGACCATATCCAGTCAAAAATAAAATTTGACCCCTATTTGACCCCACGGGCCACGCCCATTTTTTATCCCGGGGTCACCATTTTAACAACTTTGAAAGAGCATTGTACATCAATCATTCCTACCAAGTTTTATCGAAATCCGGTTGGCGGTTCTTGAGAAGAAGATTTTTGAAGAATTTGTGCTATTTTTAGACGGCGGCCATCTTGGATAATGTGATGACGTCATTTTAACAATTTTGTAATCCCCCTACCTAAGGACCATGACCATGAAGTTTGGTGACTATAGACCCAATGGTTACCGAGGAGAAGACGTTTGAAAATGTTCACGGACGACGGATGGACGACGGACGCCGGACGGACGACGGACACATTGCGGTAACAATAGCTCACATGAGCTTCGCTCAGGTGAGCTAAAAAGAGATATAGTAGATGGAAAAACTTTAACCAAAAAACTTTAACCGGACACACGGACGGACGGACGGACGTATGCCAAAATGCCGACTATATCGCGCTTTCCGCAAGCTGGCGCGACAATGATAATAAACACCCATGTATCAAGGTAATGGGTGAAGCAGTTGCAGAGATATAGTACACGAAAAAACTTTAACAAAACAATTCAAAGTAATTTGACCTTAACATTGGGCACAGGGGCCGCACGGTTGGGGGGTAGAATCAAAATATGGATGATGATAAACACATATGTGAAGTTTCAAGGTAATGGGCAAAGCATTTGCAGAGATATAGTATAACAAACAAGTTTAACCAAAAACCTTTAACCAGACGTACGTTAAAAAGTTAACGTTGAAAATGGCTGAGTCAATTACGTAGAAATAACAGGTGAAGGTAAAAAATAATGGTCACATGTTGGATAGTTGTATGTGGTGGGCACCCCTTGGTTATGAAGCTGTGAAAGTTTGGTGGTCCTATGAGGTACAGTAACAAAGAAATGGACTCAAACACGAAAACTTAACATTGATTGTGGACGCCGCCCGCCGCCCACCCGCCCAGCTTTCGCCAATCCAATAGCCTGGGTCTGTTTAAAAAAAAAAAAACCTGGCTAAAAATTAATAAATTTATCCTAAAATTGAAAATTTCTCCCTCAAAGTATACTTTGCTAGAAAAGTATACTTTGCAATGTTGGTGAAATAAGCTACAGGTTCAATTAATGAAATGGCAGATCTAATAATACACACAATTCAGGGATCAGTTTACAGGGTGAAGCGGGTGAAATTCTCTCCCTAAATTGTCTGACTTCTCCCCATTTTGAGTTGAGGGAGAAGTTTTTCACTATATAAAACAGAAATTTTGGAAAAAATGGCCTATTTTCGCCATTTTTTAATGAAAACTTCTCCCTATTTTGAAGGGCTAGCTCCCTGCACATGATTCAAGTATATGTGACCTGTAACAGCAAAAATAGACTTTTATCAAACAGTTGGGCTCTGTGCAGCCGGCTGTAACCTGGAAGGAAAATTCAGTTATGGTATGTATGGTAGCACGGTTCAGAGCTCCAGTTAAGGTGCGTAATTTGTTCAATTTGTGGTGAAATTTTCTTATTTCTTCACCAAAAATGGCAAGTTGGGAGTCCTTTAGATGTAAAGCACTCACAACATGCCATTTTTGATAGAGAAATAAGAAATGTGTCCCCAAATTATGCACCTGAACTGGAGCTCTGGCAGTTGGTAGCTTGCCCTGCTAGTGAAGGTCCCAAGTCCGAGCACAAGTTAGACTACAATCTGTGTCATTCCCTGATACATGTACAATATTATTAACCCATTACATACAGAATACACCTAAACGTGTAAAAAAAAATAATTAAAAATGTCTTATTTCTGCTCAAAAAAGATATAATCATTTATATTTATTTTACTGATAGTGACGCATGTGGTATCAGGATATTTTCATACGCAAATGGGCATGATATTTTTTTAATTATTTATACTAATTAAATGTATCACTTGAAAAAATAATATTTTCAACAGTTTATAAAGTATGATCATTGCACATCAAAAAAGAAATACAGAGAATAATAGTAATGTCATTTTAAGGAAACACGGTTATCTCCCCTGATATCTTGTGGAAATTTATGTCTGATATACAATATAAGGTTTGATCATGTCCAGCCGTGTGCAAACGTTTGCTGTGGCCCGAGGGAACTGTTTGAACCCCAAGGCCGCAGGTCGCGGGTTCAAACAGTTCCCGAGGGCCACAGCAAACGTTTGCACACGGCTTGGACATGATCAAACGTTATTGTTACATTTCCAACAAAAAACTGATGTAATTTGAGCATTATATTCAGTATTTTCAGTACTTTTATAAAATCGTCCCATTCACGTAGATAATTTTCGGTATGCATATTCCGGGGCCGCGTCATGAACGTCATGAACGTCATGAAGTAGTGACGTCATGAAAGCACTTCCGCGTAGTGACGTCATGAAGGCACTTCCATTACGCGCGACCCCGGAATGAGCATTGCCTAAAGCCATGTGCAAACAGCACGCGCTATTTGTGCAAACAACGGAAACCATGCAACAATGTATAATAATGCAAATCAATACGTGGGTATTAATGGTGAATGAATGTTTAATTTACCAGAAAATTTCATATCTACAGAATATACAAAACTATCTGATTTAATTCCTATAAAGAACAGTTTGTGCCTACTGAGTGGGCATGTACCTTTAACCCTTACTACGCTGAATTAAATATTGTCACATGCTGGAAATGTTTTATTTTCAATATTTCTCGAGAAAAACCTAGTTCGACAGCTCATGAGAATCGTCTCCACTGGAGACGATTCTCATGTGCTGTCAAAACAGGTTTTTTGTTAAGAATTAAAACAGCAGACTACAATTTCCGTCTCCCGCGTAGTGAGGGTTAAGCGATGTTTCTCAGATCTTGGCCAATATTTATTCAAGTGTTCAGCTCTCTGATTTCATTGACAAGATATCTGTGATTTCTTGAGCAAACATTGAAATAAATGGCGACAACGTGCTTCACTTCAAATATTCGATAGCAGGGTGGCAAACAATGAAATAGGTGTCAAATGAGACAGATTTTTAGTTATTTTGTCATAAAGTCTGGGTTTATTGGTAGATTTCACTTGCCAATAAAATATATCAGTGACTAGGGAATAATGATACAAAAACATGAAATGTCACAAGCAGACCACAGGTATCGCGGTTAACAATCCGTTTCACCTCTTGATACATTTACACATGTAATAGCATCATTACTGGAACCAGGCGATCACGGTCAGCCACCAATGTGGGGAAGCTATTGGTGAAGTTTGCTAAAGATCCAACAAACATATTAGGATATGTGCAACATTTTGACGTAGATCTAAATTGTTGATGCTTGTAACAACGACACCTACGATGCCACATTTGTGACCGCTGTTTCTCGACCACCAGGTGCCCGTTTCACTAAACTTCCTACGACTAAAATGTTCGTAAGTGCAAATTTAAGATCGTCTGTAAATTTCAATTTATGGATTTACATTTATTGACCATAGGCTGCATATATAAATAATTATTTACAAGAAAACATTGTTAATGTGAAATTTACAGACTATCATAATTTTTCACTTACGAACATTTTAGTCGTAGGAAGTTTAGTGAAACGGCCCCCAGGTGCTGAGAGACAAGGATATCCATATAGTCAAGCCCATGTCAGATTTCCTCGTCGATCACCCTACACATGCTTGTCTCACATCTAGCAACGATAACTTTTCTAATAAAGCAACATTTCGTCTAATGTGTCTTACAATTACGCCATAAAATAATGAATATGGTTCATGTTTATTGTTTTCAATCATTGTTGACATGTTTTTTATCCCGTCATAGCATCATGACATTGTTTTAATTTTGATGACGTCAGCAATGTGCGACGTAGATTTTGGCGTCGCCAGGGCTGCATGGAGATGGCATGAACATTAATTTGATAATCATTTGTAAACGATCCACTGAACTGCCATTAGCGTCCAATTTGTGTGTGGGTGAAAACTTTGTTTTAACCCATTTGTTGACATGGCGAACATGTTAGACGTATAAAAAGTAGCCTATAATATTCAGCTAATAAAAAGTTGAGTATAATTCTGAATCAGATAAATATTTGGAGATTCGCAGTGTATATGGGCGTATTTGTTGTGTATATATGGGCGAGAAAAAGTATCCATCATGTGCACTGGTATGGTACAAGGATATTCCACCCTCCTGATCAGAATATGTCGTCCGAAACTCGGCGGGGCGCCCCACCCCCCCCCCCCCACCCCCCCCCCCCCCCCACTAAAATTCGCTGAGTAAAGATTTTTTACAAGTTACAAGGCACGTTTCATGCCAAGTGCCATGTATTCCATGCATTTTTCCGCTCCGCTCGGTCGACTATTTTGCAATACTTGACTATGTTATTGAACGAGCTTAGCTCGTTCGATAATATAGTCAAGTATTGCAAAATAGTTACGCCCCCCGTAACCCGAAATCCTGGATCCGCGCCTGCATTGAAATTCATTGAAATTCGTACAACTAAAACGTTCGTAAGTGCATCATAACTTTGCACTTACAAACATTTTAGTACAAAGTTTAGTGAAATTATGTTGATAAAAGGTGGAAAATCTCTCCTTTGGCATATTGGTATTATATATATGCTAATTTAATTGCTCTTTTTTGTTGTTCAACAAACGCCAACCTCCTGTTGACCTTATAATAATATATCCATAGGGAGAAGTAAGTATATTTACAAAATGGACTGTTCAACGTCACCCAAACAGAACGTCCATCACCCCAAATATTGGACCACATGACAAAATATGTACTTTGTCAATTACAACCAGTGTAGATACAAAAGCCACATCTGTGAAATATGTCATTAGCAAGTACAAGTTTCGGGTAGGGAAAATTGTATAATTTTATTTATACATTTTTTACAATGTCGACCAACTCAAATATTGAACAACATGACAAAATATGTACTTTGTCAATTACAACCAGTGTAGATACAAAAGCCACATCTGTGAAATATGTCATTAGCAAGTACAAGTTTAGGGTAGGGAAAATTGTATAATTTTATTTATACATTTTTTACAATGTCGACCAACTCAAATATTGAACAACATGACAAAATGTGTAGTCTATTAAAATATTAAAATCAGTGTAAATTCAGAGGAGATGATTCTAATCTGTTGTCAACTCATGTTTTTTTATATAAATAAGTTAATAGAACAAGATATGAAGCTTTCGCCACAAATTTTGTAATACTATAACTCTGCATCTAAATAATACCGCCAAGAATAACAAACATTTGTATTCAGATGGCTCATATTGCAATTGCAAGGTCAGGGGTTCTTTCTGGTACACAATTATCTCACCTGACATACTGTCAAACCTCTCACGTTTACATGAGCCTGTAATTTTAATCTCAACAAATAATAATTTTGTGAAAAGTATACAAGAGATACAAATTACGGCCAATTTGGCACAACTGGACACATTATGTGGTCAATTTTCAACCATGATGGAAATGAGGTGGTCAGATGACTATAGACAGCTGGGCATCAAATCTACAAGAATTGTAGCCGAGAGGTTACAACCTCCGACTGTCACTCCGGCGGCCCGGGTTCGATCCTCGATCCCGGCAAGCACTGGAGTTTGTGTATTTCCCGCTCTACCAGCTGGTTCTACCCAGGTGTGCCATATATGAAAATTACTTGCAAAAAGTGCAGATCCTGATGAGACGGCTCGTTACGAGCCGGCTCATCTGGATCTACACTGTTTGCAAATACAGCTAAAGAGGTTTGTAGTGTTGAAAGGGTTAACAGTTCTGCTAAAAAGGAAGCAGAGACTGGAAAATGTATATCTCCACTGAGATTTCTAGCGTTGAATTGTAGCCGAAAGGTTACAACCTCCAACTGTCATTCTGGAGGCCCGGGTTGGATCCTCGATCCAGGCAGTGGAGAATATGAAATACAATTGTATTTCCCGCTCTACCAGCTGGTTCTACCCAGGTGTGCCATATAGCGGCTTGTTCCGTGGGTATTCAAGGCCTCGGAGCCACTCGGGACCCTTCAATCGAGCAACAAACAAACAACATCGATACCACAGTAAAACCTCTCTAAACCAGACACCCACAAAACCTCATGTGATTCATTTTCGTCAGTTTAACGGTGATAATACTAATACTGTCTGCCCATGGCCACCAAGCATGGAGATGGCTTGTAATCATATAATGCTTGTATACGTGAATGACAGTAGACCTCCCAGGGTGTCCCATTATATACAGTATGTTCCACTGCAGTTCATTTGCATTTGTTATTTCCCAGTATGTGGCTGTGACTGGAGAAATGTGAGCTTATGGGTTTTGTGAGTCACCAGTGTAGCTCCTGAACAACTATCACACTCCTGTAGCCTGATGGCGATCTATATGGCAAATAGTGCAGATCCTGATCAGACTGTGCGTCCGCACAGTCTGATCTGGATCCACACTAGTCGCAAAGCCCATATGCCCCATTTCTCCAGTCACAGCCACATATGTGTTTAATTTAGATCTCTATGATCCTATGTGGATTTATCGATTAAATTTGGGTTTACATCCATTCAACAGCAAGGCCAACAATATACATTGTACAGACAGAAATATACATTTATGTGTGTGACCGTGGTGGGTGTTAGCTCTGAACTGATATTTCATTATCATTTTGCTGATTTGGTGCCAGGTTCCCTTATAAAATATGGCCATTCGAATTGTGGATCATATTAAGGATGGATTCACCATTGACAAACTACATGTATAGTGGTATTGGCAAACAGTGTAGATCAAGTACAAGTAATTTTCATATTTTTGAGAACAAAAACACACCCTTTTCAAAAAATGGACTAGACTGAAAATCATTTTGTGACAATTGGATTGCTTGCAAAATTAACATATCAAAATCCATTCAAGTTACCTAGGGGTGAAAGGGTTTAATGTCTAACAACATGACAAGTGTCATAAGGAAAATGGAATATATCTCAAAATAGAATTGTAACAAAAACCTATAATATGGGCTAATTCACAAGCTTCCCTGAATTCCCTGAATTGAATTTATTATGGAATGTATGCATAGTGCTATAAGCCAGATTAACCTAGTTAGGCCACAGACCTTTAGACTGACAAGGGCACCAACAGATCACAATGTGCTTGACCTGGATGGATGTGCCAACTGACCAGTGGTCCCTGGTCAAGTATGTATCAAGATCAACAGTGACATGTAGATTTATAAACTGATGAGCTTGCTAAAATATGAAAACAATTGTGTAGAATCAGAATTGTAAGGCGAAGGTTCATATCAATCTGGAAAAGGCACAAAACGAGTAGATCTATTGTTATTTGCTGTTTTAAAGGTACATGCCCACGCAGCAGGTTACACTGTACTGCTACTTTTCATTTTCTGTCATGCCTTATATGAGCCATTTGTCTACCCACTAATGAGTTATTTTTAATTATTTTTAATTACAGCGTGTGTTAATTGGTGTTAAATCGCATTTTATATGCCGCGACCAGAAAGAGTATTTTCCGACCTCGTGCTATTTTTACCAATACGCGTCACGTGACACGGTCAATCATATCACATCTTTGACATGTGCAGTGAAGTATCGGAAGTTGAGAAGAAAAATCTCTGTTCTAAATCTCCACGTAACTCTTTCCATTTGGTGATCTGGTCGCCAATATTAACCAATATTAACCACTCTCTCTCTCTCTGTACCTCAGACATTTCGCCTTTTTTTTTGGCCGACGCCGTTTCATACAATTTCCGTCCTGGACGTTTCGACATGTTGATATTCTTGTTTACATATTGGGAAGCCTACTGGCACGCGTAGAATACTGCGCATGCGCACCGCAAGCCGTGATGTGAAAGTCGTCGTCCCCGCACATTATCAAAATAGACTGTTACCGCCATATACCATATACAGTAAATTGATAATTAATAAATGATTATATTTGTATAGCGGGCACTCGTAATTTTTAGAACTGGTGGAATAGTGACATAATTATACACTTATTTAATTGCTATAAAGAACAGTTTGTGCCTACTGCGTGGGCATGTACCTTTAACGTTACACCTGCGATTATATCTTTTATGAGTTTCTTGGTCGTGTATCTCGGGTGATAATGTCTGTTCCTAATCGCATAACAAACAACTTATAATGGCCCAGAATGATAAAATGCCTGATTTACAGTGAAACCTCTCTAAGCTGGAAACCGATTTAGAGACTCTCTCTCTCTCTCTCCTCTCTCCTCTCTCCTCTCTCTCTCTCTCTTCTCTCTTTCTCTCTCGATCCCCGATCTCGGAACTGCAGTTTGTTAACCTTTTCAACACTACAGACCTCTTTAGCAAACAGTACTTGTATATTTTTGACAGAGAAAACTAGAAAATGTGTTCATAGAACACGGATATCGCTTTGACATATCGCTTTGATAATAAATGAGGCCAAATTTACCCGAGCGTTAAAGTTTCGTGACGGACGGACGGACGGACGGACGGACGGACGGACAAGGGTAACACTAAATGCCCCCTCCACTATCGTGGTGCGGCATAAAAATGACTATAGTCTGCTAATAATGTTGTGACATGGTATGGGCAGTTGTCCATCATCTCATCCATTAAAATGACCAACACCATGTGTGGGAAATGGGAAATTAAATCGTTTTGTGGGTGTATCATTTTAATGTCTGTAGGAAACTATTAAATGTTTTATTGAGGTTATGCCCATTTAAACTGCCAGATAAGTCACTAAATCACTGCACTTTTTATGGTGTACCTTCTGAGTTTGCTCTCACAATCTTCCTATCACATGATCTGGTGTTGTAATGTTTGTGACTCGCTTACTGGGGCTTTAACTGAGATTGCGACCAGCGTAGCCCCAGATCAGCCTGTACATCCACAGACCAATGGAGATGATTCTCAAGAGATACTTAAAAATGTTTTTGATGTGAAATAAGACAAATTTGTAAAACAGCGAAGAACAAAATTTGGTTAAGTTATCAAGTAGATAGGGTTCACACTTAAAAGGTGGGAACCATACATTGTCTGCCGTTATGTCATATTTTCTCCTTTTTTCTCAAAGAAAAACAGGGTTTGACAGCATACCATATTTATTCTAATAAACACCCCCATGGGCTATGTAATTCGTGGGGATCAAAATGTGAAAAATAGAATGAAAATATGTTATTTTCACATACAAAAGCCATTTAAAACAAAGTTTTAAATGGCTTTTGTATGTGCAAATAACATATTTAGAATGCAAATATGGGAGGGGTCAGGGCTACTATTAGAGAGGGGGCTACTATTATAATAAATACGGTATGCGATGAAAACATGAATCATATGACCTAAAAACAATGCTGAACTTCAACCTGTCTATTACTGTCACCTGAGTCTCTATGTCATCAATTCAATCACTTGCTTGTAAATAAAATTCCGATGCACGCCTCTGCGTTACAACAATTTGCGGTACAACATACCTGACACGCTAAAACATCACTCTTCAAAACCACAACTAGAAATCAAACTTCATCCGGTCAATAAAACCAACCAGATCTGTACACAAGATTGAACCCAAGATTGAACCCGGTGTAGCAGGCCACTTTCCCCCCCAGTCAGAAATCCCCCCGGGGGGGATTCTGGGCCGGCCCGAAATCCCCCCCGGGGGGATTTCCAACTAGTCAACTTTCCCCCCCGCCAGTCAGAAATCCCCCCCCCCATATTTTTTCAAACAATGGTAGGTTAAATGCTAAATTAGCAACTAATATGAGATTGAAGTATTTGAAGTAAGAATGGCGGCTAGATATAGAAAAAATAAAAAAAATCAGTTTTCAGGGGGGGGGGGGTGGTTTGGGGCCGGCCCGAAATCCCCCCCAAATCCCCCCCATATTTTTTTTCAACGCTGACTGGTTAAATAATGCTGAATTAGCAGGTTAATCGATACATTAGCAACTAACATGTGATTGAAGTATTTGATGTATGTATGACAGATATATATATAAATATGAGTTTCATGTGGGGGGGGGGGGGGGGACTTTCTTTGGGCCGGCCCGAAATCCCCCCCCCCCCCATTCCCCCCCCCATTATTATTTTTTTCATCGCGGACAGGTTAAATAATGCTGAATTAAGCAGGTTGAAATTAGCAACTAACATGATATTGAATTATTTGAAGTAGGTATGATGGATTTATATATATAGATAAATATCAGTTTGAGGGGGGGGGGGGAGTTTAGGCCGGCCCGAAATCCCCCCCCCATATTTTTTTTCAACAATGACTGGTTAAATAATGCTGAATTAGCAGGTTAATCGCTACATCAGCAACTAACATGTGATTGAAGTATTTGATGTATGTATGACAGATATATATATATAAATATGAGTTTCATGTGTGGGGGGGGGGGGGGGGGACTTTGGACTTTGGGCCGGGGCCCGGCCCGAACCCCCCCCCCCCCATATTTTTGTTTCAACATTGACAGGTTAAATGCTGAATTTGCAGGTTGAAATTAGCAACTAACAGGATACTGAAGTATGATTATATATATATATAAATTTTCGTGAGGGGGGGTGGGGGGGACTTTAGGCCGGCCCGAAATCCCACCCCCCCCATATTTTTCTTTCAAACAACGCTCACAAGTTAAATAATGCTGAATTAGCAGGTTAAATGCTAAATTAGCAACTATATGAGATTGAAGTATTTGAAGTAAGTATGGCGGCTATATATAGACAAAATATCAGTTGGAGGGGGGGAGTTTGGGCCGGCCCGAAATCACCCCCCCCCTCAATATTTTTTTTCAACGCTGACGGTTATATATAATAATGCTGAATTAGCAGTTAATTGCTAAATGTATGACGGATATATATATATAAAGGGGGGGGGGGGGGGGGGGGGGGGGGGGGGGGGCGTGGTGGGGGGGGGGGGGGGGGGGGGGGGGGGGGACTTTGGGCCCTCCGCCCGCCGGCCCAAATCCCCCCCCATATTTTTGTTTCAACATTGACAGGTTAAATGCTGAATTTGCAGGTTGAAATTAGCAACTAACAGGATACTGAAGTATGATTGATATATATATATTTCGGCGGCCCAAACAAACACCCCCCCCACCATCAAACTGAAATTTTATCTATATACAGCCATCGAACATACTTCAAAAACTTCGGTAGCATGTTAGTTGCTAATTTAACCTGCTAATTCAGCATTCAACCTGTCATCGTTGAAAAAAAATATGGGGGGGGGGGGGGGGGGTGGGGGGGGGGGGATTTCGGGCCAGCCCAAATCTCCCCCCCCCCCCCCCTCAAACTGATATTTTATATATATATATCAATCATACTTAATTCAAATAATTTAACATTGACAGGTTAAATGCTGAATTTGCAGGTTGAAATTAGCAACTAACAGGATACTGAAGTATGATTGATATACATGTATATATATAAATTTCGGGCCGGCCCATACTCCCCCCCCCCCCCCCCCCCCATCAAACTGAAATTTTATCTATATACAGCCATCGAACATACTTCAAAAACTTTGGTAGCATGTTAGTTGCTAATTTAACCTGCTAATTCAGCATTCAACCTGTCATCGTTGAAAAAAAAATATGGGGGGGGGGGGGATTTCGGGCCGGCCCAAACTCCCCCCCCCCCCCCTCAAACTGATATTTTATCTATATACAGCCATCAAACATACTTCAAATACTTCGGTAGCATGTTAGTTGCTAATTTTAATCTGCTAATTCAGCATTCAACCTGTCATCATTGAAAAAAAAAAATATGGGGGGGGGGGGGGGATTTCGGGCCGGCCCAAACTCCCCCCCCCCCCCATCAAACTGAAATTTTATCTATATACAGCCATCGAACATACTTCAAAAACTTCGGTAGCATGTTAGTTGCTAATTTAACCTGCTAATTCAGCATTCAACCTGTCATCGTTGAAAAAAAAATATGGGGGGGGATTTCGGGCCGGCCCAAACTCCCCCCCCACTCAAACTGATATTTTATATATATATATCAATCATACTTAATTCAAATACTTCAGTATCATGTTAATTTTAATCTGCTAATTCAGCATTTAACCTGTCATTGTTGAAAAAAAAAAATGGGGGGGGGGGGATTTCGGGCCGGCCCAAACTCCCCCCCCCCCCATCAAACTGAAATTTTATCTATATACAGCCATCAAACATACTTCAAATACTTTGGAAGCATGTTAGTTGCTAATTTAACCTGCTAATTCAGCATTCAACCTGTCATCGTTGAAAAAAAAAAAATATATGGGGGGGGGGGGATTTCGGGCCGGCCCAAACTCCCCCCCCCCCCCATCAAACTGAAATTTTATCTATATACAGCCATCGAACATACTTCAAAAACTTCGGTAGCATGTTAGTTGCTAATTTAACCTGCTAATTCAGCATTCAACCTGTCATCGTTGAAAAAAAATATGGGGGGGGGGGATTCAGGCCGCCCAAACTCCCCCCCCCCCTCAAACTGATATTTTATATATATATATATCAATCATACTTAATTCAAATACTTCAGTATCATGTTAATTTTAATCTGCTAATTCAGCATTTAACCTGTCATTGTTGAAAAAAAAAAATGGGGTGGGGGGGATTTCGGGCCGGCCCGGAAACTCCCCCCCCCCCCCCCCTCCCCCACTCCCCCCCCCCCCCCCCCCATCAAACTGAAATTTTAACTATATACAGCCATCAAACATACTTCAAAAACTTCGGTAGCATGTTAGTTGCTAATTTTAACCTGCTAATTCAGCATTCAACCTGTCATTGTTGAAAAAAAAATATGAGGGGGGGGGGGATTTGGGTTTCGGGCCGGCCCAAACTCCCCCCCACCCTCAAACTGATATTTTATCTACATATAGCCGCGATACATTCTTCAAATACTTCAATCTCATGGTAGTTGCTAATTTAGCATTTAACCTGTCATTTGGGGGGGGGACTGGGGGGGGGGAATGGGGGGGGCTTGGTGGGGGGGAAAGTTGACTAGTTGGAAATCCCCCCGGGGGGGATTTCGGGCCGGCCAGATTCACCCCGGGGGGGAAACTAGGCTAGCCCAAACTCCCCCCCGGGGGGGATTTCCCCCCCGGGGGGGGGATGCGGGGGGGGATTTCTGACCGCTACACCGGTTTGTTTGCAATTATGGCTAATAAGATAGACTTTGGCCGGAATTGGAATATTAAAATCGCAATTCACCAACCTTTTCAAGCATCATGCCGTGCAAACACTGTAGATCCAGATGAGCTAGCTCATAACGAGCCGTCTCATCCGGAGGATCAGGGGGCCGTTTCACTAAACTTCGAACCACTAAAATGTTCGTAATTGCAAAATTATGATAGTCTGTAAATTTCACATTAACAATGTTTTCTTGTAAACAATTATTGGATTTACATTTATTGAGCATAGGCTGCATTTGCAGCCTATGCTCAATAAATGTACCTAAGCTCAATAAATGTAAATCCATCAATTGAAATTTACAGACGATCCTAAATTTGCACTTACGAACATTTTAGTCGTACAAAGTTTAGGGAAACGGGCCCCAATGCATTGTATGTCAAGATTTTATTCCAATCTAGTGTGTCCGGAATGTGGTTACTATCAATATGCCTGCACCTCAATACTGGTTTGGTTTGGATGGGGGAACATTGATCAAGTTAGTAGAAGGATAGTCATACTACGATCACTGACCTGCAGTTTTAATATGGCAGCCAGGTAATGAAAAATAGACTTAATGTTGTATAAAACACAGTTTGACTCGACCGACTCCCACTAGGCTATGACTGTTCCACCACAGACGTGGTTTATAAATGCACAAAACAGATATGTATGCATATTATGTCACCGTTAATTGTCATGGTGTAAATTCCATATTTGGCATCAAATAGCTTAAAGGAAGCAGTGGGCGGTCACATAATAAATCGAGAGGAAAGTCAATTAAGGCGAGCCATCGCAATTCTAAAGTTCGAAATGGGGAAATAATCCATGAGCTAGGGAATCAAATATCTGAATCTAAATTTGCACACCATAAGGAAGCCATTTGAAGTCTCCAGCTATTAAGGTTTAAAAGGTTTACATCCTTCAAGGCAAAATTGCGTAATTCTAGTCCAAAAGGGGGAGACAATCCATGACCCAGGGTTCAAATCAAAATTCACTTTGTGCATCTGCACACCATTATAAAGGAAGCCACATACCAAATATCGAGTTTCCAGCTATTATGGTTTAAAACATTTACTTCCTACAAGGAAAACATGTGTCTGGCTATTATGGTTTAAAGTTTTACTTCTTACAAATTCCAAGTCCAAAAGGGGGAGATAATCCATAACCCGGGGAGTCGATTCAAAAATCGAAATTCACTTTGTGCATCTATACACATCATAAAGAAAGTACACAACAAATATCAAGTCTCCAGTTATTACAGTTTAGAAGTTTTACTTCTTACAAGGCAAAATTGAGAAAGACTACATCCAAAATAGGGAGGTAATCCATGAAGGCTGGCTAGTAGACTACGTCCATACTGTTTGCCCTGTTTGGGCCACAAATCAGAAGGGATTAACCCATTTCATGCTGAGGATATGCCATTTTGATTGGGGAAAGTAATAAATATATTTTTTTAATGTGCTTAGAAGTATATGTCGCGACCACCATTTGAACCGTCTCCATGAGATGGTTCAAATGAGTGGTCACAACATATACTTTAATTGAAAAATAACAAAAATAAAATATTAAACAAAATTAATTCCTGTAAAGGTGTAAGCTGCATGTAATGGGTTAAAGCTGCTTTTAGCAAATCATGGCCAATATGTTATAGTGTGATGGACGAGGCTAAATTACAGACTACATCTCTCCCAGCGATCACATTGACATCGTGACTGTAATCGCGACATGGACATAATTGTTACCTGCAGCCCATTTAGGCTGTGACAATAGATGCAGTCCTCGATCTGTTACACTCGGAGTACTCTTCTATTCAAATGCAAATTTTGAAATATCTACTTTTCTAGTTTTCTTATTTCTCAATGAAAGCATATGTTGTGACCACTCATTTGAACCGTCTCGACGAGACGGTTCAAATGGTGGTCACAACATATACTTTTGATGAGAAATTATTCAAATAAGAAATTATTCAAAATTTTCTGTGTATTTTCAGAATATAATTGGTTTGGGACTGCAACAGTCCGAGTCTGAGGACTGCCCAGTCGATCTGAGCAGTGTTGATTCACTTTGTATGCACAGGTCAGAGACAATTTCCACAATCACATGAAACAAGACTGGACGCAAACATTATATTGAACATGGTCCTGACTCGCAAAAACGGGAAATGGGTTCTTCAGTTAGTCAATATGCAAACACTTCATACACCACAGGAACCAGATATGTTTAATATTCGGGAACACTCCTTATTCATTTGTCCATAGAAGCCAGCGATTTGTTCTGGAGAACAACCAAGAGTTGCAATGATTCTGAAGAACTCGTGATCTCCATATTTGGTGGCATCAACACAATGTTTATCAGGTGCGCAGTCACTCAGCCGAGGTGATTTATGCATATGCTATTAAAGTTGCATTCATCAATGGATGTCGAATATATAAATTTAAATGCATTAATTCTGGGTCAAACTTAGGTGCGCTTTTGCATTGTAAATTTAATATGCTCAAGTGTTGTATGTATATATGTATTACAATTGCATACACGCATGCAATAAATTTGCAGTTTGAACGACTGATTGATGTTGGTTGAATAAGGTTTTACCCTTATTGGTGTCTGCTGTTGTTTCATATTTTGTCTTTTCTCAATCAAAACATGTTTTGGCAGCACTTTAGAATCGATTCTAAAGTGCTACCATGCCATGTTTTTGGTGAGAAAAATGGAATATAAAAAATAAAACACGACAAAATTTAATTCAGCATTGTAAGAGTCAATTACTTCAATTAACTTCAAAACACATCTGAAACGCAGACCCTGGGATCTCCTGCAGGGTGTCTGATTTAGAGGGGCTCCACTGCAAGTCAGGTACACATGGCATTCCCAAGATATTTGTTCTGTGCTTTGTAATCATGAACAGACTTTTTACATCAGAGACCTGGCAACTACCGGAGAGTGACTCACCCACAAACTAGTAGCCCATATCACACAAACAACACAGGGTGGTCAGTCATCAATGAGAGGAAGCCACAGGATTAAGTTTGGTAAAAATCAAACTAACCCAAGATGTGCTAAACTTCGACATACATCCAAAAAATGTTGACAAGGATGACGTAGCTGGAACAATTAACCCTTTCCCTGTTTTGCGATATTTCGACTCATCCAAATCGAAAACATCTGAATAAGAGAATGAAATGCTGGGTCAAATGATGGCTAAATTATCTGATAGAGTAGAAAACATTGTGGGAAAAGGAGAAATTGCTTGTTACAAGCAATTTCTCCTTTTCCCACAATGTTTTCTAAAGACATCTTCTGCAGAGGCGTGGAAAGTCGTCTCTATCAGGGAAAGGGTTAAGACGGTCAAAGTGGGTGACACGGTAAATGCATGTTACCCGGTTCTATTGTATTTTCAGACTGCTTGCGGCTACAATACCTGCATCCCAATACTGGTTTCCGCATTATATGTATCAAATGTGACATTGCTAGACTCTCAGTAAATAAGCCAAGTAAAACAAACAAACATATCTGCTAATTGCAAACAGCATCAAAACAGACTCACAGTCCGATTGTTGGGTTTTACGAATTCCACTACAATCAGTTATTTTATGTGTTTAAATTCTGTACTTAACATTTCTAGCGAGTCTAGAACAACAAAAAAATGTTAGACGTAAGACAACTTCGAAGATTACTTCACCATTTTCTTGAAGAAGCATTACATTGTGTCACTCCGAAATGGGCCTAATTAATGTTTTGAACAGAGTACTTCTGATCAGGTAATGCATTCTACAGCATTCAAAGGATATGAACTGTTTGTTGCACACATGTTAATGATTTTATGATTGATTGGGGTTTTATGTCAGACTGCAATGCACCTGCATGTGCGCAGTACCTACCATATGTTCAGCATTGAAATTACAACCAGGGCATCGTTATCACTAAGCTAATCCCCTCGCTGGCAGCCTTGCTAATAAAACTTTAAGACTTTTGTCTAACTAACAAGGTGAATGAAAGTCCTCAGTGACCTTGACTTTGGGCGGTCGGACATGGGTCGTATGCAAAACAAAGCACCATCCATAGACACACATTGTGACCAAACATTATCATATTCAGTGAAGCGGTTCGTAAGTTATTGACAAATGAAAGGTGTTACTAACGTACACATGTACGTACATACATGGACACTATATCCCCTGAGTTGCATATCTGTGAGGTGATAATAAAAATACTTCAGTACTGAGAGTAGAAGGATCAGGACGGACTCTCGGACATTACTGCAAAGACATAAACTCTAGTCTACCAGTAATCTGAGTGCATTATGCTAGTCTTAAAAATATTAACCCTTTTCACCCCGAATAACTGGACTGGATTTTGGTATGTTAATTTACAGACCAATCCAATTGTCACACACTGATTTTCAGACTAAGCCATTTATGAAAAGGCGATGGGTGTTTTTATTTTTCTAAAAAAATATGAAAATTACTTGCAAAAAGTGCAGATCCTGATGAGATCGGCTCATCTGGATCTACACTGTTTGCAAACACCGCTATAGAGGTATGTAGTGTTGAAAGGGCTAAGACGCTTTCGACAATGGAATGTCACAACTGTTCAAGTCTGTGGCACCATGATTGGGATTTATTCCCAACATCAAGCATCATTGAATGGCGTAATTGTGTTACATCGTCACTGGTCAATGTCTGCAATGATTCAATGAATGGACTTGATTTCTGGGAGTAACTGTAGCCTATTTAACTTGAACATTGCAAAGTATACTTATCTAGCAAAGTATACTTTGAGGGAGTAATCATTGATTTTTTCCGAAATGCATTATTTCATACAGAACTAATGATTGCATATATTTGATGATTAAAACTATGAAGAATTATTACACTGAATTTATTACATTATCACAGCCAAAACGGCTGTGATAATGTAATAAATTCAGTATAATACAAATTAATAAATTTATCCTAAAATTATCCCTCAAAGTATACTTTGCTAGGAAAGTATACTTTGCAATGTTGGCGAAATAGGCTACTGATTGATTGCAGTGGGTGTTAAATCACACGTTGCCCAAAATCCCAAAATCAGAACGGAATATTTACACGGAGAAAAAATATTTTCAGCCCTGAAATTAGACTAACCTGCCCTGGTGCCAGGTCCCCCTCCCTACCACACCAGAGAATTGTGGGAAATTGCTGGGTCTGACGTCACATTGCTTAGTTTAAACCCAGTAAAGTGACGTCGAACAAGCACAGTCTGCTAATTCTAACATCAATGAGTAATTCAAAGGGGAGTTACTCATGATTTTCCAAGTTCAGCAACCTATATATAAGACTATAGTCTGTTTCACGAAAGCTGCCCAAATTTTACGGCCATATAAACAATTTATAAACCATAGTTTTTTCGATAATATTAAATTAAAGGAAAATTTAAGAATGAGCCTTCTTTTTATTTCGTGAAATTTGGTAAAATATTGATTTTATTACGAAAAATTGATTTCTCTATGGGAATTTAACATGGGGGGAAAAGAGGTAGAGGAGTGTAGGACGAGTCAAAAAACGAAAACATTTGGAAATTAACTCCGAAACCTAGCTAGATAGCTTGGAAATGATCTAACTAAGAAAACAAAAGTTAAATTTAGAAAATCGGTCCAGGATTACTGAAATTCTAAAAAATTTCCCCATGTTAAATCCCCATAGACATCTTCAAGTACAAGTAGTGAAGATGTCTATGGGGATTTAATATGGGGAAAAAAAAAAATTCGCAATAAAATCAATATTTGACCTAATTTCACGAAAAAAAAAGAAGGCTCATTTTTAATTTTTCCTTTAATTTAATATTATCAAAATAAATCTTGTTTTTGAATTGTTTATATAGCCGTAAAATTTGGGCAGCTTTCGTGAAACAGACAGTAGTCTATATCAATGCCTTGATATATGCCATGGCAGGAGAAGTGGTCCACTTTAGAAACAAAAACATCACCTGCTTAACTGCCGACAGATTAAGAAGATCAAACTCAGGCAACAGCTGTATTAATGAAAATAAAGCATCTACAGTATGTAACTTGATGACAATAACACATGTCCGACATGTTCCTGTTCTGACAGTAGTAATATTCACGTGTACTCTTCTGTAGACTTGCTACAGTTATTGTTGATGCATTATGCATCAGTCAATGTAAATCCCCGCCCCCCACCTCCGGGGGAGGGGCGGGGCTTTACCGGGGCATACCCCGGGGCTTTTACCTTTCATGATGCCCCGCACTGCGGGGACTTTACCGGGGCTTTAACTGTTGCTAAGAAATTGAGCGGGGACATACCCCGGGGCTTTACCGGGGTTTTATCAGACTGTTATCAAGATATGTACATGTATGTTTACCTGAATACTGTTGTGTGGGAGGGGTGACATGGGTTTAAACTGTTTAATACGATCTACTTTCACTGTGGACTGTTTAATACTATCAAATTTTGTTTAATATAAACAAAATTGTTTTCAAATAATTCCTCTGTTTATATGTATTGCACTGCCGTTATCCGTTATCCGTTATCCCAGCCCCCCCCCCCCCCCCCCCCAACACGTGGAAAATTCTGAGACATTCACACACACTGAAGAAAACCCGAGACTGGAAATGATTTCATACCCGACCAACCCTGGAAAATCACGAGACCCCCCCCCCCCCCACCTGAAAGTGATTCTTTACCCAACAAACCCTCATACCCAGACCACTGGAAAATCCAGAGACCCCCCCCCCCACCTGGAAAGTGATTCTTTACCCAACAAACCCTGGAATATCGGAAAAATCCCGAGACCCCCCCCCCCCCACCCCCACTGAAAATCCAGACCCACCCACCCCCTGGAAAGTGATTCTTTACCCAACAAACCCTGGAAAATCCCGTGACCCCCCCCCCCCCACCCAGGAAAGTGATTTCTTTACCAACACCTGGAAAATCCCGAGACCCCCCCCCACCCCCCCACTAAAGGATCCTATTTCTCACACACACACCCTATGTAAGTAAAAGTAAAATATAAAGTGCTGCATTTTATACTATTAAGGGGGGGGGGGTGTACTTTTTATGAACCCTGTCTCGAAGAGCCGGTGTCATATAGTGTTTGCACCGTCCGTGTGTCCGTGCGTTAATACGGTTAAGAAGTTTGTATCATGCAAGGGTCCACTTTTGCGTATTTAATACTATTCACACATATCCGACCTTCCTTCTACCGAGTCCGTTGGGTGGTGCCAAAGGTTAGCGGCTATTTTATTTGGTTACTACTATTAACAGGAACGTACCTATTTCAAAGCAACAAACACATATTTACCCTGTACTTAGTCGACCCTACTTGTCCTAACTGTCATTTGGAGGCGGAGCTAGGATGCGTCACACATGCTACTAAGATGCCCAGCACTACACGAAGTTCGGAAACAGACCTACCCGGCGTTTCGTCAAGAAATCCAAAAAGTGCTAGGAGACTCGAACTTTTACAAACTAAACATATCGGTCATTACCCAGCTGATCATCGACTGTAACGGTTTTCAAAAACAACTATATCACTAAGTCAACCACCCTAGAAATAGAACGAGTAGCAGGCCAAATGTGCTACCAATTACATCTACAACGAATAAAGCTGCTTGGGTTGTAATAATGGCTTCCCATACTAATAAAAGTTCCCAGATATCTACTATTTATAAGTGACATTTTGCTCTACAACACATCATTTTTGTGCAAGAATATTTCACATTTAAAATCACCAGATGGCCCCGCAGTGCGGGGCATTTTACCGGGGCTTTTACCGACCATGTTGCCCCGCAGTGTGGGGCCTTCACCGGGGCTTTAACAGCAACGAAAATATAAGCCCCGCTATTCCCCCGGAGGGGTGGGGGGGGGGGCGGGGACTTACATTGACTGATGCATTATATCTACAGCTGAATGGGTCAGTGGAAGGAGGCGGTTAACCCATTTGCTTTTTTAATATTTTATTTTTAGTTTTGTTATTTCTCAATGAAAGTATATGTTGTGACCACTCATTTGAACCGTCTCGACGAGACGGTTCAAATGGTGGTCACGACATATACTTCTGAGCGCATAGAAGGAAAATATTTAGGATTTTCCGTAAACATAATGGCATATCCTCAGTATGAAATGGGTTAATCTGGGAAGAAACTGGTGTATCCAGAGAAAAACCACCATACCATCTCAAATGTCTTGTTGAGGATCGAGGCCACATCAGTGAGAAGAGAAGCACGCACGTTACCAATTGTGCTAACCGGACAACCCGAAATTTAAAATAAATTTTATGACAATGTACACTATTTACACCACTATTTACACTATGTGCACTGGAGTAATGTTTGTAACCGATGGGTGTAGAGAATAATTTGCATTTTATGATGTTTGTTACCACTTTTGGATGTCGCCCAATTGCTTCACAGTACGTGCAGTGTATGAGCCCATACACGAAATCCCTCACCATGACATACGTGGGCTTATTGGGATTACAACCAGTGTAAGGTAATATCAGCCAGCATGTGTAGTACATATACTTTGTTAATTGCATCAATCACTAATTCTATAGTGTTTTTTTCCTTTGAAAATAACAAATTGTAAATTTTAAGAATATTTTGCGACAAACATTATAATGCATACGAGTCGGTCTTTGTAAAACATGATAATTTCCCCAGAATTGAGTTCTAAAATCAGCCATATTGACAATAAAAGGCAACAAATGTTGACAAAAATGTCAAAGCAAATGCGGAATTAATTCCGCATCTGATTTGAAATATTTACCAACTTTTGACATCATTTGTTGAAAATATAGAATTACTTAAGTTAAATAAGGCACAATTTCAATGACTGGCAATATAATCTCGCCAATGGGTAAATTATAATTTTGCAATTCCACTGAATAATCATACCACGCTAGTAAGATATTTTTCATTTTCCAACTGATCTTCTTGATTGAAAATACCACTGAAGCGAAACATACAGACATATCATTTATGCTTGCGGTGCAGTATGTATATTGTCACATTTGAATTTGACTGAAATCAGTTAATCAAGTTATAAAACGTACATTTTTCACTTTAAGTAAACATGAAGAGTTTCGTTGTTTGCACAGTAGACATTTCATTTTGAAGCAGATCGTTATGTATGACTTAATTGAAAAGCGATAAATCTTGCAAGAAAAATCGGTAGATCGTGAAATGGTATAAAAAATAATTGAGCTTGCAGCAAGTTTGTTTGATAAATTGATTGATAAAATTGTGCTTCGCATCAGATTAACAACTAGGTCACGTACAGGTGTGACTCCATAGTCAGTCTGTTGATTGAATCTCCATGTATAGATGTATAGTCTTAAACAAAGTATACTATGCCCAATATTTGAACAGTCTTGTTTAGATGGTTCAAATATAAGGCACACCATGTGATTTTGTACTTTCGGACATCTGCGTAATATCATGAAATACGTTTAAAAATGTACAACATTTTCCGTAAATGGCGTCAAAAGTTGACAGTTTTCAGAGTACATGTACATGCAAAATCATATTCCGCATGTACTCTGAAGATTTTGTCAACTTTTAACTTTATTTATGAAAAATATTGTAAATCTTGTAAACGTATATAATGAAATTACGCAGATATCCAAAGGTACATGGTGTGTCTCCTATGTGGTCACAACATATACTTTGTACAGGAAATAAGAGAAACGTGAAAGCCCGCGAGTGTCTCACCCATTAAGGTCAAGGTCACCAAGGTCATCCGTACGAATGACAACACCGAGTGGATAGCCATCGGTGTGAGATATTGTGACAACTACGACGATGCCACCACTGCCGCCGCCACCGATGCCTACGTCGACGACACCAGAATTGTGACCGCTATGTCTCGCTTTCCACTAATGTGGGTGAGTCAAAAATTGATGGAAACTATTTATATAGATTGTTTATGCCTAAAGAAAATGAAACTGACAGTGAAACTGAATGGATTTAACGTCTCAGCAACAGCTAAGGTCATATAGAGACATGCATGCTTTGGTTTCAAGTCTCATATGAAAGACCATTGGAAGGGAAAATATGCTAGGGTGAGGCCCGAACCGAACCGAACCTTGGAGTTCAAACAGTTCCCTCTTGCCACGTACAGCAAACATTTACCCACGGCTGGACATTGTCGAACCTTATATTCTATCAAGCATTCCCTAATATCCCATAGAGGGGTATTAACCCTTAGAGTGTGGGAACCGAAAATAGGCGTCTGCTGCTGTGTCATATTTTGTCTCTTCTCTCAGTAAAAACATGGTTTGTCAGCATTTTAGAATCATTTCCATTGGAAATGATTCTAAAGTGCTGTCGAACCATGTTTTTGATGAGAAAAATGGAAAATAAAAAATAAACAGCAGACGACAAATTTTAATTCAGCATTGTAAGGGTTAAACATGTTATGGGTGATGGAATAAGATAATGTCAGTGCATGCAGCAAGTCTTAGAGCCTGGCCGGGAATCCATAGAATGCAGTAGTCTGTAATCTATATCTCTCCCATGTGTCCAATACCAGTGTGTCTGCCAGGCTGGAGCTGTGTGGTGATGGGGCATGTAGTTATTGTCTGTAGTTCACACTGACAATTCGGCACATGGTTCTGTTGTTACCGTACAACATAGTGCTGTATATATGGTCTAGGGATTGTTTCCCTTGTATTGGCACTTGGGTAGCAGTGACCAGTTAGCCGCCAGTTTCGTACAACAGCACTGGTAAAATTTATAAATATTTCAATTTCTGCTGATTAAAATTCACTTTGATTGTTTAAGTGTTATTTTCTACTTTTTTTTTTTTTTTTAATCAGATTTTACATTATATCAATTGAAGAATGCTCGTTCCAGGGCCATCTGACTTGTTTCCGTTGGTCGGAAATGGGCAAATACCAATTGAGGGAATGTTGTGACCAAAAAAATAAGCACAAGAACAGATTTTTGTTCTGAGAGTTTCAAAGAGTAATTGATTCCCTCTATGGATGGGTATGGGTTTGCACCATGACCATACGTTCACCTCTGGATATTGATTGCGAAAATATGTAACCTTCAGTCTCTTGTTCCGCAAGTGACGTAGTGGATTTTTCACCTTGGAATTTGATAATTTTAACCCTTTCCCTGTTTTGCGATATTTCGACTCTTCCAAATCGAAAACATCTGAATAAAAGAATCAAATGCTGGGTCAAATGATGGTTAAATTATCTGATAGAGTAGAAAACATTGTGGGAAAAGGAGAAATTGCTTGTTACAAGCAATTTATCCTTTTCCCACAATGTTTTCAAAAGACATCTTCTGCAGAGGCGTGAAAAGTCGTCTCTATCAGGGAAAGGGTTAAAGAGGCTGCACCAAGATATTTCACATTCCTGCATAGGTAAGGAACACTAATAGAGCAGCATATATTTGTGTTTATGTAAAAGCTTCTAATGTGCCTTGTTTACAGATGTGAAACACAAAATTGCACTAAATGCCCCGTCAGGGCGTGAAATTGATAATTAACCGGTAACTGCCCCCTTGTTTCAGTAAATGCTTGATTGAATGGAGAGTTTACCTTTAATCCATATATTAATCAAAGTACTGAAAGTATTGACTGGCGGGAGACAAGTAGCCACTTGTGAATTTGCACTCAGAAATTCCTTTACATAATATTATGTGAAATCTTTTCAAAATTATGACTGGGCGTAGGCCTACATACGTGTATGCTGCATGAACGGCAAAATGTTTTCATGAATTTTTTTCGCTCACCCAGAGGGTAATTTTTCGAAAATCGCCCGTAAACCACAATATGAAAAAGAAATGGCCTTCGACGTCGCATTGCGACTGCGTGGTACACGATACGGGGGGCGCCTCAATAACAACAATTTGTTCTCTTCAACAGTTGGGCATGCCAACTATTTTACACATAATGTTGAGCATTGCCGTTGCTATTAATAACTTGCTTTCAGTTCACTCGCCGACATTAAATGTCACCTGACTGTTGTTAATTGCGAACGCAAATTGAGCCTATTGAGACGTCCCCCGATGAACAGAGAGCCACTTCCGAAAGTAGACCTGTGCAAACGGCCAGAATCACGATCGCAATAGCGTGGAGACATTATGTCTCCCGCCAAAAACAATGTTATATGTGGCTGTGACTGGAGAAATGGAGCTTATCGGTTTTGCGACCAGTGTAGATCCATATCAGCCTGTGCATCTGCACAGTCTGATCAGGATCTGCACTGTTCGCCATTACATCAATGAAACACCTATCACGCTTCTAACAAGAAATATGGATCGTTATCTGTCAACGGGAGTGTATGTGCTATTTGATTAGAAGCGACACTGGTCACAAAACCTATAAACCCCATTTCTCCAGTGCTGTCAAACCATGTTTTATTAAGAGAATAAGATCAAATATGAAACAACAGCAGACGACAATTTCGTTTCCCGCATTCTAAGGGTTAAAATACATAGTACTAGTTTGTTTGTTTGTTTGTTTGTTGGGGTTTAACGGCCAATCAACAGCTATGGTCATTTAAGGCCGGGTCAATGGGTTTAGTACTAAATCCCATATATTACCTGTACAAGTACATGTACATGTTCAAGTACATGTACAAAGGGGGGGGGGGGGAAAACTGGGGGAATCCCAAAATCAAACTGTAATATTTACAAGAACAAAACTATATATTCAGCCCTGAAATCAGAATAATCCTGATCTGATGCCAGGTCCTCGCCACTCCAGAATCACTTGGCCCCTCCCAAAAGCAGTAGGATCAGTAATAATCTTACTACTTTTATAATGGGCAATAACCCAATTCAACTACCAGGTAACTAAAGAGCCAAAGATAAAAACGTACCTGAGGGCCAAACCAGGCAAATCATGATTCCTATAAGGAGGAACCCATACCGTTAATTTACGCCGTCTCATTCGCCGTCTCATTCGCCCAACCACCACCCATTCACATAGTACTAGTATACATCCAGAACTGCAATCACAATATCCTGATGAGGTGCCAGTTGCTCTTACCAAATTAGATCACTTCAGAGGCCTTGATAAGCAATCAAAAAATCTGAAAACCCAATTAAAATTGAAAGCCCTGCGTACCAAAACCCAATTAAAACATCGAGTAATCAATTGGCTTGAAAATGTATGCGTACTGATTATTGTACAAGGACAGTTTTCAATAAAATTATTGAAAAATGCCAAAGACGTCGATGGCAAAATCAGCCACAAAATCACCGCTAACCTATCTTATTTGGTTACAATAAGTGTCTATATCGATGATGCAACTATACATATAATAAGCGTCTATGAATGTTTTATAAATAGGATACGCACTGTTTTTTAGCAGATTACACGGTGACGGTATTTGTGAAAAGCACTTCATATGAATTTCCGGTCGGTCGATTACGATTGATAATGGCGATTACGATTGATAATGGCGATTCCTTTTTGTAATTCGCCATTTAATACGCACAGTGTTCGCAGGTGACGACGCTTAAGTAATTGCTTTGAGATGTGACCGAAAAAATAAAGATATGGCTGACTCGACCCGGGTCTGAAACGTTCGTGATGCGAAACCTGACTAGCGGCGTGCGTTGTGTCCTTGAGCAAGACACTTTATCCACACTGCTCCAGTTCACCCAGCTGTAAATGGGTACCGATAATTCGTAGTTGCTCTGTAAATACGAATTACCGGCTTCTCTCTCTACCTCCGTTCTTTCTCCCATTCTTGGGAGACGGCATGCAAGGTCATAGAGCCAGTGCCGCCGTTAAATATAAGCTAAAAAAAAAAAAAAAAAAAAAAAAAAGGGATGCGAAACGTCCGAGTTCGTGCAAATAGACTAAGTTTCTTTTCATTTGGATATATAGTATATATACTTCGGATGTCATTGTTTAAGATTTGACAGACCGCGATAAATATGTCCTCAACAAAACGTGGAGAAAAAAGACGCGGCAAAGGCCCAATTAAACATAATTTCTAATTAGTTTTAACTAACACTTAAACAATGTACGTATTCACTGTTTTGTGTAGCCATGTTTATTGCACATTTTGATACCAGAATTGGAAAATGCCCTATTCAATTTTACACAATGGGGTAACGGTTGTAAGGTACCCAATTGATAATTGAAAATACCCAATTGAAAAAAATATCATGGAGTAAAAATACTCAATGAATAAATCCTTATCTAGAGCCCCGTCACTTAGGTGTGAATTGTGATGACATATATAATATAATTCCATTACAAAAATATTTACACAATTCCCTAACATTTGATTGGCTCGTAGCAAGTCTCTGTCCAAAATTTATATCCCAGTAAACTCCCACGCCGAACCACTTTCCGTAACCGTGAGGCGCAGTTAAAATAATTCTTAAGAAAACGGAAAATAAACAAATTTTCTTGATGAATTTATTTCAAATGCTGGAATTATAAGGAATGAATGGCCTTTTTGTGGAATTTATCGGGGATATAAACTTGGAAAAGTCGCGGGAATACTGGACGAGGCCTTCCGGCCTTCGTCCAGTATTCCCGCGACTTTTCCAAGTTTATACCCCGATAAATTCCACAAAAAGGCCATTCATTCCTATAATAATATGAATCTTGGTATGAAAGTATCCACAGTTTTCCACTTTATAGGCAACAGGTTGCACTATCTTGCTACACCACGGTCAACTGTAAACATTTGCGTAATAGTATTTACACTACGCACACTAAAATATAGAAAAACACTGCAGGGTGTTGACGTTCATACTTCCCTATATTGTTATTGAGAAACAATTCTACAATATTACCATTACCATTAAAGTGTGTATTAGCAAAATGTTTAGGTCACTCTCCACGAAGTAGAAAGAAAACAAAGAACGCTTCAAACGCACATTTGGAAAGACTACTCCGTCATAACTGTAATGTAATGCAGTGTAATGAAATGCAATTAGAGTTATGTGCTCAGACCTACCTGGGGATGTCCCAGGGTATCTGTAGCCTATTTCACCAACATTACAAAGTATACTTTTCAAGCAAAGTATACTTTGAGGGAGTAATCATTTATTTTCCCCGAAATGCATTATTTCATATAGAACTAACAAATGCATATATTTCATGATTAAAAGTATGCAGAATTATTATACTGAATTTATTACATTATCACAGCACAGCCAATTAATGTAATAAATTCAGTATAATAAAAATTAATGAATTTATCCTTAAATTGAAAATTTCTCCCTCAAAGTATACTTTGCTAGAAAAGTATACTTTGCAATGTTGGTGAAATCGGCTACTGGTTTAGAGGGGTTTCACTGTATATGAATCAGACGAGACTATACAGATGTGTAGACTGGTGGACTGGGACAACACTTCCCTAAAATTCATTTGGACCGTTTCTCTAGAGCCCAATCACAAGAGGGAAGCGCCCACGAAGATACTAAGGCCTTAGTTACAATATCATCACACAAGTATTCTTTCCATAGCTCCAGATAAGCCACCAATAGAGCCCATAATGGTATACACTGGAGTCTCTCGAAAACGCGACAATCGGTAGATATGGATGTCCATTTTAGAGAGCTTGCAGTAACTTGTGTTTAACACTTACTACGCTGAATTAAATTTTGTGCTCTGCTGGAAATTTTTGATATTTTTTTATAAAAACCTGTTTTGACAGTGCATGAGAATCGTCTCCACTGGAGATTCTCATGTGCTGCCAAAACAGGTTTTTGTTAAGAATTAAGACAAAAATGAAAAACAGCAGACGACAATTTTCGTCTCTCACGTAGCGAGGGTTAATGAATATGTCTACTTATGATGGCAAATCAAAAACATGTCATAAGATACATTAATGTCTGAATAACAGCGAAACATCTCTAAACCTCCCAGGGTGTCCACTTTAGAAAGGTTTCACTGTAATACTACTGCACAATGTTCAGCAAGACAGTTCTAAAGAACTGCAGACTTGAATTTGTAAAAAATATGGCAAGTATTACGTAAATAAGTATGCTATCTGGAGCATGTAGAAACGGGTGGCCACCCTTAGACAGGTTAACTAAAAGCAACAGACAGAAACAATAAACGGTAGCATGCTACGGTAGCTAGGCAATTTATAAGTATGTCTCAGCCAGATGACATAACAACAACATGACTGGCTAACCTGGTAATTGGTGACAATGATACTTCATGATACAGACACCACTTCATGATACAAACTGCACTACAGTGTACAGCATAAGTGCATTATGAGGGATTTGTGTAATATGTTAAAAGCCGAGAAAGCGTACTCTTGAGTAAAAACGCAAAAAAAAAGTGTAAAAATCCCGATTGATTCTTATTTATTGATTGGTGAGTGTTGCAACAATGGACAAAATGTTGTAACTCGGACCAAATGCTGCATTGATCCACTCGTCAGTCACACCAGTGATTGATTGATTGGGTGTGCACACAAATGCCGCCCGGTGGCAGATTGGGGAAACTCCGGCTAACTACTTAACCCATTTAAGTCTAAGGATACAATAATTTTTATTGGAAAAATCACATTCTTTTGTTTATTTCTCCATAAAGGTATATGTTGTTACCACTCATTTGAACCGTCTCGTCGAGACGGTTCAAATGAGTGGTAACAACATATACTTTCGAGATGAAATGAAGAAAATAGGATTTTCCCCCCTAAAATGTTTCATACTACTATAAGTGTATCCCGTCTTTAATGGGTTAACCGGACACACGCACGGACATACACACAGTCCAAATTAAACACTATATATGTATGCCTCTCGGCTCTACCAAGACCGACATATACAGCGGACAACACAATTTAATTCAACGTTGTAATTGTATTATGGGAGTATGCCACATATAAACAACACAAACGCGGCTGTGACTGGAGAAATGGGGCATATGGGTTTTGCGACCAGTGTAGATCCAGATCAGACTGTGCATCCGCAGTCTGATCAGGATCTGCACTGCTCGCTATTCCATAAATGAAAAACCGGCCATACTTCTAACAAGCAATATAGATCATTAACAAACTAATTGAGTGTGCTATTTGATCAGGAGCTACACTGGTCAGAAATCCCATAAGCCCCAGCCACACATATGTAACAGTGTGCAATATACTTGAATAACCGAGGACTATGTCATTGTCTAGGTGGAGCATGTCACTGATGAATCACTACCTGGAGTGTTTGATAATAAATGAGCTGACAATGATTGGACAACAAGGACCGTATAGAACAGCAGCTGGACCAATGTAGTTTCTGGTCACCCGGGGCCCGTTTCACTAAACTTCTTACGACTAAAATGTTTGTAAGTGCAAAATTATGATAGTCTGTAAATTTCACATTAACACTGTTTTCTTGTAAATAATTGTTGGATTTACATTTATTGAGCATAGGCTGCATATGCAGCCTATGCTCAATAAATGTAAATCCATCAATTCAAATTTGCAGACGATTCTAAATTTGCGCTTACGAACATTTTAGTCGTAAGAAGTTTAGTGAAACGGCCCCCTGATACTGGTTAGTCTAACCAGTATCTCACTGGGTCTGTGACAAGTGAATGCGTTTAACATCCCACCAACAGCTAAGGTCATATAGAGATGGGACCACAGTTTTAAAGTCTCATCCTACAGACCAGTGGGATGGAAATACTATGAAAGTATTGTTGATGCCCAAGGCGAGGTTTGAACCCACAACCTCCGGATTGGAAGTCATGTGTTCTAACCCCTATGTCACAACCCATCCCAACTGAATGGTGAACAGTGTAGGCACTGATCATACTGTACAAATGTACATAATTTTGGCTATGATTGGAGAAATAGGGCTTATGAGTTTTGTGACCAGTGTCGCTCTTGATCAAATAGCACACTCCCGTCAACAGATAACAATCTATATTTCTTGTTAGAAGTGTGCTGGGTGTTTCATTGATGGAATGGCGAAGAGTGCGGATCCATTCCATCAATGTCAATTGTGCATAAGCGAATACGCCATTGATAAAAACGTTGTGATTTCGATGTCATTGAGCTAAAATAGTGTGTACACATAACTACTGAACATAAAAATAATTGTCAAATGATAAATTATTGGAATACAGTGCTGATATTTTTTGTGGTATATTGATTTTAAAAGATGCACAATTAAGAATATGTAAAACATTAAAAACTGAAAAGGATGTCATTAAGCCCGGTTTTCGCACAACGTGGCTCATCTAAATAAAGTCCTGCGAATTAGAAACCAAGTAATTTGATTGGTAAAATCTGAGGCAACCTGAATCCAACTAGGGATTTGATTCCAAGACACAAGTAGCTGTTCAAACTGTTTTCTAATCACGGGCCCAGACTTCGTTTGTGAAATGTGTTGACATCGGGGTAAATTTATCATACTAATGCGCATTTGTTCCATAAATAGCTTATCTACATTGTGAATAATTACCAGAAAGCAAACAGTTTCACACAATATTGAAAACCAGCTTGAATATTATCAATACTATAAAGAACATATAATCAGTTTCTTCCATTATAAATGACAGGGGTCAACCCGAATGACGTAGATGTTACGCTTTAAAAGCACATGATGTGTACATAATGATGCATGATGGTGAATTGACCGTAGTAAGTTGTCCCAGCATGTAAGAGTATACGCCTGTGGTGGGGCGTCACTATATTGTTAACAGTTTGACACGCGAGGTAAAACATTTGAAAGATTCAGCCATCCCTACTCCCAAACCTAGCTTCAATATTTGTGATGTGTTGTGCCTATGTCTCGGCTCTATGGGAGCAATTTCAAGGTTTGGTCGCACTATGTAATAGAGGAGTTTCTTAACCCTTAGAATGTGGGAACCAAAAATAGTCGTCTGCTGATAATTATTAGCCGATCTATTTATAGATCGGCTAATATATTGGTCATCCATCGAATTCTGAAAAAGTTTGTAGCAACCCTTTTCTCCGCTATTCGGTAATCTACGAACGTGAATTTTGCTGTATCACTTCCAAATTGCATCAACCGATAAAGTTTGCATTTTTGGCAATTATCTCCGTTTAAAACTTTAAATTTAGCCAAATAACACAATTTTGAATACGTAATGAGCTGAACGCCGGAAGAGATTCAACCCGGAAGTTGTTGTTGTTGAAGTCCATAGTTGACTCTAATGGCCATATACGCCAACATACGCCGATTATTGGGCTAATTTAAAGCTTTTATTTATTAAACAAAACAAGTTTCAGCCACGTTTAATCGCGTAAAATATGTTTATTCGGCTAATTTACAATCGACCTCTGCTCAAAATCTCCTCCGACTAGCAACCCCAGCATCTCGGGTTTATCCCATTGGATCGTGTATGCGCGTCATTTGACGCTAGTTAATATTCACAAAATTTTTCACCAATCAAAACGAAGAATTGCCCTTCATAGCGAACTTTGATTTGTTTACGTATCATGCAGGGATGGCAAGGATGCATCCAGCACGCGCGATTGCGGCAATCTCCCTTAATTATTGTCAATGCCGCAAATTATTGATTGTCTTGCGCCCGACATAGCGCAATAAATCACGGATGGGCCCCTTTTTAAATGACCAGTGCGCAAATTAAAAAAACGTAATTGACTATTTAAACGCGCTGCGTATTTAAATCATAGGAAGGCGTGCAGTTCAATCTAGTTTGTGCGGCCGTTGAACGTAAGCTTTGAGTCGATTTAAACCATTTAAATCGATAAACAAGGGATAAACAAGTGACAACGTTATCAAGGCCAATCTGGGCATGTGCCTGAATACGCATGACGTCAATTCGACTGGTACATTTTGTTGAGTACGTTAATTAATGGTCACTTTGTTAAGTAAGATTTGTATTCGACTGACTGGTGAATGGGATATCCCTTTGCTAAAAATATGTTTTCTGCATGCCTAACTAATATCATGACCGTAGCTCCGTGTTAACTAAAAATATCGATAAATATAGGATGATGTTTATTTTTTTTTCTATTTTTTTTTCCAAATGTTTATTTTTTTTTCTTCAATTTTTTTTCTACATCAAATTTTATTTCCTATTAATATTTTTTTCGGGGCCCCAATTTTTCTAATAGAATTCAATTTTTTTTCTTCAGAATTTTGTTGGGGAGGAAATCAACACTTCTCTCACTTTTCCCTGAGATTCCGTAACTACTAAAATGTGGACATATTGAACCCTGATTTGATCAGCTAATAACATCATGCTCTGCATGACTTTTCATTCATATTTTGTCTTTTCTCTCAGTAAAAACATGGTTTGGCAGCATTTTAGAATCATTTCCAATGGAAAGTGCTGCCAAACCAAGTTTTTTTATGAGAAAAATGGAAACATAAAAAATATTCAGCAGCCGACACAAATTAATTCAGCATTGTAAGGGTTAACTTTTAACCCTTAGACCGATACACACAACAATTTTCTCAAATGTCTCAGCTCTATGGGAGCAATTTCAAGGATTGGTTGTACTACCGGTACGTAATATAGGAGATTCTAAATCCTTTCAACACCAAGTAACTTAATAGGATGTTCCATGCCAATGTTTCAGACTATTCCATTTATAAAAAGGGGATATTTTTTGTTCTCAAAAATATGAAAATTACTTTCAAACAGTGCAGATCCTGATGAGACGGCTCGTTACGAGCCGGCTCATCTGGATCTGCACTGTTTGCATATAGCGGGCTTACGGGTTCAAAGGGTTAACAGTATTAACCCTTTCAACACCAAGTAACTTAATAGGATGTTCCATGCCAATGTTTCACGCTATTTCATTAATTTTGTTCATTCAAATTATCCCATTCTTCTAAAAGGGTAATCTGTACGACGTTTAAAATTATTAACAAACAGTGGAGATCCTGATGAGACGGCTCGTTACGGCTCGTTACGAGCCGGCTCATCTGGATCTGCACTGTTTGCAAACATTGTCTCTATAGAGGTCTGTGGTGTTGAAAGGGTTAACTTTTAACCCTTAGACCGCTACACACAACAATTGTCGTCTGCTGTTGCTTTTATATCTTGCCTTATTTCTCAATAAAAACATGGTTTGACAGCATTTCAGAATCATTTCCAATGGAAATGATTCTGAAGTGCTGTCAAAGCATGTTGTAAATTATTCTAAAGTGCTGTCAAAGCATGTTTTTGATGATAACAATGGAAAATAGAAAACAAACAGCGGACAAAAAAAATTAAGATAGCGGTGTAAGGCTTAAGGACACTGGCATTCTGAGAGGTGGAAAAATGACCTCCGGGCACATACTAGACACACCACTGACTTAATTACCAATGGTTCTATGTCCCCCAGATAGGCCAATACCCGCCGCCTGGGTCCTAAATACTTTTGAAACATGACACTGCATCCCTATTAAACTCTATATCAGGGATTTAATCTGCAAACAATTTTATCGAAGACAATGACACCATAAGTGTTGCATACTGCGTACCAATGACATGCTTGCTGAATATTCCCTAAATTCCGCACTGAATGCCATATACCCAAAGAGCTTTACCCATTACATGCGGAATACACCTTTACGGGTATGATTTTTTTTAAATATTTTATTTTTGTTATTTCTCAATGAAAGTATATGTTGTGACCACTCATTTGAACCGTCTCGATGAGACGGTTCAAATGGTGGTTGCGACATATACTTCTAAGCACATTTAAAGAAAATATTTGTGATTTTCCCCAATCAAAATGGCATACCCCTGGATTGAATATTATACCAATATGATACCCCTGGGCCACCGTATAGAACATAATTAAGGAAACTGTTTTTAGAAAGAACTTTTTTTATTCCCCTAAAGCGATATTCCAAATTTAAAAGTTCAAACATGTTTAATTATGATAATAAATATATCAAACCAAAATAGATTTTTCACTTATAGATGTATGCTTCATTTAATGCTAACAATTTGTGCAAGGTACTGAAAAGCCATACATTAGAAAATTTATGAAACCCAAGAAAAAAAATGCCCAAATATTTGTGCAATCAGCATTATAGCTCTGCATCAGACTGTTCATTATCTGGGACTACACTGTTTGCCATTTAATTATTCACTTATAATGAGATTTTATATTCACATCAGGCTACATGAGCGTGCTGATGGTCAGGAAATACACAATCAATATGTGAATTAGCCCCTTTTATCAATGTCGGTCATATGTTTATGAAAATATAAATTTCTTTATCTAATTCAAGTACGCCAGTGTATTCAGCCATACTTTCGATTTGATTTCTCAATAAGACGAACACGCGTGAAAGATCTAGGTCATAAGGTGCACACCGTAAACAGAACATTGTAAACCATAGATAACCTTCGGAAAGATCCAGAAGAGCATTTTTCAAGAAATACTTGGACAAAAGTAAAAGTGAATGTTTTTTTCTTGCCTAGAGTGGTGATTGAACTCGCTACCTCCAGTATTGAAGTCCAGTGCTCAATGTCCAGGTCACAATCCAGCCTTAACCCATTCCTTTCGGAATACACTTTTACGGGTATGAAATTTATTACATATTTTATTTCTGTTATTTCTCAATGAAAGTATATGTTGTGACCACTCATTTGAACCGTCTCAATGGTTCAAATAGTGGTCACGACATATACTTCTGAGCGCATAGAAGAAAAATATTTAGGATTTTCCGCAAACATAAATTTAGGATTTTCCGCAAACATAATGCATGAAAACGGTTAACTTGCAAACAGACACTAAAATGAGATTTTCAATTTCAAATAGAAAATGCAAGTTTAGAAAATAAGGCAACTATGATGACATCGTTTGTATGTGAAAGGTTACAATGTCTATATTAGCAAAGCGACACATCACAATGGGACACATTACACGGGATAGAACATATTAAAGGGTGAAATATCAGACAGCATCAAACGATGACACTTGTGACAGCATACCAATTTGTTGTGACAGCTTGCCAAAGGTAACTCGAGCTGTGTAGCACTCCTCTGACAAACTTGCCAATATCTATACAACAGCCTGTGTTAAACTTGTCAAGATGTCAACGTTTCTGAACATCTATTGGCAAAATCAACTACACCACAGCCTGCGGTAACCTTGCCCAGATATCAACGTTTCTGAACGTCTATTGGCAATACCAACTACACCACCGCCTGTGTTAATCTTGCCAAGATGTCAACCTTTCTGAACATCTACTGGCAATATCACTAGACCAGTGCCTGTGGTAACCTTGTCAAGATGTCAACGTTTCTGATCGTTTCTGAACAAACATCTTTTGGCAATTGGCAATATCAACTACACCACCAAAGCCTGTGTTAATCTTTGCCAAAGATATCAATGTTCTGAAAATCTATTGGCTATTGCAATTCAACACACCAACCCGCCTGAGTTATTTGAGTTAATTCTTGCCGAAGATGTCAATTGTTTCTGAACATATATTTGGCAATATCTCACCTACACCCACATGCCTGTGTTTAATCTTTGCCAGATGATACAAGTTTCTGAACATCTATTGGCAATATCAATCTACACCTCCATCCGCCTGTGTTAATCTTGCCTAAGATATCAATGTTTCTTTTGAAATCTATTGGAAATATCACCTTACACAACCCGCCTGAGTTAATCCTTGCCAACATGTCCAATGTTTCTGAACCATCGATTTGGCAATTAATCAACTTACACCACGCAGTGTTAATTTGCCAAGAGATCAATGTTTACTTTTGAAACATCTTAATTGGCAATAATCATAACTACACCACCGCCTGTGTTAATCTTGCCAAGATATCAATGTTTCTGAACATCTATTGGCAATATCACCTACACCACCGCCTGTGTTAATCTTGCCAAGATATCAATGTTTCTGAACATCTATTGGCAATATCAACTACACCACCGCCTGTGTTAATCTTGCCAAGATCAACCTCACTGAATTCTATACTATTGGCAATTTCCAATAACAATTACACCACCTGACCTGTGTTAATCTTGCCAAGATGTCAACCTTTCTGACATCTACTGGCAATATCAACTACACCACGACTGTGTTAATTGCCAAGATTCCAATGTAACTGAACATTTATGGCAATATCAACTACACCACCGCCTGTTGTTAATCTTGCCAAGATATCAATGTTTCTGAACATCTTTACTGGCAATTATCAACTACACACCGCCTTGCCTGTGAATCTTTGCCAAGATGTCAATTTTTTTGACTTAATGGGCAATATCATAACAACCGCCGGTGTTTCTTTGCCAAGAATTATCAATGTGAACAATTTACTCAATATCACTACCACCGCCTGCCTGTGTTAATCTTGCCAAGATGTCAACCTTTCTGAACATCTACTGGCAATATCAACTACACCACCGCCTGTGTTAATCTTGCCACGATATCAATGTTTCTGAACATCTACTGGCAATATCAACTACACCACCGCCTGTTGTTAATCTGGCAATATCAACTACACCACCCGCTGTGTTAATCTTGCCAGATATCAACGTTTACTGACATCTCACTGGCAATATCAACTTTTACACCACAGCCTGTGTTAATCTTGCCAAGATTATCAGTATCTGGAACATCTAACTGGAATATCAACTACACCACCAGCCTGTGTTAATCCTTGCCAAGATTAATCAACAATTTCGGAACCAATCTCTGGCAATTTCAAACTACACCACAGCCTGTGTTAATCTTGCCGAGATATTCAACATTTCTTGAACATATATGGCAATATTCAACTACACCCAACGCCGGTGTTATTCTTGCCATGATTCAACATTTGGAACAATCTATTGGCAATTCAATACACCACCAGCCTGTGTTAATCTTGCCAAGATATCAACATTTCTTGAAACATATTATATTGGGCAATATTTCAACTACACCACAGAACCTGTGTTAATCTTGCCCAAGGATATCAACATTTTGGAAACAATCTATGGGCATAATCATACCACCACCGCCTTGTTAATCTTGCCCAAGATACAACGTTTTCTGAAACATCTATGGCAATATAAAATACACCACCGCCTGTGGTTAATCTTGCCAAGATTTCAACGTTCCTGAACATCTATGGCAATATTCAACTACACCAACCGCCTGTGTTAAATTCTTGCCAAGATATCAAACTTTCTGAACATCTACTGGCCAATATCAAACTACACCAACCGCCTTGGGATTAATCTTGCCCAAGGATATCAACGTTTCTGGAAACAATTAACTGGGCAATAATTTAACTACACCACCGCCTGTGTTAATCTTTGCCAAGATACAACATTTCTGAACATTCTATGGCAAAATCAAACTACCAACCACAAGCCTTGGTTAACTCGTTGCCAAGATATCAAACATTTCTGAACAACATTGGCAATATCAACTACACCACAGCCGGGTGTTTAATTCTTGCCAAGGATATCAACATTTCTGAACATCTATTGCAATATCAACTACACCACAGCCTGTGTTTAATCTTGCCAAGATATCACAACATGTTCTAACAAATCCTTAATTGCCAGTTTTTAATAAAATCACCTTTTACACCCCACGGCCTGTGTTAATCTTTGCCAAGATATCAATGTTTCTGAACATCTACTGGCAATATCAACTACACCACCGCCTGAGTTAATCTTGCCAAGATATCAACCTTTCTGAACATCTACTGGTAATATCAACTACACCACCGCCTGTGTTAATCTTGCCAAGATATCAACGTTTCTGAACATCTATTGGCAATATCAACTCGCAATCAAGCAGTTTGATTGGCTGTTCCTGAGCTGTAGCAATCAAACTGCCTACTATCAAACACCATATTAACCCTTACACTGCCGATTTAAATTTTTTCGTCTGCTGTTGATGTTTTATTTTCCATTTTCCTCCTCATCAAAAACATGGTTTGACAATAAAAATATGGTTTGGCAGCACTTTAGAATCATTTCCATTGTTAATGATTCTAAAGTGCTGCCAAACCATATTTTTATTGTGAATAAAAACAAAATATTGTACAACAGCAGACAACAGTTTTGTTTCCCGCAGTCTAAGGGTTAAAATATTTTGTAATAAACACATTACAACTATTGGCAATATTAGAGCAGGCTGTGTTGTATATACAGTGCAGCCTATCTACTACAGTCACTCATGGGAAGACGCAAAACTGGCGGTTGTTTGTTTGTTGGGGTTTAACGGCCTATCAACAGCTAAGGTCATTTAAGGCCGGGTCAATGGGTTTAGTACTAAATCCCATATATTACCTGTACAAGTACATGTACATTTTCAAGTACATGTACAAATGGGGGGGGAAATCAAAAAATCAGAACTTAATATTTACAATAACAAAACTATATATTTAGCCCTGAAATCAGAATAATCCTGATCTGATGCCAGGTCCTCGCCACACCAGAATCACTTGGCCCCTCCCAAAAGCAGTAGGATCAGTAATAATCTTACTACTTTTATAATGGGCAATAACCCAATTCAACTCCCAGGTAACAAAAGAGCCAAAGATAAAACTGTACCAGAGGGCCAAACCAGGCAAATAGTGATTCCTATAAGGAGGAACCACTACCGTTAATTTACGCCATCTCGTTCGCCCGACCACCATCCACAACTGGCGGTTGTAGAGAGGTGGCTGTTGTAGGGAGGTTGATGCTGAATTATATGTTGCTGTCTGTTGTTTAATTATTTTCTTTGATAATTCTCATCAAATACATGCTTTGACAGCATTTTAGTATCATTTCCATTGGAAATGATTCTAAAATGCTGTCAAAACATGTTTTTATTGAGAAAGAAGGCAAAAGCAACATCAGACGATATTTTTCGTGCTCAGCAGCCTAAGGGTTATATATAGAGGAAATTATCCATTTGGGATATAAACTGGCGGCTGTTACAGAGAGGGTGTTGTTCTAGAGAGGTGGCCGTTCGGGGAGGTTCAACTGTACAAGCTAACATGAGGACAGATGGTGGCGTGCCATCACAAAGACATGTGTACCGACCATGTTCTCGATTGTGTAAGATTGACTGAATGGGGTTTTAACATTCATATGAGGCTGTGACTGGAGAACTGGGGCTTATGGGATTTTTAACCAGTGTAGCCATTGGAAATGATTCTAAAATGTTGTCAAATCATCTTTTTGATGAAGGAAATGAAAAGAATCAGCAAACGACAAAATTTGATTCACCATTGATACAGTTAAACAAAGGCTTTCTAATTTGTTTTCAAACCAATTTGTGTCCTAACATCCATGTTAAGTATGGTACTTACATTTGCAATATTAAGTCAACTAGCATGCATAATTTACATCATTATCATAGCCAAACAATGGCGTAAAATAAACTTCAAGTCAATTTACGTGACATCTCATAAATTATTTAAAAGGCGACTCAGAGGACGGCGAAATTGCAATGAATATTCGAGATGGTAAAATATATAGTTTTATAATATCTTGATGTTTTCCCCCCCGAGAGTTATTATACAAATATTATACAGGAGCTAGACTGACGTCGGTGGTTAAGTTATAATGTGGCAACCAAAAATTGTGGTCTTCTATAATTTCATATTTTGTCTTTTCTGTCAGTCTCGGCCACTCAAACTGTCTGATTTCGAGGACAAATCTGGAGACTTTAGGCTGCTAGAGGTTCAAACAGATTAGCATATTTTTTTTGTATTTTAATATGTCAACTTATGACTCAACTATCACAGGTTCACAACCTATTGACTTATAATATATAACTTGAAATTATCAGATATTAAACTAAACATATCAAGATAAATGTAACCCACAATACGCGATAACTAAATCATATTATGAAACCTTAATGTATATATTTTGTCATTTGTAAACCATTATGAAGGTGTTCATTTAAATGAGTATGTGATCACATTAATCTGCATTATGCAAACAACCTATATTGACAGTTCACAGATTAAAATATTAACCGTATCAATGTTGACAAGTATTTTGTTTTCTGCTCTGAATGTTTCATTTTTTTCACGTTTTCAAACAAGAATGCGTTTTAAAAGCATATTAGAATGTTTCCAAGTATGCTAGTAAATCATGTTTCTGAATGGAATCGATTGACTGAAGTGAGTTTAATGTTCATTTGTAAACAATGACTAATATGTGGCTGGAGAAACGTAACTTATATACTTTGCAAACAGTGTAGTCCCAGATCAGCCTGTGCAGATGCGCAGGCTGATCAGGGTCTGCACTGTTTGCCATATTGTCAGTGAAACAAACGCAATGCTTCTGACAAACACATTTGACCCGTATCCGGCATGAGGATTGATTGTATTGTCATCTATTTTCGATATAATGCCTGTGCATATGCATGACTACAAAACACACACACAAAGATGTCTATGTTAGATTTACAGTGGAACATCTCTAAACAGGATTCACCCAGGGTGTCCGGTTTAGGGAGGTTCCACAGCAATATTAAATCACTCAATTAAGCATGCTTTAAGCCCCATTATACAGCCACAGTCCATACATGTGTAAGGATGGCAAGTGAATTTTCAATCTGGACGAGTGAAAATTTTAAGAGACAGTGCGGGATAAACATTAAAACATATAGGAATATATGAGTTGAAATCCAATCTGGACGAGTGGAAAATTAAGACTTTATCGAGGCCTGCAAAAGGTCTCCCTATTTTTCGAAATAGACGAGCTAATAAAAAAAGATGCAAACAAATTTGTCATTTCCTCATTTGAAGTGTTAACGATGATATCACCATTACACAAGGTCACTGGGACAGGTACAGGACAGGTGGCGTAACAGGGTGTTACTTTATGTCTTGATTGATGTCGCATCGTGAACTAATTGACATATATATTGCTTAATTCATTTCAACAGACCTACATGTCAGCTGTCAATACACATACAGAACATTCAATATAGCTGATATGATCAGAACACTAGGCACTAGATGGTCAACGATAATAGCAGATTGGATCAGGTCAAAAAAAAGATGGTTGGTAAGATAACACACAGGCTAATGCCCCGGGTCTTACTAACCAGTACAAATTCTATGGCACAAGGCAATATGCGAGACGTTGGGGAGAAAATAGACAATTGTCAACTTGTGATCATGATTTTGTTGCACAGTGATTCTATCAGGTTTCACTCGAATTGTGTTGCTGATTGATGGCATAAATGCGACTATACTGACTGAATGGCGAACTGCGTAGGCCCTGGGGCTACGCTGGTCACACATGTTGCAGAGTCTCTGCCGGGATCCCATGTTCTTTTAATCTAATATTCTGAATTAGTAGCAGGAAGAGAAATGGATTAAAAAACAGCAACGATTACCCATGACAAATTTGACAAACTTTGACTGGTTGGTTATATTTGACAAAGAGTTACTGCCCTTACCTTCAGCAGGTGCTTGTTGACCCATTTTGTGAATGTCTTCTTCTGGACAGCATCTCTTTGATCTGTGAATACACAACAAGGAATGTTACACAAGTAATAGGGAGAGAAAATAAAATTAAAACCCCTGTAATGAGAATCATTGGAGAAGTAGTTACAGGATTTCGACTTAATATTCTATGGTGGCCATCTTGAAATGTGTGTGTCAACACCGTTTTATCAAAGTGAAATTTGGCCAAATGGTTCAGAAGAAGACAATGCAAAATCAAAAGTGAAAAGGTTTTGTTTGTTTGTTTGTTTGTTTAATGGTGATTAACGGCCTATCAACAACTAAGGTTTAACCAGATTCAACCGTCACATACAAAATGCCAAAGACGTACGTGAGGGCCAAATCAAGTCTCCAGTCGGGATTCCGGTAAGAATGAACCCCGATTGTTAAATTACCCATCGTATGCTCCCACTGCCATCCACGGTCATATAAAGAAGCGACATTGGTTTCATGTCTCATAGAAAGACCAGTGGGATACAGTGCAACCTCTCCCAACAGTCACCCATGAGAAGACACACAATTGGCTGTTGTAGCGAGGTGGCTGTTGTACGGAGGTTACCTATAGTGGCAATTGTCCATTTGAGATATTGGCTATTACAGAGAGGGAGTTGCTGTAGAGAGGCGGTATTTTACGCACTTTTTTAACAGAATACATATTGATTATCAAAAGTGGGAGTACAAAATACTCACTGCAATGCGAAAATATGCATTGATTTTCAAATTGAGTAGTGAAAATATTGTAATAAAGTTGAAAAATTACTTAGTTGAGCTGTGTTTGCTTTTTGCAGCTCAAATAAATGAATTTTTAAATTTGTTTTATGTTTGATCATTTGTTCCCTTTTTAATAAGGAAGAAAATCAATAATACATTTGTAAAAGTAAAATACGCATTGAATTTGAAATATGGGGCTATAATACTTTTCAGATACAAAACTTATCTGGAACTCTGCGTGTAAGTATTTTTTTCACACCTTGGGCGGAATATAAACCAACAACTTCCAGTATTGAAGTCCAATGCATGGTTTGTTGGCCGATATCCCATATATAGATGTCTTTGGTCTAGTTTATGCATTTTTCACTTGCCCTTTCATTCAGATTATCATTTTGGCAAGTGTCTAATTGTACCAATTCAAAACCAACACCTATATAGTGCAGCAGATTTGGCAGAAATATCAATACATATACGATATGGCATTAAACAGATTATATCAATATTAGTATACGATACAAGTCTTCACAAAACCATGATTGTTAACCCTTACACAGCTACCGGTATCTTATTTTTTTATTTTTTTTTGCCGTCTGCTGTTTATTTTGTATTTTCCATTTTTATCATCAAAAACATGCTTTGACAACACTTTAAAATAGTTTACAACATGCTTTGACAGCACTTTAGAATCATTTTCATTGGAAATGATTCTGAAGAGCTGTCAAACCATGTTTTCATTGAGAAATAAGGCAATATATAAAAGCAACAACACACAACAATTGTTGTATGTATAGCGGTCTAAGGGTTAATATACATAACCATTTCAGTCAGAATCTATTTAACCCTTTCCCTGTTTTGCGATATTTCGACTCTTCCAAATTGAAAACTCTGAATAAAAGAATCAAATGCTGGGTCAAATGGTGGTTAAATTATCTGATAGAGTAGAAAACATTGTGGGAAAAGGAGAAATTGCTTGTTACAAGCAATTTCTCCTTTTCCCACAATGTTTTCAAAAGACATCTTCTGCAGAGGCGTGAAAAGTCGTCTCTATCAGGGAAAGGGTTAACACATGCATATACATGTATGTATATTTAAAAGGTAGTTATATAATTTGAAATCGAAAAATGTAAAAACTTAATGACAAACAGTGTAATCGGGTGCAACATGCACTGACTGCCATGTTACTTCATTTCTAATCCTCCTAGTGACAGTAAAATGTATGACTCGGTGTGGTTGGTTTCTCGTGGACTGGTTCAGAAAATTTTCATTTCACTATTGCTTATCAATAAGTTTCTAATCTCAAGCAATCTTGAGACAGTTTCTTACTCATGCACAGTCGACAGGCGAAGTTACAGTTTACAAATTACAACGTCGTAAAAGCAACACTGTAAGTTTATTGTGACCCAACCCAATCAGACAAAATGATCGTTAATTGTGTACAAATGGCGCTAATTGTACAGTACACCAAGTCAAACATGGGTAAAAACAAAACGTACAATACGTTGTATTTATTTCTCACCTACAGAGAAAAAGGTAGCTTCCGATTGTGACTAACTGAGCTCCCTAAATCAGCATTTGCATTAACCCATTACAACTGGAAGTTACACATTTACTGGTTTGATATTTTTAAAACCTTTATTTTTATTTTTGTTCTTTATGTTTTTTGTGTTCGATGTATATGTTGTGACCACTCATTTGAACCGTCTCGAGACGGTTCAAATGGTGGTCACAACATATACTTCTGAGCACATACAATATATAATATTTAGGTTTTCCTAAAAAAAAAAAGCATATCTTCAGCATCATATGGGTTCGTTCATCACGGTCTATGTTGCTGGCAATTCAGTCACATTATACAGTATAACCTCTTTAATATGGACACACAGAAAGGTATGTGTGTTTAATTTGATTGATTGTATTGTCATCTATTTTCGATATAGTGCCTGTGCATGGCTACAAAACACTCACACAAACATGTCTATGTTAGATTTACAGTGGAACATCTCTAAACAGGATTCCCCAGGGTGTCCGGTTTAGGGAGGTCTCACAGAAATATTAAATCACTCAATGAAGCTAGTATATCCTGCATCGACTTTCTGATGATGATCAGGATTGCTAATTCATAGACTTTCGGCAATTGACACAAAAATTAAAATCAAATTAAATTCAGGGATGGACTAGCTAAGAACCTTGCTAACTTTAGACATTACAGTCTGTTTACAAAAAACAATCTTAAGTCTGAATTTTGTCTCATAACAGACACATATTGTTACGGGAAATAATGAAATAATGCGCGCAGGTCGCCGATTGCATTGTTTCATATGACAGGGCATTGATTTAACACATATCACCTTGACCCTGTGTATTACAGAGTTACACAGCGTGATAATGCTAATTGTTTATTGTCGATAATAACAAAATAATTAGTGCTAAATGTTCAATTTGTGTACCTGTGTACTTCATATTATATTCACCTGCAACACCATTAATAAATTGTGTATTTTCTGTTAAATAAACAAACCTGATCACAACAAGGGTCCCGTTTCACTAAAATGTTCATAAGTGCAAATTTAGGATTTTGTGATCACTGTAGATCCAGATCAGCCTGTGCGGATGCACAGGCTGATCTGGATCTACAGTGGTCACAAAATCCATACGCCCCATTTCTCAAGTCACAGCCAATATTACACAGTCGCAAGTATAACATTACTTATGCGTGAACTGGTTTCATTACATTTTCATAAAAATATGACATTCACCTGTAAGGTTTTCTCTAAAGATTATCTGGTCAACGACACGATTTGACCAGTCACACCACTGGTACCTCATACCATACATAGACAAATATTCAAAGGCTGGTGATTTAACATAACTATAGACAAATACTGACATAATTTCTGACAAAACAATGCTTATTACTTTAATAATCGTGGCTTCGACTGGAGAAGTGGGTCTTACAGGATTTACGAATTTACGAAGTTAATGGGTTTAATGTCCCAGCAACAGCTAAGGTCATGTACAGATGGGACCTCAGTTTCAATTTTGTTTGTTGGGGCTTAACGGCCTATCAACAGCTAAGGTCATTTAAGGCCGGGTCAATGGGTTTAGTACTATATAAATCCCATATATTACCTGTACAAGTACATGTAAATGTTCAAGTACATGTACAAATGGCGGGGAAAATCCCAAAATCAGAACTGAATATTTCCAATATACAAACAATATATTCAGCTCTGAAATGAGAATAATCCTGAACTGATACCAGGTCCTCGCCACACCAAAATCACTTGGTCCCCTCCCAAAAGCAGTATGATCAGTAATAATCTTACTAATTTGATAATAGGCAAGAACCCAATTTAACTCCCAACAAAAGAGCCAAAGAAAAAACGTACCTGAGGGCCAAACCAGACAAATTGTGATTCCTATAAGTAGGAATCCCTACCGTTAATTTACGCCGTCGCGTTCGCCCGACCAACCACCCACACAGTTTCAAGTCTCAGCCAAAAGATGAGAAATACTATGAACGTATGTTTCATGCCTAGGGCGGGGATTGAACCCACAACCTCTGGTATTGATGTCCAGTGCTCCAGTGCTCTAACCTCTGGGCCACAACTATCTCTACAGGATTTATGAACAACCAAACTCCAATCTATTTCACCAACATTGCAAATAGCCTATTTCACCAACATTGAAAATAGCCTATTTCACCAACATTGAAAATAGCCTATTTCACCAACATTGCAAAGTATACTTTTCTAGCAAAGCATACCGGTACTTTGAGAGAGAAATTTTCAATTTTAGGAGAAATTTATTATTTTTTATTATACTGAATTCATTACATTATCACAGCCCATAATAAATTCAGTATAATAATCCTGCATACTTTTAATCATCAAATATATGCAGTCGTTAGTTCTATATGAAATAATGCATTTCAGGAAAAATAAATGATTACTCCCTCAAAGTATACTTTGCTAGAAAAGTATACTTTGCAATGTTGGTGAAATCGGCTACTGATATGCACGTGCCCTTCTAAACGGAGATCAGTGCAGATCCTGATCAGACTGTGCGGATGCGCAGGCTGATCTGGATATTCACTGTTCGCAAATGCCATAAGCCACATTGCTTTCAGTCACAGCCACATATGCATCTATCTACATGAATCCGTCGTAATTCTCGAGCCAGGAAATGAGATTCTAGTTTTTGAATATTCTATAAGCAAAATATCAAAGGTTATAGCCACATTGATGTGCATGCCTCGTTCTGATTTCTAGGGAGACATAGAAAATGCCAACCAATATATAAAATATTCTGCGACATATTTGTGCAGTTTTTGACATGATGCTTTGGCTATTTACTAAGTTTGCTTCAATGTTTTAGTCTCCGGCTATGGCTGATTTGAAGACTTGAATGCGTAGAATTACTATACATTACATTCAAGTAAATATTCATGCTTTAAAATAATGATTTATTCATACACTACGAAACATAACTTGACGGTTCACGGTTCGCTGAAACGCGAGACGAGATATGAGAGATACATCAAACATGATATCAACAACAATCATGTACAAATATGTGTAACATCAGCTGCCAACAAATTACAAAATATCAACTGTTACCTTTGAAATGCGATTTACTAATGTAGGACCTTTTGATCAATGGTATAAAAATGTTTACCCCACATTACTCATATTGCAGAGTTTGCCCCCATATTAGTAAGAGAACCAGATATGGTAACATAAAGGTATGGGGTGGGATAAATAACGTTTGTCAGTTGTCCACATGTACGGTCGATAATCCGCTCGCTAAAGCTAGCAGATTATCTCCTCGTACAGGTGGACGAACCATGCCAAGTATTATACAGGCCTTAACTCTTTCACCCCTTGTAACTGGAATGGATTTTGATATGTTAATTTTGCAACAAACATGATTTTCAGACTAGTCCATTTATGAAAAGGAGGTGTTTTTGTTCTTAAAAATATAAAAATTACTTGCAAAAGTGCAGATCCTGATGGCTCGTCACGAGCCGGCTCATCTGGATCTACACGTTTTGCCAATACCACTATACAGGCATGTGGTGTTGAAAGGGTTAAATTTTGAACATGATAAAGAAATGGATGAGCTATGGAATGAAAATATGGATGATGATAAAGAAGTGTATGAAGTTTCAGGGCACTGAAGTTTCAGAGCGCTTGCAGATAGAATGGGTACCCAAAAACATTAACGCAAATCTTATGGACAGATGGGACAGACGAACACACGGACGAACGGATGAATGGACGGAAATACAAAAACTATAAACCCCATCACATACTTTGTACAAGGTACATATATGAACCCTTTCAACTTCCAACCATCAAGAAAACACCATCACAGCCAATGCCCGCTGGACTAGAAGGGTACAAATGTCAACCTGGTTGTTTGACAGTTTATATATTGTATAGGGATTCTCCTAAATGCCACTTTCACGGTATCAGTAATATAAATGTAATGTGAACTTTCCACAAATATGCTGCAAATGCACCTATAAAAATACATTTGGGCAATATCCCACTGGAAAAATGTACTTGTTACTTGGCGCCAGTCTAGATATATATCAGAATTTGTGCAGTTCAATCAGGGGCTACACCGCATGATAGATTGACAGCAGACAAACACAATGCAGACCCCACTGACTTGATCTACATATAATAGTTGTGTAGTTCTAAACTCGGTGTGAATGAAAGTCATAGGGAATGTTATAGCCTCTGAGGCTTAGAATATTCGGTGCAAGTGTATTTATTACAATGGGTTTTAAGTTGTCAATTGCACATTTACAAAGCAATTATTATGTTTTTATAGGTTCATAGAAGGATATAGAACAATCAATTGAACCGACTAACAATCAAAATAGAAAGCATAATGATTAAACAATGTGCACATTATTATAAATTAAGACAAATTTTCAACCCACCACAAGATAGGGCAATGTGATTACGGTACTGAAATACAGCTGTGACTGCAGCAATAGGGCAATGTGATTACGGTACTGAAATACACTGAAATGCAGCAATAGCAATGTGATTACGTATGAAACAGCTGGACAGCAGAAATAGGGCAATGGATACGGATCGAAATACAGCTGTGACTGCAGCAATAGCAATGTATACGTACTGAAATACAGCTGTGACTGCAGCAATAGGGCAATGTGATTACGGTACTGAAATACAGCTGTGACTGCAGCAATAGGGCAATGTGATTACGGTACTGAAATACAGCTGTGACTGCAGCAATAGGGCAATGTGATTACGGTACTGAAATACAGCTGTGACTGCAGAAATAGGGCAATGTGATTGCGAACAGTGTAGAACGAGATCAGTATGCACATCCGCGCAGAATGATCAGGGTATGCATGGATCACCATTCAGCCTGTGAAACACAGTTCATGCGATAAACGAACATAGATTTGCACATGCACGCAGAGCTCCAGTTGGAGGTAAATTAATTTCTTATTTCGCCATCAAAAATGGCAAGTTGGGAGTGCTTTAGAATCGTCTCAATGAGACGATTCTAAAGGACTCCCAACTTGCCATTTTTGATGAAGAAATAACAAAATTTCACCCCAAGTTGGTCAAATTACGCACCTTATTACTGGATCGAGCTCTGCAAATGTGTAAAAGTGTGCGTCCCATGTTGAAACATTAGTATTTTTCTGCAATTATCAGGAACATCAAATCCGGATTTCAGAATATATCCTGAAAGTATTCTCACCGCAGAGTAGCCATCCTGAAGGTTATAGCGGAGATAAAGTCAAGTACAGCTGGAATATTATATATATAATTGGCAGAGTGGGGAAATGCTAAAATGGTGGTAATTTAAAAAGAGATCTGCAGATAAAACAAGGTAAATTATGTTATTGTGATTGTTATATTATATTACAGCATACAGAATGTGCACTTTAACCTTTTCAACACAAGAGACGTCTTTCATAATAAGACTAGATCATGATAAGCCGTCTCATCAAGATCTGAGCCATTTGCACTGTATTTATTAATTTTTACAAAATGATCCACATTTCTGCTTAACCATTTGAACCCGAAAGCCCGCTATATTGGTTTATGCAAACAGTGCAGATCCAGATGAGCCGGCTCGTAACGAGCCGTCTCATCAGGATCTGCACTGTTTGAAAGTAATTTTCATATTTTTCAGAACAACAAATACCCCCTTTTTATAAATGGAATAGTCTGAAAATCATTTTGCGATGATTGGATTGGTTGCAAAATTAACATATCGCAGCCCATTCAGTTACTTAGGGGTGAATTTCACTGAAAGGTTAATGGAAAATCTCAAACTTAACATGAAATAGCCCATATAAGTTACTTAGGGGTGAAGGGGTAAATGCTGAACAAGCTGGTACATGCACATGTGTTTTACCATGGTGTAGTTTCCGCTACCACCCCAGATAATACAGGGATTCCGCTGGCGATCGCCACTTTCGCAATTGGCGATAAAAATAAACAATTGGCGATAAATAATTACAATTTTCGGGAAAAAAATCCAAAATAAATTTTTTTTCTCGAAAATTGTCATTTTTTATCACCAATTGTTTTTTGTTTTTTTGAAGTGGCGATTTTTTTATTTTCCCCAGCGGAATCCCTGTAATATGTGGCTACGACTGGAGAAATGGGGCTTATGGGTTTTGCAACCAGTTAGATCCAAATCAGCATGTGCATCTCATTAGGATCTACACTGTTTGCCATTCAATCAATGAAAACACCTGTCATGCTTCAAACAAGCAATATAGATCATTATCAGGCTACAGGAGAGTTTGTTTGTTTGTTTATTAGTGTTTAACGGCCTATCAACAGCTAAGGTCATGTAAGGCCGGGCAAACGGGTTCGATCCCGTTTTAACCTGCTACATTTGGGGGGAAAATCCCAAAATCAGAACGGAATATTTACATCGAGAACAAATATATTCAGCCCTGAAATTAGAATAACCTGACCTGGTGCCAGGTCCATACCACACAAAGTCACTTGGCCCCTTCCCCTAAAATAGGATTACGAACATCGTAATACTCACATAAGGGGTATAACCATATTCAACTGTCGCATACAAAATGCCAAAGACGTATGTGAGGGCCAAACCAGGTCTCCAGTCGGGATTCCGGTAAGGATGAACCCCAATCGTTAAATTACCCATCGCGTGCTCCCACCTGCCACCCACAGCTACAGGAGAGTGCTACTTGATCAGGAACCATACTGGTCACAAATGCCATAAGCCCTATTTCTCCAGTCACATCAACATGTCGCCCAATACACAGACAATTTTACAGGTTGTTCATCATGAAACATTTGCAGGTGTTCACAGGAAGTATATAAGTCTTCACTAAATGTTAATACACGAGCATGTTCATACATTGTAGATAAATCGCGCATTACATAGGCAGTGCTCCAGATAAGCTGCGTATTTTCTTAAATACCCAATTAAAATTGCCAAAAACCAAATTGAAATCAGACGTAGCGAGTATCAAAGAGAAATACCAATGTTATGGTACTTTTATCATGCTGCAGGAAACAATAAACATACTACAAATATAGCATATTTTTCTTATTTTCCATGAAAACACATCTTGGTATTTCATTAGAATGGTCTCCACGGAGACAATTCTAATGAAATGCCAAGACATGTTTTCATTTTGAAGCAAACTATTCAATAATTGCTGTCAATGTGTAAACAGTAGTGTGATTTTATTTTACCCAATTAAAATTTTGAAATACCCAATTGCTTCAGAGTGACAATACTCAATTACTAATTCCTTATCTGGAGCCCTGCATTACATAGGTGATATCTGAAAAAAATAGAACATACAAACTAAAATGATTTACCATGTTCTCTACATTAGCAAATATTTTGATATTATGACCTTTTTGTGGGTTAACCCGACATTATCAATTGATTGGGAAAATATCTCGGACCAACCTGTTTCTTTCCTCCGGTTTTCTTCATATTGGACAAAGGCTCGAGGTGAGGGGGGCACCTCGGCTGGATCATAGACGTTGTACGATAAATCCATGTCTTACTTTCCTTAACACTCACGCATTACAAATCCTTGTCGATGTACACATGTTAAACGATGACACAACATTTTTATTACATTAAATAAATTCTCATGTCCACTTGCGCAGGTTAAGTGAAATTGACAACTGCATGAGTTGTAATCAAATAGTCCAGCTGCGATGAAACACAATTGTGACCGGTGTAAATCTCATCTACCTGTCCAGGTGATAGCTCTCCGATATTAACATCACCCGGCTAGATACACAGGTGACACCGGTTAGGTTTTCACCTGTAACTTTCCCACGTACGACTCAAAAAGAAACATCAAAAGCAGCTGTGAGACAAAAACACTGATAAATAATCAAGGTGTGACACAAAACTGACAACGCTGACATCTCTCACTGTGTATCCCCTCTGGGTAGATATGTACATATGAAGACATGTGTATACGTCCAAACAGAAGGTATAATATATGCCCGGTTGTCCTCGGGCTACTTCTGTTATCAACTGTGTTAAATGCCTATGTAAATGCCATATTGGACATGCTCTATGGGCATAGCGGGACAATTAAATTCAATATAGGGGGAAACCTCTGAAGTCACAGGTGGGTTATTTTTAGATGGGAAACACACCTGGTTGATCATATGGTCGGAATGAGCATAAGTAAAATTGAAGTTTCCCAAACAGAATTCATGTCAATCAGAAGTTATATTTGGATGTGACTGAAGAAATGGGGCTTATGAGATTTATGGCCAGTGTAGCTCCAGGTCAAATAGCACACTCCTGTAGCCGGATAATGATATATATAGTTTGTTTGAAGCATGACAGGTGTTTCACTGATCGAATGACGAACGATCCAGATCCTAGTCAGACTGTACATGCTGATTTGGATCTACTGGTCACAAAACCCACAAGCCCCATTTATCCAGTCACAGACACATATTATGCTGAAACCTCTTAGTCAATATACATACCAGTTGATGCTTTAGACACATTGTAACAGCTTCAATTGTTTTTATATTTATTGATAGATTGTACATTGCTACCAGCCATGACAAACTGGGACTAAAGGTTTCTGGCCAGTGTAGCTCATATCAGCTGAAACAATGGTATATACCTTATGGTGTATACGACCAGCATAGTCCCAGATCAGCCTGCACATCCACGCAGTTTGATCAAGGTCTACGCTGTTCGGCATTCAGTCAGCGAATGAGCCTTGCTGGTGACAACAAAAGGATTATAGTGGCTGTGACTTGCGACCAGTGTAGATCGAGATCAGCCTGTGCATCCGCACAGTCTGATCAGAATCTGCACTGTTCACCAGCTCATCCATAAAACACCATTATGTTTCTACCAAGCAATACACAGGGTGGCCCAAAAAACTTTTGTAACCTATATACACTGTATCTTTTTTTGACATACTGTTTGGATCTTAATACATTTTGGCATACATAGTGTGTAATGCCTGTGCTATTTGAAGGATACTTATTGCTTACTGTTCGTGCACGCAATTTTGACGTCATTATGATATCGCTAGGTCATATTCTGGAGTTTCCATTGCCGAGAACATTGTGAAACAGTTGAAAAGCAGTTGCACATTCATTATTTTCATTAATATAAGAGTGATATGAATTACATACTGAACAGAGGAAATGCATCAATAAATGTTACATACATGTACATGCACAATGACATTAACAGCAAATAGTACACAGATAAGTTGATAAATGTCACCAGCAAACATCCTACAAGCACAACACTGGGAAATTGAATGCTCAAGTAACACAAATGTCAGCAATTCGTATTTTTAGCAAAATTGAGGCAATCTTGAAGTATATAATGCCTAATGTAAGCGGTGAATGTATGTCTTTACTTGTATTGTATTACTCAATCATGGATTTAATGTACTAAATGCAAATTTGCAGCAGGAAAGTGGTTTTATAGCACTACGTACAAATGTTTATTTCAATTTCGACCCAGTGATGTCAAAATCGCCATGGCAACGGTCGGCGTGTGGTTTCGATAAAGTCAATATGAAATCTGTATGCCAAATGTAATAACCAATATGTATATCAAAATTTGTGAAGATTGAAATATTACATATGGAGATATAAGAGTTATACGATTTGTTGGGCCACCCTGTATATTGTTAACTGGCTACAGGAGTGTGCTATTCGATCAGAAGTTACAGTGGTCACAAATCCCATAAGCCCCATTTCTCAAGTCACAGCCACATATAATAAGCTATTGTGAATGTGTAAGATGATCAGGTTATACAGCTGTTGCCATTGTCCTAAGATCTCTTCTCTCATATATGGCCGTGACTGGAGAAATGGGGCTTATCGGATTTGCCACCAGTGTAGTTCTTGATGAAATATTACAATCCTATAGTCTGAAAACGATCTATATTGCTACTTAAGAGAATGATGGGGGTGTTTCATTGATGGAATGGCGACAAGTGCAGATCCTGATCAGACTGTGCGGATGCACAGGCTGATCTGGATCTACAGACACTGGTGACAAAACTCATTGCTCGAGTCAGATTCACAAATGAGAAGAAGAGATTCATGGACTGAATCACAAACAGGTAGGCACTGATTGAATAACTGGTGCAGGTAATATGTGGCTGTCACTGAAGAAATGGGGCTTATGGGTTATGCGACCAGTGTAGATCCAGATCACCCTGTGCATCCGCACAGTGTGATCAGGATCTGCACTGTCCGCCATTCCATCAATGAGACACCTGTCAAGATTCCAAAAATCAATATAGATCGTTATCAGACTACAGGGGTGTGCTGGTTGATCAAGAGCTACACTGGTCACACATCCAATAATTCCCCCCATTTGTACATGTACAGGTAATATATGGGAATTAGTACTAAACCCACTGACCCGGCCTTAAATGACCTTAGCTGTTGATAGGCCGTTAAACCCCAATAAACAAACAAAGACAAATCCCATAAGCCCCATTTCTCCAGTCAGAGACACATATCACGAGAGCCACACACAATTGGTTCCTGCACGGAACAATGTATGTTTGATTGATGCTAAAGCATACATCTACACTATCTCCGACACTAATCTTGCCAATATTTGTCAATTTCTTTATTTATGATCTGGATCTACACTGGTCGCATAAGCTTAATTCTATTCAGTCACAACCATATGTGATTGTGCAAAATGTCAACTTGAGTTATGCAAGCGTTAAGTTGTATAAATATTAACCCTTACACCACTACTCACAACAATTGTCATCTGCTGTTGCTTTTATATCTTGTCTTATTTCTCAATAAAAACATGTTTTGACAGCACTTGGAAATGATTCTGAAGTGCTGTCAAAGCATGTTGTAAATTATTCTAAAGTGCTGTCAAAGCATGTTTTGATGATAAAAATGGAAAATAAACAACAAAAAATGAAGATAGCGGTCTAAGGGTTAATTATCATTTCATAGACTACTTTCTGAGAGTGAAACTACAGGCCAGACATGCCAGGAAGAGTTATCTTCCTTTGGTAACCCACAAACCTGAACTTCTGCATATTGATTATGGATAGCTGTATGTTTTACCGGCATATTTGCATGAAATGGCACCCTGAGAAATATGGACCAATATATTCCAATTTTGGAAGCTGAAACTAATTAAGCGAGAGTTTAATTGCGTCCACATTTGTGATAAGATTTGCCAGAGATAATACTATAATTTATTCCGTCCGTGTCTCTGTCTGTCCATCATGTTTTCCAGTCTTGGATAAAAACTTTTAACGTATAAATGAATCACTTGAAACTTCATGTGCATGTTTATCCATAATTTCATTTCCTGCCCCACCCATGCTCCCCCCATGCCCAAGGTCAAGGTCAACTGACTTTGAAATTTCCAATTCAGAAGATGTTTGCACTTTGTCTAATCACCTATAACTTCTTTACCATGTCAACGATTTGGCTTGAAAGTTCATGTGCTTGTTTATCATCATTCCTATTTTCATACGCTACCCCACCAATGCTCCCTGTGCCCAATGTCAAGGTCGATTGTCTGGTTCAGTAGATTTCAAATTTCCTGTTCAGTCAATCTAACCACCACAGCGACGAGTTAACCCTTTCCCTGATAGAAACGACTTTTCACGCCTCTGCAGAAGATGTTTTTTGAAAACATTGTGGGAAAAGGAGAAATTGCTTGTAACAATCAATTTCTCCTTTTCCCACAATCTTTTCTACTCTATCAGATAATTTAACCATCATTTGACCCAGCATTTGATTCTTTTATTCAGATGTTTTCGATTTGGAAGAGTCGAAATATCGCAAAACAGGGAAAGGGTTAAGAGTATCCATCATAGGCACTGGCATGGGACAAGGATATTCCAACAGATGGATACTTTTTCTCTCGTCTATATATATAAGTTATTTGCTAATCTCATGATATTTATTTGACCCAGAATAAGACTCAACTTTTTATTCGCTGCATGAATTCAAGCGACTTTTGATGCGTCCAACGTGTTCGCCATGTCAACAAATGGTTAAAACCCACGAATTAGACGCTAATGCTATTTTAGTGGATATTTTAAAAATTATTTCCAAATTAATGTTCAATGTCGTCATCATACAGCATTGGCGACGCCAAAATCTACATTGCACGTTGCTGACGTCATCAAAATTAAAATGATGTCATGATGCTATGACAAGCTAATAAACATGTCAACAAACATTGAAAACCATAAACATTAAACATATTCATTATTTGATGGTCAATGGGTTTAGTACAAGTACATGTTCAAGTACATGTACAAATAGGGGGAAAATCCCAAAATCGGATACTGAATATTTACAATAACAAGAGCTGCGCGGAGCAAGATGTCCCGCCTGGCGCAGTTTGATAGTACATAAGGAGCTTGTAATAGCCTTGGGGTTAGTGAGCACCATGGGCTTTCTGTAGAATGATGCGGGATGTTGTTACAAATGCATGTATGGAATATTAAAGCATAAACTGAGCGTTAAAGGCTCTGTTTGCACAGTAGACATTTCATTTTGAAGCAGATCGTTATGTATGACTTAATTGAAAAGTGATAAATCTTGCAAGAAAAATCGGTAGATCGTGAAATGGTATAAAAAATAATTGAGCTTGCAGCAAGCTTGTTTGATAAATTGATTGATAAAATTGTGCTTCACATCAGATTAACAACTAGGTCACGTACAGATGTGACTCCATAGTCAGTCTGTTGATTGAATCTCCATGTATAGATGTATAGTCTTAAAGGCCCTGAACGGCTCAGTATTACAATTTTCCGATTTTTTCAAACACAAAAACATGTTTGGCAACTGATTTAGTACACAAAACTAACATATACTGCCTAATAGATACATCTCAAGTCTTGAGATTTACATCTTAATCGCAATGTGAAGACAACAAAAACTTGTTTTGTGTACCACTCAGTGCAAAATGTCAATATTGACAAATTAATTTCCGTAACCCAACGGCTTCGGCTCGGAAGCGAGTCGATAAACTCCGGCTATCGGAATTCATCGGCCGCGAATCAGGGAGTTGAGCAGTTGACCCGAGCTTCTATCGGAAAATCGATCGGACTTTGAACACGCACCTGCTGTTTGTTTATCAACAAATATTGATATTTTCATTGACTACAAACTCATTTTTGTACCAAAATGAATGCAAACAGTTTCAAAGTGTGTGTAAATAGAAACCTGTTGGATTTATGTGTGGGAAAACCCAATAGGAGGTCAAATTCGGCAACTTGAGCCGTATTGGGGCTTTAACTTTTCCAAACACAAACATCTCTCTAAGTCAGTGACCTTGACCTTTGGCGTTAGCAGGCATGGGCTTTCTGTAGAATGATGCGGGATGTTGTTACAAATGCATGTATGGAATATTAAAGCATAAACTGAGCGTTAACTTTTCCAAACACGGAAATTTCTAAGTCAGCGACCTTGATCTTTGGGGTTTGCGGGCACCATGGGCTTTCTGTTACAAATGCATGTATGGAATATTAAAGCATAAACTGAGCGTTAACTTTTGCAAACACAGAAATTTCCAATTCAGTGACCTTGACCTTTGGGGTTGGTGGGCACCATGGGCTTTCTGTAGAATGATGCGGGATGTTGTTACAAATGCATGTATGGAATATTAAAGCATAAACTGAGCGCTAACTTTTCCAAACACAGAAATTTCTAAGTCAGCGACATTGACCTTTGGGGTTAGCGGGCACCATGGGCTTTCTGTAGAATGATGCGGGATGTTATTACAAATGCATGTATGGAATATGAAAGCATTCCATTGAGGGAAATACAAGTTACAATGAATTAACCTGAGCATTAAGTTTTAGAAACAGAGTTAAGCGCACTAACTTAACGTTGAATGCATGTGAAAAGTAGGTCAATGAACCATGAAAAGTAGGTGAAGATCACATGGGCTCCCTCTGTGTGAGATGGTTACACCGCAGTGTTGATGTATACCAAGTATGGAGGTTGTAGGACTTGTAGTGTTCTGGAAACTGAGCTAAACGCAAAAACTTAACGTGAAATGTTGACGCCGCCTCCGCCGACGGAAAAGCTATGCCTATGTCCCGCTTCTGCTAAAGCAGGCGGGACAAAAACAGTAGTGCCGAAGGTCACAATATACGCCCATCGAGGCAAGGCCAGTCAACAAGGTCTTGACGTGATAAACATGTAAACCAAATTTGGTTATGATTGGTCAAGTAGAACTTGTGTTATTGCGTGGACAAGGATACAGAGTGCAAAAATTAAAAATGGCCGCCAATGGGACATAAGTCATCGGCAATTTTCAAAATCAATAGGCTTCTTCGTCTTGCCGTGATAAACATGTATACCGAATTTGGTTACCAGAGGTGAACTAGAACTTGAGTTATTGCGTGCACAAGGATACAGAGTGCGAAAATAACAAGAGATGTAGGAGAACAGCATAGCTCGACTACGAGGGTTGTCGATGTACACATAGCTTGACAAAGAAGGTGGCTGCGGCCCGCATAAAAACCTTAACCAAGGTTGACTAAAAACCTTAACCAAGGGAAATTAACTAAGTAATTCAAGGTTAGATATAGGTCAGGGGTTATTGATGTACATCACAAGGAGATGAAGTTTTCCAAGTATGGTTGCTGTAGGCCCAGGAGTATTGCATATACAAGCTTGACTATAAACCTTAACCAAGTTTGAGTACAAACCTTAACCAAGGGGAAATAACTAAGTAATTCAAGGTTAAATGTAGGTCAAGGTAAAATATAGGTCATGGGTTATTGATGTACATCCCTATGAGAAAAAGTTGTCAAGTATGGTGTCTGTATGCTCAATAGTATTCCATCTACATGCTTGACTAAAAGCCTTAACCAAGGTTGACTAAAAACCTTAACCAAGGGGAATTAAGTAAGTAATTCCAGAGGAAATGTAGGTCTAGGTAAAATATAGGTCAGGGGTTATTGATGTACATCCCTATGAGAAAAAGTTGTCCAAGTATGGTGTCTGTAAGCACAATAGTATTCCATCTACAAGCTTGACTAAAAGCCTTAACCAAGGTTGACTAAAAACCTTAACCAAGGGGAATTAAGTAAGTAATTCCAGAGGAAATGTAGGTGAAGGTCAAATATAGGTCAGGGGTTGTTGATGTACATCACTAGGAGATGAAGTTGTCCAAGTATGGTGGGTGTAGGGCCAGGAGTATTCCATATACAAGCTTGACTAAAAACCTTAACCAATGCATGACAGTGACGCCGACGCCGACGCCGGGGTGACTACATAAGCTCTAACTATTCTTTGAATAATCGAGCTAAAAATGGCCGCCAAGGGGAGATAAGTCAAAATCAATAGGCTTCTTCAGCTTGCCGTGATAAACATGTTTACCAAATTTGGTTACAATCCGTCAAGTAGTACTCTAGTTATTGCGTGGACAAGCTGTGCCCGCCTGCCACCCGCCGCGGGGCCCGCCCGTACAAGATGAATACATAATACGTCACGTTTTTTCAAACGGGCGTATAAAAACTATATATTCAGCCCTGAAATCAGAATAATCCTGATCTGATGCCAGGTCCTCGCCACACCGGGATCTCTTGGCCCCTCCCAAAAGCAGTAGGATCAGTAATAAACTTAATACTTTTACAATGGGCAATAACCCAATTCAGCTCCTAGGTAATAAAAGAGCTACAGAGCTACAGATAAAAACGTACCTGAGGGCCAAACCAGGCAAATAGCGATTCCTATAAGGAGGAACCCCTACCGTTAATTTACACCGTCCCATTCCCCCCGTCCAACAACCTATTGGGAGGTGTTCTTGTGTGTATTAGTAGGTATCCTCACAACATGCATTACACTAAATCTATCAGACCAAAATCATTTTAAAATCGCCCACGTGATTGGGAGATCATCTAAAAAATATGCAGGCAGCATAAATTAAGTGCAGCCATTGATATTTTAAATCAAATACAACCACCAGCATACTATTAACCTTTTCAACGCTACAAACCATAAAACCAACATTTGTAAACACTGTAGATCCAGATGAGCTGGCTTGTAAACTTGCAATTTTTTTGTCATTGCTTTAAAGTTTTGAAACAATACCGGTTTTGAAACATTCCAAAATTAATATGGAACAGACCATGTTGAATATTTATAGGCGAACAGGGTAATCAAATACAGCAATCCATATTTTAAATCAAGTGCACCCACACAAATACATGTATATTCTTAAATGAAGTGCAGCCCACCAATAAACGTTAAATCAAGTGCAGCCATGATCAAACACTAATTCAGGATACGATGTCAAGTAGTCTGGAAGATAGGGAACCAATCGAGAACCGATCGACTCGACCTTCACCTTGTATTATGATTGTTTTATTGACTACTTGCTGTCTCATAGCAGGACTTTCATGGGCCAACAGCTGTTACTGGCAAATGGTACCTTATGAAATGCATAACATCCGTGTAGATTCAGTCACCACAATAGTATTATAGCCGGCACATTCTGATCAGAGCATACACTGTTCATATGTGGCTGTGACTAGATAAATGGGGCTTATGGGTTTTGCGACTAGTGCAGATCCAGATCAGCCTGTGCATCATGCTTCTAACAAGCCATGCAAATCATTATCAGGTTACAGGAGTGTGCTAATTGATTAGGAGCCACACTGGTCACAAATCTCATAAGCCTCCATTCTCCAGTCACATAATTACTGTGGTGACTGAAGAGTGAGTGAGTGAGTGAATAGGGTTTAACGTCCGCTTTTCTGACATAGAGGTACAAGCCTCAGGGAGTCTACACGCAGACGGGTCAACGGGGTCGAGTCCCATATCCACCTGTCCAAGGGGGGTAAATCCCAACTTCAGAACTCAATATTTACAATCAAAATATATATTCAGTCCTGAAATTAGAACAACCTGATCTGGTGCCAGGCCCTCGCCACACCAGCATCATTTATCCCATCCCCTAAAAGTAATAGGATTAGCGCTAATCTTACTTTTATATATGGGGCATAGCCCGACTCAACTCTCACATGCAAGAAAGCCAAAAATGTACATGAGGGCCAAATCCGGTATAGTGGGTTCCGGAAAGTATGAACCCAATCGTTAAGCCAGTTTGGTCGCCTTTTACGACAAGCAATGGCTACTGCAGCACTATTCTCAGGATCAGTTGATCCCGCCCCGGTGCCTGCACGGGGCATCTGTGGTGACTGAAGAAAACTTACGGAGTTTCAGTGTGTTAAAATATATGGGCTTTTGCCATCAAACCTGCATCTAGTCTGTGGGTGTTCGACACTGCCCTGGTAAGGAAGACATTGATATGCATATATATCTATTATATGTGGCTGTGACTGGAGAAATGGGGCCTATGGCATTTGTAACCAGTGTAGCTCCTGGACCAATATCACACTCACACCGTCTGATAATGATCTATATTGCATGTTAGGAGCATGTCGGGTGTTTCATTGATGAAATGGTGAACAGTGTAGATCCTCATTTGAAGAAAAATGCCGGTTACCTGCGATTCTCAGGACAGCTCGATCTGCTGGGTCCAGCTGAAGCATCGCGATTGGTAGATCGCCCGTGGGCACGCCATACACCTTGAAGTAATAGTCCGGTGGGTGGTGCGACATGGTGGCGGGTGTTTCAAAACAGCCGTCAGGTTGTCATATCAATCCATCGCATCTGCTGCAAACATAATAACAAATAAAAGTGACTACCGTAATAACGGTAAATATTCTGACACAATTTATTCTATGAAACACAAGAATGGTGTATGTGATGTGGTCTTCAACAAGGGTGCCAATGTTTAGAGGTAGTATGACGGTACTGGTTTATCACAATAACAATATATTTGGATACAATTTGTTTTGGGAAACCCCTATTTTATAGGGGTTTCCCGAAACAAATTGTGTCCAGATATTTACGGTTACTATGGTAGACATTTGTCCATGGGACAATTGAATGACACCTCTGTGAGCATATCTCAATGAAAGCTGAATGAAACTAAGGCCATAAAAACTAATTAAAAGTATTTTGGTTCTCAGAAACGGGGTTTGTGGAATGTGAAGCGGGAGAGTGGATTTTTCAAATATATTTTATATTTTTTCGTTCGAGATGTTCGTCTCTGATTTTTTTTCAAGTTGCCATTTGGCAACTTGAAAAAAAATCACAGACGAACATTTCAAAGTAAGAAATATGTTCTATAAAGTTACTATAACCTCTTATTTAAGACATGAACAAATCACAGGATTTTTGTTAGACATGATTGAATTTAACATATTTTTGCATGGTAGTGTTTTTTATTGATCATGTGGCGAATTTATAGTACCATAGTATTTCTCCAAGACGATAAAATGCAGATGGTGTGATATCTGAGAACCAATGTATTTCTTTATGTTCTAATATAAGAACAGATGACAAAATATGTACACATGTGTGAAGTATCATCAAAATATTATGGACAAGGACAGAGCTCCAGATAAGCTTTGTGTCTAAAGCGTACTACACCCCCTGATTTCAAAATCATTGCGTGTTTTACTTTTACAAATGGATTATTGCTTTTCTTCATTTCTAAATAGGGACGGACGGACGGACGTCTTTACTTTCAGGTAACTATGTGGCTTATCGCATGTTAAATATTAGCCACATAAAACCATTTTTAGCCACATAAAACGATGTTTTAGGTGGCTAATTGTAACCAACCCTATCCTTTAACAAGTCCATAACCCTGTGGGGCTAGCCACATAAGTACCCAAATGTCTGCCCGGACGGACGGACGGACGGGACGGACGGACAAACTGACGGACGGACGGACGTTCCAACATTTTGGGTTTATGGGGTATTTCCATTGTTTGAAGAACAAAGAAAAAGCCCCTAAACAACAATAGAGTTTATGAGCTTACGGAATATTACAAAGGAATCTTTTGTTCCTAACCACGCCCCTAAGCTCTCAAACCCCCGGACGTTGGCCCGGACGGACAGACGGACGGACGTTCTTACAGTACTATACTTATGTGGCTTATCACATGTTAAATATTAGCCACATAAAACAATTTTTAGCCACATAAAAGGATTTTTTAGGTGGCTAATTGTAACCAACCCTATCCTTTACCAAGTCCATAACCCTGTGGGGCTAGCCACATAAGTACCCTAATGTGTGCCCGGACGGACGGAATGACGGACAGTCCAAACACTATATGCCACCTGTTTCTTCGAAACCCGGTGGCATAAAAATAACAAATTTAAACATTCACTTAGCTGAGCTGCAAAAAGCAAACAGTGTTTGCTTTTTGCAGCTCAACTAAGTGAATTTTCAACCTTATGACAGTATTTTCACTACTCAATTTCAAAATCAATGTGTATTTTCACATTGACATGCGTATTGTGTACTCCCACTTTTGATAATCAATGCATATTCAGCTAAAATAATTGAGTAAAATACGCTATTACGCACATTATCTGGAGTTCTGCAAGGATCTGAACAAAAGATAAACATTGTGGCAATGAGAGATAATGCCAAACGTACAAAAGCCATAGCTGTCACATTTCGATTGTGATGTATGTATGCAGGGATTCCGCTGGCGATCGCCACTTTCGCAATTGGCGATAAAAATAAACAATTGGCGATAAAAAATTACAATTTTCGAAAAAAAGAAGAAAAAAAAATGATTTTATTTTTTTTTATTTTTTTTATTTTTTTATTTATTTTTGTTGAAGTGACGATTTTTTTATTTTCCTCAGCGGAATCCCTGTGTATGTGTGAAGTATCATGAAAATATTACAAGACGGACAGACATGGGTAAAACGGTAATATAAATACCCCAATACATTGAGACATAATAAAATATGCATAGCGTATATGTTGGTTCTCATTTCTATAAAATATATGTGTTGAATAGTATCGGCGAGACGGTTAGCATGAGTCAGATCGTAAGTAACATTGAACGAATGTTGTCACTACATTGCACATGTATAAAATCTACTAACGACAGTAATAGTGTAAGTTAACAGACTTACTCACTGTCGCCTTGCGTCAAAACGAAATAATTCATACAGTGTTAGATACCGGATATAATCATTTGCTTATATATAAATTTCATCAGTTTCTTCAGTCCTTTTCGTAGTATTTTTCGTTAATTGATATTGCAATGTTGTGCATGATCATATTTTATTCATAAGTGCATGTACATACAATAAAATACAATCGAGATTCCAGATATTTAGCCAATACCCATTTACAGCAATTGAGATTCCAGATATTTAACCAATACCCATTTACAGCTGGATGGACTGAAGCAGTGTGGATAAAGTGCTCAAGGACACAACGCACGCCTCCGGTGAGGCTCGAACCCACGACCATAAGTTCAGCATTCCGACACTTCAGACCGCTTGACCATGCGCTCCACAAATTCAGTCAAAATCCAGAAAAAAATTCATTCATGAGGCGCCATTTGGGTAGGTCTACAATATCACCATAATCACCATTCAGACGTCAGGACCTTTTACCCAGAGCTTCCAGAAGTGGGAGGGAGGGGGCATTAGGGAACATTAAACTGCAATAAAATTATACACCAACAGGCACTGCAGGCCTCGACAAATTCTTAATTTTCCACTTGTCCAGAATTCAGCTAATAATCCTGTATATTTTAATGAAAATTAATGCTGCATTATTTATTCAAATTAGCACTTGTCCAGATTAAAAACGAGTGGATATGCCGAGGCCTGCACTAGTCCCCTGGCTACAGTGGGCGCAGGTGGGAGAGTTGATCTTAAATGAAATCACAGGCACTTTGTGGTATGAACGAGAAAAGCCTCTTTAAATCATACCCAATTATGCTCCGATATTAAATATCTAGAAGGTAGGACACTCACCATCTTTTCAACCAACGGAAGTGGAGTATTTACCTTGGGCCCGGCTCGCTAATTCAGTAATTGTAACACGCGAGAAGGCCGGGACCCTGCTGGTCCCGGCCTTCTCGCGTGTTACAATTACTGAAATTAGCGAACCGGGCCCAAGGTACACTAGTACCACTTCCTTGGTTGAAAAGATGGCGAGTGTCCTACCTTCTAGATATTTAATATCAGCGTTTTGTCCTTGATAGCACAAAGTGCATATGAATGAAATTGAAACAAGACCCGAGGCGACAGATCGGTGGAAATTTTAACCGCTCATTACCGTGACATGACATGCCTTCCCTTGTGCATAAAAATTAAACAATATATGTTTTACATTCCACAACGGTTACCATACAACACACACTTAACTGTGTGCATGCAATGAACGTGGGTGGGGTAATGCTTTTCATTGGCGTCATGATCAGCATTATACACGGGATGTGTAAAAGAAAAGAATTTCCTCCTAACAACACAGTTATCCGCAAACATTAACACTCGCTATCGATAAATGGGCCAATTCTCTTACCAAGTGTATCTGTATTATCACGGTGTGTCCATGTTTTAGACAAATAATCGTACTTTATTGGGCTGTCTGTCCACTGTTCCTAGCACTGTCTGAGCAATATGGCTGATCCTGCTGATGACATCATACCCTCGTATATTCCAATCTCAGGCCAATTACTATTCCCATATCTTATGCTAATTTTATAAACATCAACAAATACCGCTGCACAATATTGATTACCGCCACTGAACATAGACGAGCTCAATATCTCAAAACACTGACGCGGAAACCTTTCGTAATTAGACCCTAAAAGCGGTGTAGCTCACAAAAGGAACAGCCTACTTTCATTATTGACTTCTAAATCACTCATGTGGAACGGCAGAATTCCTGTAACTTGTAATCTGATTGGATGACAGGCCTGACTCAGCATCTCGCACGTGCCATTTGGCGCTATCTGTCATAACCAATTAGTGCTGCTACCTGTGTGTCGTATTATATCAAAGGTGTGTATTTGACAAATAATGCACTCTAATCCTGGATTATATGTGGCTGTGACTGGAGAAATGGGGCTTATGGGATGTGTAACCAGTGTCGTTCCTGATCACATAGCACACTCCTGTAGCCTGATAGCAATCTATATTGCTTGTTACAAGCATGACTGGGGTTTCATTGATGGAATGACGAACAGTGAAGATCCTGATCAGACTGTGCAGATGCACAGGCTGATCTGGATCTTCACTGGTCACAAAACCCATAAACCCCATTTCTCCAGTCACAGCCACATATCGTGGGGGAGCCGGAGGACAGAATGTGTATTAATACGTCATTTTTACCAGCCGCTACATGATTCTGATAAATGTATTGAACTTGCACCTCATGATCATAAAATCGACTACACAATCAAGGTGTATGATCACGTGGTACTAGCAACAACAACAAGTACCGAAACTTCCAGAATCCATCTGATTCAAAGTACGGATTTTTATGAAATATGGCGCATCAAACGCGTCTTGTTAAGCTGCATTTGGTGGTCTTTGTATGTTCGCCAAACATCTGTCGTTTTTGCGAAGAATCTATTTCCGTGTCTCCGACACGGGAATCGATTCTTCGCAAATACGACATAAGTCTGTGCCAAACTCCCTAGACCACCAAATGCAGCTCATGAAGACGCGTTTGCTGCTCCATATTTCATCAAAATCCGTTGCATATTAAGGAAACTATCAAATAATACTTACTTTGAAGTAGGCGACGTTGTTGTTGTTGTAACCACGTGATCATGCACCTTGACAATGTCCGGGATTTAAGTCTCGGACATACAGGTGGAAGACTGGGACATAGGACCCAATACAAGGCTCATTTGTAAAACGTTACCCCACCCACCCATTTTATAGCATATGAATGGCTCATTTATAAAACATTACCACACCCACCCATTTCTATACACTATACAGCATAGCATATTCATACTCGCAGGCTATACTGTATAGTGTACGGAAATGGGTGGGTGGGGTAACGTTTTACAAATGAGCCATTTATTGGGTCCTACACTGTAGGTCCGAGTCTTCCACCTGTGCTCTGAAAATGCCCATAATCGGCACCCAGTGTACACTCGTGCGTTAAGTTTTAATACACTGTGTTTTTGCACAGGCGTATCAGATTGTATGCAATGCATCTATTGTAACAGCTTCATTGTACACGAACTGTATGACTAATAATATATACACAGTGATATACTGGCCGGTTTCATGATCATGCTATCAGGGGGCCGTTTCACTAAACTTCGTGCGACTAAAATGTTCGTAAGTGCAAAATTATGATAGTCTGTAAATTTCACATTAACAATGTTTTATTGTAAACAATTATTGGATTTACATTTATTGAGTATATGCTGCATATGCAGCATATGCTCAATACATGTAAATCCATCAATTGATATTTCCAGACGATCCCAAATTTGCACTTACGAACATTTTAGCCGTAAGAAGTTTAGTGAAACGGCCCCCAGCATATTAATCTCGATAAATGACAAGGATTATACTGCTCCACACCCGTGAGCAAATCTACGAGATGGCATGTGTAGCAATGGAATAGGTCGTGGGTGGGTGGGGTACTATTGAATAATTCATTCACTTGCTTCATGTAAAAAACATTAATAATACAATTAATTCACTTGTTTAATGTAAAAAAACACATAAATAATAAAATAAATTCATTCACTTGTTTAATGTATAAAAATAATAACATTAATAAACCACACCCGTGACATTCCACTACACGTAATTTATTTGGAAATGATAACGGCATAAAACATGACTCACCGTGGAGGTGGCATTGCATAACAACCGAGAGATGGATGTTCGTATCGCCTTTAATCCAATTCAATTCATTAACCAGGGGGCCGTTTCACTAAACTCCGTACGACTAAAATGTTCGTAAGTGTTTACCATACTTGTATACACATTATTGTATGAGGAAACAGGACGAAAATCATTAAATCACATCACAAAGTGCACAAAACCAATGATGTATATGCCTCTACTGAATACCTGATCAGTAACGTTTGCACATTGACGACAATGCATTGTTTGTATTTATGATCATATGTGTAGCTGTGACTGCAGAAATATTCGCTAATGGAATATGGGACCAGCGTAGCTGCTGATAAAATAGCACCCTCCTGTAAGCATGATAACGATCTATGTTGCTTGCTGGCAGCATCACGGATGTGTCATTGATGGACTGGCGAACAGTGCAGATCCAGATCAGACTGTGCGGATGCACAGGCTGATCTGGATCTACACTGGTCGCAAAATAAATAAGCCCCATTTATCCAGTAACATCCACGTTTATACATGCATACGCAAATTTATGCATCGTTATAAATATATGCCCGATTGAATTACTTTCATCAGGGACTTGTATATCGGTAAAAACCTGTGTTTCAAATAGCGAATCTCATGCACCATTTAAGATTCCAACCAACCTGACCAAATTCTAGTCCAATCTGGATTCACGTACGTTAATTTCTTTACGCTTTGCTCAGTGCCATCGTGTGTCTGTTTTGGTAATCAATACATGCGTTCTTCTCATTACAAGAACGTGGGTGGAAGACTTTTCTCTAGACTGGTAACAAATGATGGGCGATTAAGTGTCACAATGCCTTTAAGTACTTCAGTGAGTAATCAATCTTGTACCACGCCATGAATGTCAATGCGGGCAGAATAAAGCCAGTTATACCTGTTTAATGTAAAATATATGTGCACCAGTCGAATGCATCCATTGTATGCATGTTTACGATACCGGTGGCTCATAATTATGCTGTGTCTGCATTTCCATGTATTTATTGTTTGAATTAAAATGTGTGCATAATTTTATTTATATACATCTTTGTTGTAATAAAGATAAACTGACACCAACACTCCTCTTTTAATAGTATCATTTACTTTTAAGGTGTGTACTGTCTGACTGTTGAGGCCAGTATATACACTACCGCCTGCGCGAATCTTCACCCAAAGTGTATGTTGTTACCACTCAGTTGAACCGTCTCGCCGAGACGGTTCAACTGAGTGGTAACATCATATACTTTTTGATGGGAAATGAGAAAAAATGCAGAAAAATATTTACGTGTTTTTTTTTATACATGAAATACAGTGGGGTCATTCTGAGGTATATTTAGCATTAAATAGATTACATTTTCCCCTGAAAAAATATGCTATAATTAGGAAATATTGGCAACATAATCGATTTCAATTTAAAATAATACTTGCAACAAGAAGTCAGTACATGTATAACAGGGATTCCGCTGTGGAAAATAAAAGAATCGCCACTTAAAAAAATAAAAATCATTTTTTTTCCCGAAAATTGTAATTTTTCGGATTAATCCGGAAATTTCCCATGCCCGTTGTATATTGTGGTTGAAATCAAGCAGCTTGATTTGCTGTGCTACAGCTCAGACACTCAAATTGCTTGGCTGCAAGTTGGCGTTGTCAATATACAGTAGGGTCAGCGTGTAAGTGCACACACGAACGAACACGACAGGTTGGAACGCTGACCCCACTGTATTTCATGTATAAAAAAAACATGTAAATATAAATCAAAAGCATATGTTGTTACCACTCAGTTGAACCGTCTCGGCGAGACGGTTCAACTGAGTGGTAACAACATACACTTTGGGTGAGAAATAAGGAAATAATAAGATATTTCCACATAAAAATTTGGTCAATATATCAATATATGTCCACAAACGTTGACAATCTGTGCAAGATTAACGCAGGCGGTGGTGTACATATAGTTTGAGTGAATATGCACCGATGCACGAAATGAACACAGGCACTTTGCGGTATGAACGAGAAAAGCCTCTTTAAATCATACCCAATTTTATTCTGATATTAAATATCTAGAAGGTAGGACACTCATCATATTTTCAACCAACGGAAGTGGATTATTTACCTTGGGCCCTGTTCGCTAATTCAGTAATTGTAACGTGCAAGAAGGCCGGGACCAGCAGGGTCCATGCCTTTTCGCGCGTTACAATCACTGAATCAGCGAGCCATGCCCAATGTACACTAGTACCACTTCCGTTGGTTGAAAAGATGGCGAGTGTCCTACCTTTTAGATATTTAATATACGTAAAATTGGGTATGATTTGAAGAGCGTTTTGACGTTTAGACCACGTAGCGTCTATGGAAATGAACACAATAATAGCAACTATACATAATGACTCAACATGGACATATACATGTATATACACACAGATTCAGCAATACAAGTGACCGAAACATCAAATACCATGCCTTGTATACAGGACACAGGGGCGGATCAAAGAGTTATGTCTAGAGGGGGCGTGGATTTCAAATGAGACACATTTGATCGTCAACTTTCATAAAATTCAGATTATTTTCTGCATTTTTTCTTATTTCTCATCAAAAGTATATGGTGTTACCACTCAGTTGAACCGTCTCGACGAGACGGTTCAACTGAGTGGTAACAACATACACTTTGGGTGAGAGAAATAAGGAAATAATAAGATATTTCCACATACAAAATTGGTATAAATCTAAACTCGACCAATTTTAGAGGGGGCGTGCGCCGGACACGCCCCCGCCTGGATCCGCACCTGGGACAATATGTAAAGCAAACAACAAGGAATTTCCTAATGTTCTCTTACCTTATTTCCGTAAATAATCTCAAACGTTACTAATAACGTTACTAATGATCGTCAACTTTCATAAAATTCAGATTATTTTCTGATTTTTTTCTTATTTCTCATCAAAAGTATATGTTGTTACCACTCAGTTGAACCGTCTCGTCGAGACGGTTCAACTGAGTGGTAACAACATACACTTTGGGTGAGAAATAAGGAACACGCCCCCCGCCTGGATCCGCTCCTGGGACAATATGTAAAGCAAACAACAAGGAATTTCCTAATGTTCTCTTACCTTATTTCCGTAAATAATCTCAAACGTTACTAATAACGTTACTAATGATCGTCAACTTTCATAAAATTCAGATTATTTTCTGAATGTTTTCTTATTTCTCATCAAAAGTATATGTTGTTACCACTCAGTTGAACCGTCTCGACGAGACGGTTCAACTGAGTGGTAACAACATACACTTTGGGTGAGAAATAAGGAACACGCCCCCGCCTGGATCCGCTCCTGGGACAATATGTAAAGCAAACAACAAGGAATTTCCTAATGTTCTCTTACCTTATTTCCGCAAATAATCTCAAACGTTACTAATAATAAAACACGATCACAATCTGGGACAGAATAGCTCTCTTTTCAAGCCACAATGTAATCACTCTAACTAGTTAAAACTTCAAGATAACATTGATGTTAACAACGATAATGTTGACTGTTACATGTAAGCGAACAAAATACATGCCGATTTGTTATCTCTACGACCAACCGAGCATTTAAGCAAACATAGCAAAATCCGCCAAATTTGTTATTCACTCCTATTTAAATACACATACTTGACACTGAAATTCAAGTGCTACGAGTTTCTGTTCGAACCATTTAAGAATATTATTATGCAAATGCAAAATAGGTGTGCATATGTATTCAGGTTTATAATTATATGAATTGGAAATGCACAAAGCATTCATACAAATGCGCAGCGATTTAAATATGTATACTTATGTAAGATATGTATACATAGCGTCTGGTACATAATACATAAATGACGCGCATACCGTAGCGCACCTTTGTTATATGTTTCGTTTTGTGAATTATATTCAATCATTGGTAATAGAAACGCACGTGTACCCCCACTCAAGGGGGTCGTTTCACTAAACTTCGTACGACTAAAATGTTCGTAAGTGCAAAATTATGATAGTCTGTAAATTTCTCATTAACAATATTTTCTTGTAAACAATTATTGGATTTACATTTATTGAGCATAGGCTGCATGCATATGCTCAATAAATGTTAATCCAGCAATTGAAATTTCCAGACGATCCTAACTTTGCACTTACGAAAATTTTAGTCGTACGAAGTTTAGTGAAACGGGCCCCAGACCTGAAAAAGATGCAGGTACTACAACAACAACAACAACAACAACAACAACACGCATACCTTTGATTATAGGTCCAGTCTGAAAATGATTTTGTGCTAACTTGATCCAAAGAATCACCATTAATTAGGCATTCGGCGTGAGATCCTACAATTTATGTGTAGTCGTTATTTGCGTTGCTGAATTTAAATGACAAACATTTAAATGAAATGTAAAGGGCTTGTGAGATTGTATCGATATTATAATATTACTTTAAAATAAATGAATCGTAACGATCATGTGACAGGGGTTTCAAGCTACAGTGAATTGAGAAATGATTAACGCGAATACAATTGTGTTACAGTATTATTTTGACAGAAGTAACATTTAAAATAAATTGTATTATGATTAATACAAATGTGTATTATTCTATATGCCTTTCTGTTCGAGCTAAAACACATAATAACGCAGCAAAAGTATTTCTCACAGTAAACATTACACACATAATTGCACAAGTTATTGCTATTGATTTGCATTTAGAAATATCTGTATGTCTTTATATACCGGTAACAGTATAATATATCGACCTTGGTGAGCTGTCAAACGGGTGCACATTGTGAAAATGATAGTTAAATATACAATTACCAGTACGGTTTATGACGCATTCAGTATGTGAGGAAAACATGACATATCAGTAAATTAAGGACCCGTTCTATACCCGATCATGCTTCGATTCAAAGATAATTCCATCATAATTGTGATGGAATATACGTATAACATATATATTACACTACCTCGTTACTGTGTCCTATACGGCACATGGAGTGGCCAACTCGGCCATCTTTGTGTGTTGCAGACATACTCAAGTTTCACCTTTTCTGGCGTTTGACAAGAAACTGACAATGCGAAGTATAACATATAATATACTGTAAATACTCATGCATAGAAAAACCAGTACAACGGACTCCTATCAATTATATTACACCAAGATGTACTTCAAGTCAGATATTGGTGTACTTTTGTCAACATTCTCAGTATGTACATACGCTGTGGCTGACGTGTACACTTTTCATAGACACTGTACTGTGCTATATGTAAATACACATGGGCCATATATACTCGTCCCATATGAAGCTTCACTGCACTAGTGTAATACTGTATAATAATAGAGTACAGTAGTGGGTATATATGGCATATGTTTGTGGTTAGCCATATAACAGTGACACACTGTGACATTTGCTGTGTATGAGGCAATTTACAATGGTGATTCGTGTGTTCGTGTTGTTAAAAAGAAAACAGGCATAAAACTTTTCAGAAAACTGACATATTTTACAGGTTGGTGTAATATAATTGATAGGAATCCGTTGTCCTGGCGGCTTTTCTATGTATGATTAGCTACATTATAGCATATGTTCTACTTCGCATTGTCAGTTTCTTGTCAAACGCCAGAAGAGGTGAAACTGGCTGATGACTGGAATTATCTTTGAATCGAAGGATGATCAGGTATAGAACGTCTTCTTAAAGTATTGTATTGTTTTCATTTTGAAATGTTTACGTTAATTGAGGTGCATGCATCCCGTAACAACATATATACGTCTTAAAACTAAAGTTTGTATTGAAAATAATTTGTGTTGTGATTCAAGTCATCAGCGAAATAGCAACAAAACAGGCACTCACTGTCTTTCAAATCACGAGTTCCACAAGTTGTTATAGTCTGGGCGCGGCGTACACTTGCTACATAACAGGATGCATTTTCTTGATGACGTTATTATCACAGCCTGAGCCAACAGGGGCAACACACTAACAGAAGTGTACATGTAATCGTGTTTATACAAACTGTCTTTTTTAACATACATATATTTAAAATGCAAAATTCTATTGAAAGACCGAAACTCTTGTCACAAAAATATTGTACCAAAAACAACCTAACATATCTGTCTTACTCCTATCAAATATAAATATGGCTTGGTCAGTATTTGTCGTAATCGCAAAGTTTATATTTTTATGTGGACATTCCTTAATGAAAGGTACACATAATCACACTCATAGACTGGTGTGTTTGTCATATTATTATGTAATTCACGGTTGCCTCTCGTATCTTAATGTCCACAATCTGCGAACAGCAGTCACGGTGTCGGGATTTTTTTTGCGGTAATTCTCTGGTTTCCTTGGGATGGGTGGGGGAGACGGGTGACGTGTCTTGTGAAATATGCTAGCGTTGCCTTCTCTTATGGATGATACACAGCGGACTGTATAGTGAAACTTGTTTCAGGCTCTATAACAATCGCTGCATGTATGTAGTTATCTACGGATAATATGGTATGTTTGTGTGTTTTGTATTCTCTTTACCTTTGGCTCTTTTGTTACATGGGAGTTAAATTGGGTTATTGCCCATTATAAAAAGTAGTAAGATTGTTACTGATACTATTGCTTTTGGGAGGGGGCCAAGTGATTCTGGTGTGGCGAGGACCTGACATCAGATCAGGATTATTCTGATTTCAGGGCTGAATATATAGTCATTTTATTGTAAATATTCGGTTCTGATTTTGGGATTTCCCCCCCATTTGTACATGTACTTTTTTTTTTTTTTTTTTATCTTATATTTAAGGGTAGGAATTGGCTCGAGGACCTTCCAAACCCGGGCATTTGAACCCAAAAGTGGCAGGTCAATGACCGTTGGCCCGTTTGTTTCCGAATTTACTAATATCTGCCATACAGTCGAAATATGTGCATTAAATGAAGGAGGCAATGAGGCGGTTAATTTAACCTAGCTAGTTCATTCTCCTATCGCACGAAGCCGGTATGTAAGACCGTGAAAAAGGCTGAGTGTGAGTGCATGTGATATATGGAGACTCAGCCGTAACAGTGTTATCCTATATAATGATGATATTTGACGATTGGTCAGGGCATAACATATCAGGCCGGGAATGATCGATATTTGGTTATGCAAAGTATGATGTAATATGTTTTCGGGCCCAGCTACTGTCGTTTCGCGGCTTATCGTTATATACGATTTGCAATTATTCGAGTTCAGGTGTGGCGTTTATCTGTTACTATTTGGTTATATGACAATGTGTTTCACATATTCTCAAGACGAAAGAAAAAGAGAAGATAATACACGGCGGTATAGCAATTGCCCATATATTAGTGAGTGGCCCATACCATACCGCCGGTCATGGTCCAACATGTTAAATTTGATTTCAGACGATGCATATTACAGTCAATAATGTTTAATAAGAGTAATGCGGGCGGCCAATTCCGGTCTATTCTGCATTACTCCGTGAGATGAATGGTGGGGAAACCGGAGTACCCGGGGAAAACCACCTCCTCCGGCAAGTAATGACAACTTCACATACGTCGGTGTAGAGGTGAAGAGCTGTGATCGAACAGCTGCCGGGGACCAATGCCGGCTCTTTACTGCCGGTCCAAATGACGGCATCAGCTACTTTCACTCCGTGCCCGGCGCCCGGCCACACCGCAACGATATCCATTTGGTTCTACAACATATCTTTTAAAACAAGAGAACATGATTAAGGGTTAAACAGGAGGCGATTGGCTGCCATTATTAACCTCTGTAGAAGAAGTAAAAAAAAAGAAAAAAAGTTTAGGGTGCGGTCGCCAGTATTGGAAGACGATTATTGGTCAGTGGGAGTTGGGGTAGAGGTTGCAAGTTGTCCTAGTCCATGTATATGGTGTCATCGGAATTGTGTATGGTACAGAGGGAGGGGTGGTCAGTGATATGTATATTTATTAATACATAGGTAATCTATATATATATACATCTATATATTGTCGAATGTATTGATTGTCATACTGGTTATACTATGTTATGCTTGGAGATTGGGTTTGCGTTAATTTATTTAGTTTAGCTTCATGTATTAGCCCCTACGAGCCTGTACATATCGTCTCGTTAATATCCCAGTACTAATCCTCGATAAGGCAATCCATACCAGATAGACTTTCCCGGGCAAGTTCCGATCGAGTACATACCCATTGGATGGGGGAGAGATCACTTGTCTAATATTTATATCTACAGCCTGATACTAATATGTAATAGACTTTTTCAGATTGGGTTTGTCTTAATTTATTTAGTTTAACTTCATGTTTTAGCCCACATGAGCCTGTACACATGAAGTACATGTACACATGTATTCATTGTTGCACTTTCACATTCGTTTGTATCATGCGAAACAATCAACAGTGGTACACAGTGCCAGCTTCTGGCCCAGGTGAAGCTCCCGCGTATCGGGTTCTCGGCGTCCGCATACCAAAGTATAATGCCTCACACGAAACATACATGTATACGTACATTTATATACCTCCCGCATACAGGCACATTTAACTTAAGATTCTAAAAAAACAACATGAAATTCACATGTAATGTTATTGGGAAAGGATGAGCACTAAATACATTGTTTCAATGTACATGTATTGATGATATAACATATATACAACCTATATGCTGTTATGTTTGGAGATTGGGTTCTGATTGGGTTGAGCTACCGCACCCCACCTAATACATGTAATAGATCACTTGTCTTATATTTATGTTTACAGCCTGATACTAATAGACTTTTTCAGATTGGGTTTGTCTTAATTTATTTAGTTTAACTTCATGCGTTACCTACACGAGCCTGTACATATCGTCTCGTTAATTTCCCAGTACTAATCCTCGATAAGGCAATCCATACCAGAGATACTTTCCCAGGCCAGTTCCGATCGAGTACAGACCCATTGGTGGATCACTTGTCTTATATTTATATTAGTTATATGTTGCTATGTTTTGAGATTTGGTTCTGATTGTGTTGGGCTACCGCACCCCACCTAATACACGTTAACGTTAACTACATGTATATACATCCTAATTGTAAACATAAGCTGCGTACATGGATCTTGCAACATTGTCAACCAGTGACGATATTTCAGTAGTTTTCATATCTGGGAAGGAGACAATGGGGCCTAGTTTCACGGACATAACTTAGCTAGGACAACTCCATCGTATTTTTATTTTGTTCCTACCCTTAGTACCGGTGTATACATGTGTACATGTATTGTATTTTGAAGTATGATTCATTATATTATTTAATTGTGCAGAATTTATTATTATTATTTTTTATATTTTTGGAGCAGCGGTATTATGTTATATTTTATTCCAGTACCCTGTCGCCTTAATGTATTTTAGTACAGCTAAGTGTATTTCCGTTTCACATTCTTTAGGGGGGGATATTAAATTATATGGGGACGATATAATATTATTTTTTAAGCAAACAGCGGCTAAATCTTTTCTTGCTGATTCATGGGTTGGACAGAAGAAGAAATAGCGGTCCAGTTCTTCTATTTCGTCTTCATCGCACTGACTACAGTTTATATCTATATCAATATTGCTGCCCTGTGGATAACGATTTGCCTTTATACCATTTCTGCCTAATCTAAGTCGTGTGATTATTCTGTCTGCCCGCCTATCCTTACTGTATAATTTACACGTAACTGGGATTGTGGGAATCATTGATTGCAGTATGTGCCCACCGTGCTTACTTTCATGAATGTTATTCCAACGTGTTTGCCATTTGTATCTTGATTGTTTGCTAATAACAGAATATATTTCTCTATGAGTAGGTAGTGTTAATTCATCAGTGCCTGTCAAATGTGCTGAAGCAGCCGCGCGATCTGCTTCTTCATTACCGGGTATTCCAATATGGGAAGGGACCCAGTCTATATTTATAAGCTTGCCCTGTTCCACTGTTCTGCTTATTAGTGTCTTAATGTCATGTATTTTGTCGGGTCTCGTTTTAGATGTACCTGAATTAATAGCTTGAACAGAGCTTAATGAATCTGTTATAATTACTGTGTTTTTGTAGTCATTTAGCGTAAGGTTGTATATAAGGGCCTTTTCTATGGCAATAACTCTGCTGTAAATACACTTAGAGTGGATGCCAACTTATATTGTTCTATATGATCTAGTTGGGGTACCACAAAAGCAGCTGATGTTATTCCTAGTTCTGAATGTTTGCTACCGTCCGTGTATATCTGTAGCGTGTCTTTCCAATGGTGGTGAATGTAATCTGTTGCGTTTGTAAGGCTGAGGGCTGGATCCCTATTATTATCTATTATTATTTCTGTAAGGTCAGATCTTGCTGTGATTTCAAATGGGTAATAAGGTATGTATGTGAAGAATGGTTGTATTTTACAGTCATTTAGTCCATATTCTTCTTTTAGGCTTATAGCGTTCATTGCATAACATTTTTTTTATTTTATTTTATTATTGTTAGATTGATACTTTTTATTCGGTTTACTAGGACCTCTTTTAATTCTTAACATGTTGTATTTATATGTACGTTTGGGTTGTATTAGTTCGTTAAGTGGTAGGTTAGCACCATGTGGCTGGGTGCGAGCCCAGTATTTTAGTAAATTACATTCACGTCGCAGATCCAGTGGTTGTACAACTGTTTCTACTTCTATTGCTGCGGCTCTAGTTGATTGATAGGCACCCGTTGCTACTTTTAATGCTGCTCTTTGAATTATTTCTAGTTTATTTAGATGACTGGCCGCTGCGTCTTTGTATAACATACAGCCGTAGTCCATTTTAGATAGTATTAATGCTTTATAGAATCGTAGGAGAGACGGTTTGTCTGCTCCATATGATGTACCTGATATAAGTTTCATTAGATTAAGGTCCTTCCTACACCGTTGGACTAGGTCTGTTACATGATGACCCCAGGTTAATCTGTCGTCTAATATCATACCTAGAAATTTTGCACATTTCTTGTAAGGGATTGATTGGTTGTTCACCACTAGATTTTTTATTCTATAGTACTGTTCTCTTTTATAGGTATACCGCTGCTCCGCATCTTTATAGCACAATGTCCCTCCGTTATGAAATATGACTGCCTCAGTTTTAAGTGGGGAGATTTTAAACCCCCATTTATTTTGCCATATTGTAATTTTATCTAGTGATGTTTGTACAACTCCGAGGGCTACATCTAGATTCGCATGTGCATTCCAGATCGCGCTGTCATCAGCAAATTGTGATAGGTCTTCTGTTTTACGTGTATTCTTATTAGCATTGTTAAGTTCAGTATGCAGTGTGTCAATCATGATGTTGAATAATATTGGACTAACGACGCTGCCCTGGGGGCAACCATTATCTATGTTTTGGAATTCGGAGTGCTCTGTTCCTATTCTGACTCTAATTTTCCTGCCCGTAAGAAATTTGTCAAGCCATAACACCATTCTGTTATTTATGCCCTTCTCTATGAGTTGCTCTATTGTTCCTTTTGTCCACATTAGGTCAAAGGCTTTCTCTAGGTCTAAGAAGACAGCAACGACCGTTTTCTTTTCCATCATAGCTGTTTTAATTACGGTTTCCAGTCGTGCTAGTTGATCTAAGGTAGATCTTTGATTTCTGAATCCTGATTGAGTCGGGCTTATGTACATGTACTTGAACATGTACATGTAATATATGTGATATAGCTGTTAGACCCAAAACAAACAAACAAACAAACAAACAAATCGTTCAGTACATTACATTCTATTTGCTTGAGTCTTCTGTGGTAAATTAAAACTTTGCATTTGCCGTTCAGTAAATAATATGTTGACTTTTCTTACCATCTCGGAGTGTAGCATATGCATAACCGTGGTCATTTAGCGTGGCAACACCTCTGCCAGATTCAAGTGCCACACTTGGTTGTGACAGAGACATACTAAAAAGCCAAAATGCCTGTTTGTGGGTATGCGACCTATGATCGGCAAAAGGTGCCTGCCAGTTGTTTGACCGGGGTTTGAAGATCGTCTTAGTATGCGAGAGGTCTTCGATTCACGGACATAATTGCACATTCTTCTCGCACTGTGCATGGACGTAGTTGTATGCATACGTGTGAGTCATGGGACCTTTTGGCACTCAACTGGGCACAGTTGCATGTTCACCGTGTTCTATATCCAATACAAATTGGAAATCGAAGATGACTTCACATCAGCGAAGTTCAGTGCAGTTTGGTGGCTATAGAAGAAAGTATCACCGTGTGTTCTTCCAGCGATGTCACTACTTTGCCGTTCCTTGGTGGTCGTTCAGGTGGTGCACATATTCGTTGAACATGCAGAAATACATCACGCCAAGCATTCCGAAAGTTTCAGTGAGATAAGACCAACGAAAACAAGTTGGAAAAATCCTTAGAATCGGGCATATTGACATTAGATGAAATACCGAATACAACTACAAATGTCAGACTTGGACTTATTAGCGAATTTCTGAATATAACGGCAAAGGACAGTGCCTAATCAAAGTTGATATCACTCAAAGGTTCAAACCGAAAAGCCTCTAAACTAGTAACTTCAAAACGACAGTTTCAAATCTTGGTGGAAAATGCAGACCTTATTGTACTCTAAAGGAACATAAGACAAGAGCGCAACGAAATATGAGAAAGAATATTAGGAACGTATGTTATAGTTATATTGATAGGCACAGTTTATATGACCAACTGTAATGGAAAACCATCCTCGAGAAGGTTCTATTGGCTTATCAACAGGTACAAAAGCGCGTCGACCCAGTCAGCTTCCTGTATCACTATGGACGGCGAATACATCTTCGCATCGAACGAACAATTACTGTTTCTCAAGGTACGCTGAAGACCATGAATACGACTCGCCATACCTTGAAATGTGCGATGTGAGGCATGAACTGATGAGAAAACCTGCAAAGCTGACGATGATTGAAAAGTTGAAAAGCTGAGAGAAGAGCACATAAAGAAGGCAATTACAAAACTAATCCCTGGTAAAGATTCTGACTAATATGGTCTGAGCGCCTAGCGTCTGGAACTTGATGAAAATGTAATTATACCCATCTTAGTCGACAACTACAACGACATGCTCAAAGAAAACATTCTCCTGACATATTTATAGATGACATTCTCACACCGATTTTAAAGAAAGGAAAGACCCTAGCTACCACTTCAGACAATTGTCGAGGTATAACCGTGCCACTTGTGCTTCAAACACGGTGAATATGCCCTGCTATCAAAATTAGAAGAACATTTTACACAAAACTCACATCAGTATGGATTTATGGTTTACCGATAATGGCAGCACTAATTATCTCTGAGGCAAAGACCGATGTGAAAGTAAACAGTACAACACCACTTTTCCTGATAACATTGGCCAGTCCTAATTAAAGCGCTTGGCGTATTGTGTCACAACATTCTGTTAGATAAGCTCTACACGATCGGTGTGCTGCCGGCATTGTGGACATTTGTGCGCGATATTTATTCCGGTTTACAAAAATGAAAAAGTGAAATGAGTGAAATGGCTCGGTGATATAGATGTAAACTTTCCAATCAAACAAGGCGTTCGACAAGGCGGATTCTCTCTACTTTTCTCTATAAAGTATACGTCAACAGTATCCTGACAGAATTGCAGAATAATATACTGGGACTGTCAATTGTGAACAATTACGTTGGTTTTCAAACCCTCGCTGAATGTACTTCTCTCCTGTTACAATATCAAAACGAAATGCAGTGTTTGCTGAATGTCGCAAGCAGATTCTCCAAGCAGTGTCTAACCAAGTGCAAAATGCTGACTGGAACTAACTCGTTACAAGTGAACAAACACACATTTAAACAGTTGTAGTAGTACGGCCACAGTAGGATAATCGAACATTTGTACTGCCTTGCGGTACAAGCCGGCTTTTATAGCGACGTGGTAGAGTGTTCGTCTCTCACGCAGGCGGCCTGGGTTCGACCCCAGCTGCCGACAAGATATTTTTCACTTTATACACATTCCCCTCCTACTACAGTGGTGCTAATGAACCAGGATAGATTACACTTCGAGCCAATAGGCGAAGTCATATCTCGTATGAAGTATTCCGTATCGAATGAACTAGGGAGTCTATGAAAGAACATGGAGGGAGACATTTGAGAAACAAATGTCTATTTGTAGGAAGGAGGAATGTAGTAGTACGGCCGTAGTAGGATACTCGAACATTTGTACTGCCTTGCGGTACAAGCCGGCTTTTATAGCGACGTGGTAGAGTGTTCGTCTCTCACGCAGGCGGCCTGGGTTCGACCCCAGCTGCCGACAATATATTTTTCACTTTATACACATTCCCCTCCTACAATATACACAGTCAAACAGACCGATCTGTAGATGTTGTAGTATTGAACCTGAATACATCATACATGTGATGACTACCTGTCCATCCATGTTCTTCGAAAGAAAAGAGACATATACCATAACACTAAACAGCGTGCTATTGGACTAAATCATTGGAACAACGCATTCAATAATAAAACTTCCATCACCAAGCTTCTACTGGACTGTACAAACTTTCAAGGCATCCTCACAAGAAACGATATGAATGTAATAACATATTTATGTCTGGAACTGTGCCACAAACTGCACGTCAAGAGCCACGTCAGCCACTGAGTTTACATAGATTACAGTTTACCACCAGTTGGAGTCCGAATTTAAATGCCGTAAAACACAGGAAAGTGCATTTCGAAGAGCTCGAAAATAGGACAACCCCTTAGTTGCGAACGGTAACTCTTGCACGGTACGGGAGCAGATTGCAAGAGTTAGACACAGCTGAAAATAGATAAATGACCAAGTACAGAGAACATCGTTTATATTAGAACTTAGAGCTTAGCAACACAATATTAGAAACAAATCCTCATTTCAAAAGTCCGCAAAAGTGGATCGAGATTAATTTACATGCCGTGCGAACAGGGTCGAGAGTAAAACAACCAAAATCGGAAAGCGGAATAACTCGTGGCGGTTTTGAATTGTTAATGATTTAAGCGACGTTGAAATCTCACTTCCTGATTGAATAGTTTCACAAAATTGAAAAATCGAGACATAGCTTCTGCATTAAATTAAAACAGGTACCTTTATCGAATTATTAATGGCATGTTTACTTGTAAAATATAAATTATACTCTCTGACAAATTGTAGCTGTTGATATGCTTCTAAAATTGTTGTACACATACCTAAAGTCGACAGGAGGAGTACTCGTGTTTTCTAGTGTGCCAGCTTTGATTTATCAGTCTTAGATGATTAGCGTTATTGCCTTATAAACATAGTTGAACGTGACACAAGGGACAATTCAATTTAAACCAGAGTATACCAGAATCTCAATTAAAATCAAGAGATATTCAATTATTTATTGTTAACCAAGGCACATGTGATTCTAGCGTGTCTTGGATGGTCAATTATTCTTCTTCTTCTTCTTCTTTTATAATAATTGCAAACAGTCGTTTACCGACTATTATGGCAATGCGTGGGGGTTAGTACAGTGAATGCCATGCCACCAAAGCTACTCAGTCCACCTTGGTGGACATGGCAAGAGATAAGATTGTGCAGTCCTAAAAATGATATGCAAGAACTAATTAAAAGCCTATAATGCACCTGTACAATATGTATATTGAGAAGTGTGATATTAATGGTTAAAAGATAAAAGCAGAGTGTCAACTTATGGGAGTGACAGTGCAGCCAGCGCTGACTTAAATCCTAAGATCGTGTCAGCACTGACTACATTGGCAGGGAGTGTATTCCACACAATGACGGTTCGTGGGAAAAATGAGTATTTATGGTAGTCGACTGAAATTGTAGGAATTTGATAGGCAAATTGGTGATAGTGTCTGGATTGTCTGGTGTGTGGAGTTAAGTACAAATTTGGGGATATATCGACGTGATTGTGAACAATTTTGTAAAAAAGTGAGAGGCGGCTATTTTGCCGTCTAGACTGTAATGACTTCCACTGTAAGTCCGACATTATGTTAGTGACCGTGCCCGGGCTTTTGTCATAATTGTTAGTGACAAACCTCGCTGCCCGTCGCTGTACTTTCTCTAGCTTTTGGGTATCTTTCTGGGTATATGGATCCCAGGCCGATGAGCTGTATTCTAATGTCGGCCTGACAATGGAAGTATAGGCAGCTTGTTTAGTTTCTGGCTTGGCTGAGTGTAGGTTTCGTTTCAGAAAACCCAGAGATTGGCTGGCTTTACCTGTTATTTTGTTAATATGGGGAGACCAAGATAAATCTGATGTTAACTCCACACCCAAATAGGTAGCTTGCTTGACTGTTGATAGAGGTTGATTTTGGAGGTAGTATGTGGTCTTAGAGACATTTCTGGACCTTGAAACATGCATTATGTGGCATTTATCAATGTTGAAGGACATCCTCCATTTCCGCTCCCATAATGATAACTTGTCCAAATCTTCCTGAAGCTGTGCACTGTCCGACTGGGATTTAATTTGTCTGTAAACCACACAGTCATCAGCAAATAGTCTGACATTTGAGCTGATAGCTTCAGGTAGGTCATTTATGTAGAGCAGAAACAGAAGAGGCCCCAAAACTGATCCCTGAGGAACGCCCGACTGTACATCTGCTTTTGTGGAGATTGCACCATCTATTACCACCTGTTGAGTCCGGTTACTAAGAAAAGCTTTTATTCCACTGGTTCCGTGCCCCCGTATGCCATAATATGATGCCTTGTGCAATAGTCTGTCATGATCGACAACATCAAATGCCTTGCTGAAATCCATAATTGCTATGTCAACCTGGCCTTTCTGTATGTGCTGCACAAGATCATTAACAAACAATACAAGCTGGGTTTCGCATGAACGGCGGGCACGGAAACCGTGTTGGTTGTCTACAAGAATTTTATATTTATCCAAATGGTCCAGAATGTTGCTAACTACTATGTGTTCGAGTAGTTTGCATGCAATACATGTCAGAGAGACCGGCCTATAGTTACTTGCTTTGAATTTTTCACCCTTTTTGAAAATAGGAGTCACATATGCCTGTTTGTATATACATGAAAAACCTTTCTAAATAATGTACAAAACTATTAAAATGTGCCCGGGTGTAAATATAATAGTACTTAGAAAGGTACAAAACTCCCATTCGCCACCATTGTAACGAAAATCCACACGTAGTAGACAATTGGAACTCACCTATACAGCGCATTACAGCGTGTCGAAACCGCTGCTTGGGGTGTGTTTTCGGCATAGATTTTACAGTTGCTAATACATTAACATAAATCTCAAAGATTTTGAGTGTAAACTGCACTAAAAACGCGTCTCACTAACCTAAATTCGCTTTTTAAAGTCGTACACGTTCACTTCCTGGTTAAAAATGAATATTAAAAATATCGAATCACGTGACACGCACTGATTTGGTTGGCTAATGGAAATGACGTCAGTCTCCAGTAACCAACTGCGTTCACGTGATTGAAATATTTTCAAATATGGCGGCTAATAGTCATTGAGAATGTGGAAGTGAACGTGTATGATTTTAAAAAGCGAATTTAGGTTAGTCAGACGTGTTCCAAGTTCCAATTGTCTACTACGTGTGGCTTTTCGTTACAATGGTGGCGAATGGGAGTTTTGTACCTTTCTAAGTACTATTATATTTATACCCCCCGCAATGAGTTGTGGGGGGTATACTGGAGTCAGGTTGTCCGTGCATCCGTAAACTTAACATCAGAGAAATATTGTTATAACTTCTATTGCCTTCATCTAAAATGCTTAATATTTTACACATGCATTCATGTAAGGCTCTACTACCATGCTGTGCCAAATCCACGACCATCCAAAATACTTAGTCTCTTTACAAAACTTAACATCAGAGAAATATTGTTATAACTTCTATTTCCTTCATCTAAAATGCTTAATATTTCACACATGCATTCCTGTAAGGCTCTACTACCATGCTGTGCCAAATCCACGACCATCCAACCCCCGCTGATCCCAAGGTCAAGGTCAAATACTTAGTCTTCGTTTACAAAATTAAAACTTTATCAGAGAAATATTGTTATAACTTCTATTTCCTTCATCTAAAATGCTTAATATTTCACACATGCATTCCTGTAAGGCTCTACCTATCATGCTGTGCCAAATCCACGACCATCCAACCCCCGCTGATCCCAAGGTCAAGGTCAAATACTTAGTCTCTTTACAAAACTTAACATCAGAGAAATATTGTTATAACTTCTATTTCCTTCATCTAAAATGCTTAATATTTCACACATGCATTCCTGTAAGGCTCTACTACCATGCTGTGCCAAATCCATGACCGTCCAACCCCCGCTGATCCCATGGTCAAGGTCAAATACATGGTCTCTTTACAAAACTTAACATCAGAGAAATATTGTTATAACTTCTATTTCTTTCATATAAAGTGCTTAATATTTCACACATGCATTCCTGTAAGGCTCTACTATCATGCTGTGCCAAATCCACGACCATCCAACCCCCGCTGATCCCATGGTCAAGGTCAAATACATGGTCTCTTTACAAAACTTAACATCAGAGAAATATGTTATAACTTCTATTTCCTTCATCTAAAATGCTTAATATTTCATTTGTGCATTCATGTAAGGCTCTACTACCATGCTGTGCCAAATGCATGACCGTCCAACCCCTGCTGATCCCAAGGTCAAGGTCAAATACATGGTCTCTTTACAAAACTTAACATCAGAGAAATATGTTATAACTTCTATTTCCTTTATCTAAAATTCTTAATATTTCATGCATGCATTCCTCTAAGGTTGTACTATCATGCTGTGACAAATCTACGACCGTCCAATCCCCACTGATCCCGAGGTCAAGGTCAAATACTTAGTCTCTTTACAAAACTTAACATCAGAGAAATATGTTATAACTTCTATTTCCTTCATCTAAAATGCTTAATATTTCACTTGTGCATTCCTGCCTCGCTTACTGACCAATCTAGTTCACGCATGCATTCCTCTAACGGTTTACTATCATGCTGGTACAAATTCATGACTGTCCGACCCCCGCTGATCCCGAGGTCAAGGTCAACTACTTAGTCTCTTCGGAGAATTCTGTTATAACTTCTATTTCCTTCGTCAAAAATTCTTAGTATTTCACGCATGCATTCCTCTAAGGTTCTACTATCATGCTGTGACAAATCCTCGACCGTCCAACCCCCGCTAATCCCAAGGTCACATACTTAGTCTCTTTACAACACTTAACATAGGAGAAATCGGTTATAACTTTTATTTCCTTCATTGAAAATTCTTAATATTTCACATATGTAGGGGTACCTGGGCCTACGTGCAGTGTATTCTGTAAGCCTCGCTTACTGACAAATCTAGTTTAGAAAGGTGGTTCATGTATATACATACAATACTTGATCATCAAAGATACACTAAAAACATCTGTGATTGTATGGTGCTCCAAACATTAGCATGCTGTATGACCTTGACATTGAATGGAATTAAAACCCCAAACAATCAATTATCACCTGTGAACTTGGGGCCCGTTTCACTAAACTTTGTACGACTAAAATGTTTGTAAGTGCAAAATTATGATGGTCTGTAAATTTCACATTAACAATGGTTTCTTGTAAACAATTATTGGATTTACATTTATTGAGCATAGGCTGCATATGCAGCCTATGCTCAATAAATGTAAATGCATCAATTGTAATTTACAGACGATCCTAAATTTGCACTTACAAACATTTTAGTCGTACAAAGTTTAGTGAAACGGGCCCCTGGTGTACTTGCAGGTGAACAGAAGTAGATGGTGAAGTATTGAATACATGTCTGTGACCACCATTGACCTGCGATGGCATCTGGTGGCATAGCACAGAACATGAAGCCCTCGAGTGTTGCCTACTTTTTTGGGCGAATAACACGCGAGGAGGCAGAGATTGTGCTCACGGACCGAGGGTTATGTGAGGGACAATTCTTACTCCGGGAGAGCATAAGTCCACTGGGCAACTATGCCATTAGTCTTTGCCATGACAGCAAGTAAGTATTTACATGTATGATACTGCAAGAAAAAAGGCTTATTGAGTTAGTCTGGCCCTTGCAGGGATTCCGCTGGCTAAAAAGAAAAAAAAAAGGGAATAACCAATAGGATAAAAATAAACAATTGGCGATAAAAAATTACAATTTTCGAAAAAAAAAAGAAAAGGATTTTCTTTTTCCGCCAGCGAAATCCCTGCCCTTGATAAGGGACTATTCTGTTTGTTGGCAAGTTGTTTGCTGGGCCCGTGTTTATGAATACTTTCCACGTACACATGTATCATATGTACTCAGTTCTAGCGCACGAAACCAGGATGCTTGACAAGTTAATGTGTTATTACTTCCTGCTTCAGATAAGCTTAGTCGTACTAATAGTTGACTGAATACTGTTAATGTTGAGCCATGTGGGAAAGGGGGGGGGGTGCTATTTGATCAGGAGCTACACTGGTCACAAATCACATATGCCCCATTTCTCCAGTCACAGCCACATATCAGCACATCTGTTAGATAACTGACACAAAACAGTGGAAAAATCTCCCTGGATGTGGGAGTCATTTCTGCCTGCTGGATTCATGGAGTATAAATCCTATTATCCTACACCTACATGCAAGACTGATCTGAGTTTGAAACGTGGGGCCAGTAGCCGATTTCATCAACCTATCAACACTTGATCAATCAGGACCAGTAGCCTATTTCATCAACATTGCAAAGTATACTTTAGTAGCAAAGTATACTTTGAGGGAGAAATTTTCAATTTTATGATAAATTTATTAATTTTTATTATACTGAATTTATTACATTATCACAGCCAATTTGGCTGTGATAATGTAATAAATTCAGTATAATAAGTCTGCATACTTTTAATCATCAAATATATGCATTTGTTAGTTCTATATGAAATAATACATTTCAGGAAAAATAAATGATTACTCCCTCAAAGTATACTTTGCTAGTAAAGTATACTTTGCAATGTTGATGAAATAGGCTACTGGAGCCGATTTCACCAACATGGCAAAGTATACTTAATATCTAGTAAAGTATACTTTGAGGGAGTAATAATTTATTTTTCCTGAAATGCATTACATGTATTTCATATAGAACTAACTACTGCATATATTTGATGATTAAAAGTATGCAGAATTATTATACTGAATTTATTGCATTATCATTGGCTGTGATAATGTAAATTCAGTATAATAAAAATTAATAAATTGATCCTAAAATTGAAACTTTCTCCCGTCAAAGTATACTTTGCTAGAAAAGTATACTTTGCAATGTTGGTGAAATAGGCTACTGGTGGTCTGATCTTGTGGGCTTATAAAACTTTCTGAAAACTTAAAATTTCATACTCAGAAAAGTAGACAGTTTGATTGCAGAGACTGAGCTCATCTCAGCAAATGAAATGTCACAATCTTGAGCATGAGAACTGACTAATGACACCTGGCACCAGATGAGGATACTGTAGTTTCATCATTCTTCAGTAACCGATTTCACCAAAGTGGCATATACTTAGTATACTTATCTTGCTAAGTACACTTTGACAGAGAAATTTTCAATTTAAGGATAAATTTATTATTGTACTGAATTTATTACATTATCACAGCCATTTTGACTTTGATAATGTAATACATTCAGTATAATAGTTCTGCATTATTTATATCATCAACTATATATGCAGTCGTTAGTTCTATCTGAAATAATACATTTCGGGAAAATATAAGATTAATCCACTTAGCTAGATAAGTATGCTTAGCAAGTTTGGTGAATTATGCTGCAGTACCATTGCACTTCTACATGTACATGTGTGTTTTGACTCCAGTCACATCCACATATCACTGTGATTGGTATTAACACAAAATGTTACAATACTATTTCTTACATTTTCTGTTTACATGTAATAAACTTGTAATATGGGAGCAATTTGAATAAACTAATCAAAATGTAGGACAGAAATGCACAAGTAAAAAATTGTCCATGGTCCATTAAATGGCGCCATCATCCACATTACCCACTAGCTACAATAATTCACCTCCGATATGTTATCTAAGGCTACAATTTGACCCATTCAAAAAATGTCAGCAACCAAATATACCTGTTGCATGTAGGTCAAAATTTAGTAAACTGTATATTTTATGCCTTTAAACAAATAATCTTTGATGTAGAACTAGTAAATTGCCAAAAATAATAGAACAGGGAAATCATTTTCTCATTTAAGCCATCTTTTCTGTTGTTGTTGTTCAACATTCAACACAGTGAACTGAAGCTTTCAAATTTACAAGATATACATGTAAATATCAGATAAACACCGTGACACGGTAAAATAACCAATCTCTGCATTTGTATGTTATAGGAATGAATGGCCTTTTTGTTGAATTTATCGGGGTATAAACTTGGAAAAGCCGCGGGAATACTGGACGAAGGCCGGAAGGCCTCGTCCAGTATTCCCGTGACTTTTCCAAGTTTATATCCCCGATAAATTCAACAAAAAGGCCATTCATTCCTTATAATTCCAGCATTTTAAATAAATTCATTAAGAAAATGTGTTTATTTTCCGTTTTCTTAAGAATTATTTTAACTGCGCCTGACGGTTACGGAAAGTAGTTCGGCATGGGATATAAATTTTGGACAGAGACTTGCAACGGACCAATCAAATGTTAGGGAATTGTGTAAATATTTTTGTGCTGGAATTATTCTTTATTAATACAGCTTTGATAGTTTTATATCGCTAACATATCAAACACGCCTGAAAACCGATTGCAAAAATCACTCTTCCATGTGTTACATTAAAGAGATGGGGTTAAATTGCTACCCTCGCGAGAGGTATGGAGCTGGGTAGCAATTTTTTTTCTAATTACCTACATGCATGTTTTTCAGGATACACCATTATGTGATAGCAAAACAGATAGATGGGAGTTACATGATTCCAACGGGCAAACGATTCACGGGCCCAGTGGAGTTGATAGAGCACCATAAACAGTTGAAGGATGGCGTCATTACGCTGCTCTCAATACCATGTGACCGAATTCCCGGGCAGGAGCCCGTTGCGTTCAGGGGCATGACGTACGTTGATTTGGAGCATGAGCTGTTACAAAAGGCCAAGTCCATAAAGGTATCTACACCACTGCCTGCACTACTGCCTGTTTCCTGAAACCTGCCCAAATTTTACAGCTGTAAACAATGCAAAAACTATATTTTTTTCGATACAGTTCAATTTTAGCAAAATTTAAGAATGAGCCTTCATTTTATTTTGTGAAATTTGGTCCAATATTGATTTTATTGCGAAAAAAATAATTCACCATGTTAAATCCCCAGAGACACCTTCACAGATGGGGATTTAACATGGGGATTTTTTTTCCATGTCCAGAAATTTAAGGGTCAATTTCCAAAATGTTTTGTTTTTCGACTCATCCTGCACCTGCACCAGCTCTTTTCCCCAATGTTAAATTTCCGTAGACAAATCAATTGTTCGCAATAAAATCAATATTTTCAAGCCTCATACTTAAATTTTGCTATATTTTAATGTTATTGAAAAAACTATTGTTTTTGCATTGTTTATATACATGTAAACATTTGGAAGGTTTCGTGAAACAGACAGTAGACCACTGCCTGCCCTAATCTTGCCAATATTTGTCAATTGTTTTATTAAAAAAATATTTGCATACTATGTTTTAAATCGAGCAGATTGATTGACCGAGCATGAGCTGTGCTACAGCTCAGGCTCAGTCAATCAAACTACTCGATTGCTGGTTGAAATTGCCAATAGATGTTCAGAAACGTTGACGTCTTGGCAAATTTAACGCAAGCGGTTAGGACTGTCGCATTGCATAGCTGGAGGTAAAATGGGAGTTTTGACATTTGTGGCCTAGCAAACTCCTGCAGTCTGATTCATATCATTTGTTCGGAGCATGACATATTTCGCATTGACTGAATGCCGAATACTGCCAACCATCATCAGATTCTGACTGATCTGGGTCTACTCCAATCACAAATGCCATAAGCCTAATTTCTTCAGACACAGCCACAGGTCACTGCCTGTCAGTTGGCATTCCTTCTAGCCCTCCCAAACCCAATGTTTATCTGTGAGAAGGCCAATACTGTATATGTGGCTGTGACTGGAGAAATGGGGCTTATGGGATTTGTGACCAGTGTAGCTACTGTTCAAATAGCACACTCATGCAGCATGATGACGATCTATATTGCTTGTTAGAAGCACAACACTCAGTCAGGTATTGTTAGAAGCATGACAGGTGTTTCATTGATGGAATGGCGAACAGTGCAGATCCTGATCAGACTGTGCGGATGCACAGGCTGATCAGGATCTACACTCGTCGCAAAACCCATAAGCCCCATTTCTCCAGTCAGTCACGTATACATATGGTTCCATTCCACACACTGGTTGATATATTAACCATAAGTCAAATCTACACTGGTTGCAAAACCAATAAGCCACATATCTCCAGTCACATGCACATATCACTGTGATTGGTAAAGTCACATGTGTATTAAAGGTACGTGCCCACCCTACTGTCACAAATGTTCTTTATATCAGAGACATCATCTGATACATTTTCTGGCAAAATAAACATTCAATCAGCATTACCCCATGTAATGATTGGCATTATTATACATTTTATATCAGATGTAAATTTCCACACTGATATCAGGGGCGATAACCGTGTTTCTTTAAAATGTAAACGGACATTACTATTTATTGTCTCTATTTATTTTTTGATGTGCAATGATCTTACTTTATATTATGTCGAAAATATTATTTGTTCAGGTGACTCATTTGATTAGTATAAATAATTAAAAAAATTCATGCCTCATTTGCATATGAAAATAGCCTGATCCCGTCAACGCAGTGCGTATGTGTCGTGAAACACGGTGCCGTGAAACATATTTGATATCCTGTCAATACGATCTAATCACAATTCATACGCTGTTACAAAGAAATGTCGAAACCACAGTGTTGGTCAGTGCCTGATTGATCAGACTGGTGAAAATGGGACTGTTCACAGTGTACGTGCGGGTTAAATTTCGCAAATAAAAACGTCATCGCCGGAAAATAAAATTGTTAAAATTAAGTTCATGCCATTTTCTGGATGCCAAAGCCATTTCCATTACGATTTCCAATTGTTTGCTCTTTTCCCGATTCCGTGCGTCATTCAGACATGACTGACGCAATAATTATAAGTATGTCAGTAAGTCTACTACGTCATTTAAAATAAAAATGGCTGCTCCCAGTAATTCCAGTCAGGTAAGGAATAAACAAATAAAACAGTTGTTTGTCGTGTTGATTATTATTCTAGACAGCTCGCAATGGTTGCGGAACCTGCTCTGAATGAAAATGGATGGGTCTGGTGAATTTTTGACAGTATATTTCGTTGACAAGAAGCTGTAATTTCACATTGTCGGTGACAAAATATAAAGACTTAACGTATCCACAGAACATTCATCTGTTAAATCCGCTGAAGTATACATATTGTATTGGTTAATTCTGGTCGCATCGATTCAGCTGGTCACCATTCTAAATAGGATTAATTTACAAAGCCGCCATCTTGTTTTTTTCTATTTCCATCATCCATGAACGATGAAATAAATAGAAACAAAATCGTTGTAACATGATCAGATTATTCTGTAAACATTTAGATGAGTAAAGTACCTACAGGCTAAAACAAATATGAGATCAATATACTGTCACGGATGTTCATTAAGGGATTATTACAACAATAAAGTATCAAACTATGTTGTGAGCGCAAAGGAGTTTGAAGCCTAAATTAACTAAATTAAGTTGATTTAAATGCTGTTTGACAATGTTGATGGGATAAATAGAATAGTAGGTTAGTGCCGTGAATGGTAAAAACTATCTGGCGCGGCACGGAAACAGGATGGGCTCGCCCATCTCGTTTCCTCAGCCTTGCCAGATATTTTTTCCCATTCACGGCACTAACCTACTATTCTCTATACCACCGCGCGTCACTATCAGTAAAATAAATAAGACTAATTGATTATATCTGTATAGCGGGCACTCGTAATTTTTCGAACTGGTGGAATAGTGACACAAGTATACACTTATTTAATTCCTGTAAAGAACATGTTGTGCCTACTGAGTGGGAATGTACCTATGACAAAAACTAATACAATACTATTTCTTCCATTTTCTATTTACATGTAATAAACTTGTAATATGTAATTGTATATATACATGTACTTATCACTGTTAGTTAACATATATCACATTTAAAGGAGAGACTACCAAAGACTGCTATAGGAATGAATGGCCTTTTTGTGGAATTTATCGGGGTATAAACTTTGAAAAGTCGCGGGAATACTGGACGAAGGCCGGAAGGCCTCGTCCAGTATTCCCGCGACTTTTCCAAGTTTATATCCCCGATAAATTCCACAAAAAGGCCATTCATTCCTTATAATTCCAGCATTTGAAATAAATTCATCAAGAAAATGTGTTTATTTTCCGTTTTCTTAAGAATGTTACTGAAAGTAGTTTGACGTGAGAGTTTACTGGGATATAAATTTTTGACAGAGACTTGTTAGGGAATTGTGTAAATATTTTTGTGCTGGAATTATTGGTATTTAATAATAATATCTACACCTCACTTGGCCGACCTTTCTATGTGTATACAGTCAAACCTCACCAAATTGCCACCTTTATTACAACAACCCCCTCTCTGTAACAGCCAATGTTTTATATCCTACCCAAATGGACAATTGCCTATATAGTTAACCTCCCTACAACAGCCTCTCTACATTCTCACCATTTTGTGTATTACCATGGGTAGCTGTTACAAGGTGCATGATCTCGTGGTTACAACAACAACAACAATGTCGTCCACTGCAAAGTAAGTATTATTTTATATTTTCCTTAATATGCAATGGATCTACGGACACGGAAATCGATTCTTCGCAAAAAAAACGACAGAAGTTTGGGCGAAAATACAGAGACCACCAAATGCAGCTTAACAAGACGTGTTTGATGTGCCATATTTCATCAAAATCGTTACGTAATAAGGACAATATAAAAGAATACGTACTTTCAATCGGATGGATTCTGGAAGTTTCAGTACTTGTTGTTGTTGTTAGTACCACGTGATCATACACCTTGTGTTATAGAGAGGTTGCATTGTATATCCTCCACAGTCTTGAAACTGGCATACAAATAACATGTAAGAGTCCATACCAGCTACTCAGGGATTAAAGGTTAATGTGGAGGTGAAACATTATAATTATCCCTTTCACCCTAATCAACGTGGATTGTAATATTCCATGTCAATTTTCAGACAACTATGTAGTACTTCATTTATCTGAAAAGGGGGCATATTGTTAAATTTCAGGAAAAAAATAATTAAAATTGTGCAGATCCTGATGAGACGGCTCATTGTAAATCGGCTAATGCGGATCTACAGTGTTATACTGATTGACGCCTCTAGTTGCACACTACTGTTTACACATCAACAGACAGCAATTATTGAATAGTTTGTTTCGAAATGAAAACATATCTTGGCATTTCATTAGAATTGTCTCCTTGGAGATTTGTCTCAGTTTTCATGCAAAAATAACAAAAATATGCTATATTTGGTGGTCTATTTATTGTTTTCTACAGCATGATAAAGGTACCAAACTTGTTCTCATTGCTTTTTGATACTCACTACTTCTGATTTCAATTGGGTTTTTTGCAATTTTAATTGTGTATTTACGCAAATACGCAGCTTATCTGGAGCTCTGAGTTGTAAATTGGTTAACAGGTCGTTTTTGTGCTCTATCCCTGACCCGACTGCATGTTTTGTATGAGTAGTTGAACAGATGTAAAACCCCATTCAATCAGTATATCAATCAAATGATTGATATACTGATTGAATGGGGTTTTACATCTAGTGTTATGTTTTGGGTGCCATGTTAAATCGGCTGGGTGAAATGCTAATCTGTAATGGTTTCAGGGGGTCTGTATGGACAAGGCCCTCGGATCCCAGCGGGAACACCTGGTTATTATGGTTGCCAAGGATCTCCATGTGAAACAGCCGTGGTATCATGGGAAAATTGGCAGGACTGAGTCGGAGAAACGTCTGAAGAATTCCGGACATAAAGATGGCAAATTCCTGTAAGTATGTAGGATCTATAATCATGATATTATGGGCCAGAGAATCGACATTTCTGCTTTATCTCATCTCTGTGTTTTATTGATATTGCTTATGAAAAAATACTATCATTATTTTCCAGTAAATTACGACAGAAGTTAACAAGATAACACATGCAGAATTTGTCTAATTTTAAATGTTTATCAACTTCTGATCTTACAGTTCTTCGAAATCAAATTCAGAAAATTAGCTGTTGCTATAAGGCAGAAAATCTTGTACATTAAAATAAGTAAAAACAAGAAACATTAAGTAAATCTTAAGGGCACTGTGTCTCAGATGTCAGATTTTCAATATGTGTTTTTTTGGTTCGTGCACAGCAAATGACATATGTCAATCAATCGCACCATATTATTTGATTAAATTTCCAAAACATATGTTATATTTTTAAGTACAGTCAAACCTGTGAATAAATTCCAGCCATGGGAAGTAAAAAATCTGACCTTTGTTCACAGGTGGTCTTTATTCACAGGGTCATTTATATAGTAATTGTGCCATTGGGACCACAAAAGTGTGGCCTTTACAGCCAGGTGATTGCTATTTGGAGGTGGTCTTTAGCACAGGTTCGACTGTATGTGCTAATCAAAAACGGTGATAAACTTGAGTAATACAGTCTGTATAGAACCATGACGTAGAATCCCAATCTCAATCAACCAATCCAGGGATTCCCCTGGGGAAAATAAAAAAATCGCCATTTAAAAAAAGTGGCGATTTTTTCTCTCGAAAATTGTAATTTTTTATCGCCAATTGTTTTTTTTTATCACCAATTGCCAAAGTGGCGATCGCCAGCGGAATCCCTGCAATCAATCTATCCGTATCATTTCAGCGTGCGATCACGAGACGACAAGAAGACATACGCCGTGTGTATCAGTTTCAAACAAGACACTCGCCATTATCTGATCGATAAAGGTCCAGACAATAAGTTTGGAATCCAAGATGGTCCGAAGTTTGACTGCGTTATGATGGTTTGTCATTTATAACTTCTTAACCCATTTAGGCCCTCCAGACAATAAAGCCGTCATGTGCAAACACTGTAGATCCAGATGAGCCGGCTCGTAACGAGCCGTCTCATCAGGATCTGCAGTGTTTGTCAGTATTGTTTAATTCTAAAAAAATCTGCATTTCCTCATAAATTGAATAGTCCAAAGATTAGCATGGAAAAGCCAATGGTGGACAGGGCTCCAGATAAGGAATTAGTAAATGAGTATTGTCACTCCATGACTGCTGTCAGAAGCAATTGGGTATTTCAAAATTTTAATTGGGTAAAATAAAATCACACTACTGTATTCACATCAGCAGACATCAATTATTAGAATTGTCTCCTATATCAAGATGTGTTATCATGGAAAATAAGAAAAAGATGCTATATTTGTGGTCTGTTTATTGTTTTCCACAGCATGATAAAGGTACCACAACTTTTTTTTATTGCTTTTTGATACTCACTACTTCTGATTTCAATTGGGGTTTGGCAATTTTAATTGGGTATTTAATTGGGTATACGCAGCTTATCTGGAGCGTTGGGTGGATATTTACGGGTGAAAGTGTTATTCCTTTTAAACTGGCATTGTCATATCCAAATAATTACAAACACTGTAGATCCTTATGAGAAGGCTCACAATGAGCCTTATCATCAGGATCTGCAGTGTTTTATGTTTATTTCAGATTAAATAAAACATTTATTTGCCATATCATTGGAGAATGGTAGGGTATGCATACTTTGGTGATTTATCCAGCCTTATGGATTCATATATTAACAGTGGATCTTAATGTGATATACACCTGCTGCCATATGCTCCAGTGCAGAAAGTGTGCCTGACACCATATCAGGACAGTGCTGAATGCATTTATTTTACACGCATTTACTCGAAGTCCAGGGGACTGAGGAAAATAAAATATCCTGATTATTATATAGGAAAACATGTACTAGTACTTGGGACCAAGAATTTGACTAACTTTGATTTAAAAGAGTGGGAGGTAACGAGTCTAAACTGTAATTTAATTACTCAATGTACAGTGCTTAGTAATATATACAGACGGGAAAGTGCCTGTATGGGGTGCTTGGTAAGCACTGCTTACCCCATACAGGCACTTTCCCGTCTGCATATAGAGAATACCAGCCTATTTTATCAGGCAAGGCTAGGAAATGCATAGGAATTCTGAGGCTCGCCGAGAAATTCCTACCATTTCCGAACTTAGCCTGATGAACTTGATATCTATATATGACACTAGCATGGTATTCTATCTACAGAATGAGTAATTATTATGATGTTTTTGTTGTAATAAACGCAGACTTGTTGCTGTGGCATTATTCCATTGGCATCATTTGGTAATGTAATGTGATTCTGTTCGACCAATGAAACGTCAGTTTTCAATTTGTTGTAACCCGGATATTCGTATCAGGTCAATTCCTGATACTGCAATATGTTAGTGAGAACATATTCAGCTAATACATGTATAACGCTTGTTACCTGATAAATTACCTTGCTGCTGAATGGACGTTTAGGTATCACATTTAATCAATCAATCAATCAATAAAACAATCAACCAACAGCGCTCCAGATAAGCTTTGTGTCTAAAGCGTACTATAAACCCTGATTTCAAAATCTTTGCGTATTTTACTTTTAAAAATGGATTATTGATTTTCTTCATTACTAAATAGGGAACAAATGATAAAAATAATATAACAAACATTCTCTTATTTGAGGAGCAAAATTTGCATTTTGCAGCTCAACTAAGTGAATTTTCAACTTTATGACAGTATTTTCACTACTCAATTTGAAAATCAATGTGTATTTTGACATTGCTGTGCGTATTTTGTACTCCCACTTTTGATATCAATGCTAAATTCAGCTACAATAATTGCATACAATACGCCAATACGCACCTTATCTGGAGCTCTGAACGAATCAATCAAACACTTGAATGGTTCCAGCTGATCGACCATTACCACAACAAGCAGGATGGACTGCTGTGTAAACTCACTGAGCCGTGTGCCAATGCCGGCTTTGACCATTCACAGCTGCAACGTACGTATCCCCACATACATATGGATTTGGACCCATTATTGTGATATGTTCTGAGCATGTGCTTGAACCTCATACTCAAAATCAAGAAGTCTGATTGGTCAAGACAGTCTCGGCCATTCTCGGTCGAGACAGCCTCGGCCGGGTATCCAGGGGCCCGTTTCACTAAACTTCGTACTATGCTCGTAAGTGTATGCTATATGACCTTGACATTGAATGGAATTAAAACCCCAAACAATCAATTATCACCCGTGAACTTGGCGCCTGTTTCACTATACTTCGTACGACTAAAATGTTTGTAAGTGCAAAATTATGATAGTCTGTAAATTACACATTACCAATGTTTTCTTGTAAACAATTGTTGGATTTACATTTATTGAGCATAGGCTGCATATGCAGCCTATGCTCAATAAATGTAAATCCATCAATTGAAATTTTCAGACGATCCTAAATTTGCACTTACGAACATGTTAGTCGTACGCAATTTAATGAAACAGGCTCCAGGAGCCTCTGCTCACTTACTCTGGTATATTCACAGGGACTGATTCTTATTAGTTGTCAACTATTTTTATGCCATCATCTCTCAATTTAAGTGTTGGTCAGTAGTTTTCAGAGGGAAAGAAACTACTATTTTCTAATTAAAGAAAATTTAGTATGGAGCAATCAATCTTAAGATATTTTATATACAGAGAGTTGGAGGTTAAATTATGACAAACCAGGGATTAGAAATTCACTCGCCACGCTCGCCATGGCGAGTCGACTTTCGTGTTGTCGAGAGGATTTTCTTGTCACTGGCCCGATTTGGCGAGTGACAAATCGTAAAGGCCATTCTGTATTTTCTGAAAATTAACTTGAAACTGACAAAATTCGCATCTTAAGTTCCATTGTTTTATGGTTTTCCTAACGCTTTCCGCGATTTTAAAACCGAAAATGATATGTTTTTAATGTCTACGTTAGAAACCGGGATATTGATCAATTACAGCATCCTTGTATTAGACAGTTGGACGCCTAGACAGTTGCTATCTGTTGCTACAGGCCACGGTCTCGTTCTGCTGACATTGTACCTCATGTTTTTTTAGTAAGGGCATTATCACTAGATGCAAGTTATACAGGGCATGTCGCTGGAAGTGTACTGCATTAACTACACACTTTTTACGACAGGTCAGCGTACACTTGCGCTAATAATAATCAGCGAATATACTGAATTAAAATAGTTACCAAGACGCTGCATACATAGCCACTGCAAAATGAATCTGTGTATTGGAAACGCTTAATAAAGTTACAAAGCTTCTGGACAAGTGATGTGTAGATCGTCTTCGCAATAATGATGCACCCTTATTTTAATTAAAATTACGATCACCAGATAAGCAGCATAATTTGTAGTGATTGTGTCTGGTGCAGTGCCCCCTGCCCCTGGTACTGGTCAAAATTATTCTTTTGCATGGTTCTAAACGAGTTAATTGCCTAACCTTTACTTCTTACATTTTCCTAAAATGTTGGGCGAGTAGCTTTTTTGTCTGGGCGAGTAGATTAAGGGAATATTTTTAAGCCCTGTCAGACAAGTGAATGAGACAATAATAATTCCAGCACAAAAATATTTACACAATTCCCTAACGTTTGATTGGCCCGTAGCAAGTTTATATCGCAGTAAACTCCCACGCCAAACTACTTTCTACAGGTGCGCTGTCAGTGCTGTCAATGTAAACAAATGGCTGCCGTCTGTCAAAATAAACACATTTTCTTGATGAATTTATTTCAAATGCTGGAATTATAACGAATGAATGGCCTTTTTGTGGAATTTATCGGGAATATAAACTTGGAAAAGTCGCAAGTTTATACCCCGATAAATTCCATAAAAAGGCCATTCATTCCTATAATAATCAATAGGATAAAAATAAAGAATTGGCGATAACAAATTACAATTTTCGAAAAAAAAAATTTTTTGTTTTTTTTCGAAAATTGTAATTTTTTATCGCCAATTCTTTATTTTTATCGCCAATTGCGAAAATGGCTTTTCCAAGTTTATACCCCGATAAATTCCACAAAAAGGCAATTAATTCCTATAATGTTTTCCATGACAGGGTACATGTCGTGTAACTGCGGTAACCTAGAGTATCTGAGGATCGGCCAAGTCAACAAAAACGGCACAAGAAAATTATCTACAACCATTCCGGTACAGTATACACATGTAGTTTCACCATACGTGACTGAATCCAGCCACACTCAAATGCAGATTTTCATTGTTAGTCGCCCTCAGATTTTCCTAATGATATTTATAGGCTACTGTTATCAAGTACCTACTGTCTGTTTCACGAAACCTGCCGCGAAATTTAAGATTGTGCCTTCTTTTTACTTCGTGAAATTTGGTTCAATATTGATTTTATGGTAGGAATGCCTTGTTAAGCCTTGGAAATGGTAGGAATGCCTCGTTAAGCCTTGGAACTCCTTTACATTTCCTAGTCTTGATATGAAAAGACAAAAGCCAGGCATTCACTTTGTTCTCTATCAAGTTTATCAGTGGGCCTTTTCACTAAACTTCGTACGACTAAAATCGATAGGATCGTCTGGAAATTTCTATTGATGGATTTAAATTTACATTACATTACACAGGCATGGGAAATTTCCAGATTAATCCGGAAATCCGGATTTGAGGTCCCAGGGATCACTTTTGTGAATCTTGTAAATCCGTTGAGAATGGCGATAAAAAATTACAATTTTCGAGAAAAAAAAACAACAACTTTTTGTAAGTGGCGATTCTTTTATTTTCCCCCGCGGAATCCCTGTTATACATGTACTGACTTCTTGTTGAAATGGATTATGTTGTAAATTTTTCCTAATTATAGCATATTTTTTCTAGGGAAAATGTGATCTATTTAATGCTAAATATTCCTCAGAGCATCTAGAATTGAAAAAAAATTCTGGGGGGCAGACCCCACTAGTAAATCGCAGCGCAATCCGCTGCTCAAATAAATTTTCAGGATTGGGGATAGTGTTCCACTCCCATGCCTGATTACAATAAATATAAATATAAATCCAATAATTGTTAACAAGAAAACGTTGTTAATGTGAAATTTTTAGACCATCATAATTTTGCACTTACGAACATTTTAGTTGTGCAAAGTTTTGTGAAACGGGTCCTCGGCTTGTAAACAGTAGGAATTCCTCGGCGAACTTTGGAATTCCTACATGTTTACTAGCTTTTCCGGATACATTTGTTACAAACAAATACACTAGTCTGGTTCTCTATTTACTTTGAAAGCCCACATAATGATATAGGAATGAATGGCCTTTTTGTGGAATTTATAGGGGTATAAACTTGGAAAAGTCGCGGGAATACTGGACGAAGGCCGGAAGGCCTCGTCCAGTATTCCCGCGACTTTTCCAAGTTTATATCCCTGATAAATTCAACAAAAAGGCCATTCATTCCTTATAATTCCAGCATTTGAAATAAATTCTCAAGAAAATATGTGTTTATTTTCCGTTTTCTTAAGAATTATTTTAACTGCGCCTCACGGTTACTACCGTCGGGGGATACTATGGATTTGACAGCGCGCCGCGTCCGCGTCCGCGTCCACGGTCCGCGTCCGCCGTAGACACTTCTTGTCCGGAGCATAACTCGAACACCCTTTGGAATATTTTCATGAAACTTGACACATGCATAGACCACGACCCGAAGGTGTGTCGCGCACAAGAATGACAAACTCTTGCATAGCTAATTTTTTTTAGTTATCTCCCTTTTTTGTTTCTCGCACTGATTTCGTGTCCGGAGCATAACTCCACCACCCTTTCAAATATTTTCATGAAACTTCACACATGCATAGACCACGACCCGAAGGTGTGTCGCGCACAAGAATGACAACTCTTGCATAGCTAATTTTTGAGTTATCTCCCTTTTTTGTTTCCGCGCACATGATTGACCATAACTCGACCACCCTTTGGAATATTTTTTATGAAACTTAACACATTCAATTAGACCACGAACCGAAGGTGTGTCGTGGCACAAGAATGACAACTCTTGCATAGCTAATTTTTGAGTTTATCTCCCTTTTTTGTTTTCGCTCACTGATTTCCTGTCCGGAGCATAACTCGACCACCCTTTGGAATATTTTCATGAAACTTCACACATGCATAGACCACGACCCGAGGTGTGTCGCGCACAAGAATGACAACTCTTGCGTAGCTAATTTTTCAGTTATCTCCCTTTTTTGTTTTGCGCACTCTACAAACTGGACAATAATGCATGAAGACCTGTCTGTCTGCTCTGTATACCTTTTCTCGTGTGCTCTGTACACCTTACCTGTAGAGAGAACAATAGAAACTGGGAGAACCATGTGCTAAGCATGGGCTAGCATGTGCAGATGTCCACTGCTTGACCACTGCTTCACCACTGCTGACCAGGTAATTTTTACAGGTAAATCACTACATTGGGTACTGTGTTGAAAATATTGTGGCATTATGTGGACCTCTGCAGATATATGTAGATAAATATATTCTATTAAAAAAAAATCTGGTCTCCAATAGCAAGCATTATTATTTTTAAACTTTTTTTTGTCATTTTTTTTATTTTTTTTTTTTCATTATTTTTTTCATTATTTTTTTTCATTTTTTTTTTCAAATTATTTTTCAATTTGACTGGAAAAAAAATCTGGGCTCCAATAGCAAGCATTATTATTTTTAAACTTTTTTTTTCCATTTTCTTTTTTTCATTTATTTTTTCAAATTATTTTTCAATTTTTGTCCAGTAGCATAAGGTCGTAAGTGCTATATACAGACTATTCACCTGTACATGTGCTAGCATGTGCAACTGACCACTGACTACTTACAGGTAATTTATAAAGTTAAATGATTATATTACATTTCCGTAAACTGTGTTGAAAATATTGTGGCATTATGTGGACCTGTGCAGATATATGTAGATAAATATAGGACTATTAAAAAAAATTCTGGGCTCCAGTAGCAAGCATTATTATTTTTAATTTTTAAACTTTTTTTCCATTTTTTTTTTTCATTTTTTTTTTCAAATTCTTTTTCAATTTTTGTCTAGTAGCATAAGGTCGTAAGTGCTATATACAGACTATTATCATATAATAAAACAATTATTGACTAGTGAGCCATAGAATATAATCTGATATTCTATGGTTCACTAGTCAATAATTGTATAATATGTTCGGGCCAGTGAAAATTGCTTTCGGGCCCAGGCTCGAGGTCAAGGCGGGACAAGGCGAGGCATCTGATTCCGCGGAAATTCTTGTTTACTTATCTCCCTTTGTTGTTTCGTGCTCTGATTTTGTATCCAAAGCATAACTCGAACAGCATATACGCATTGCTCTAATGGTCCTCTACCGCCCTGTGCCAAATCCACGTTCGTCTCTGCCCCCCGTCAAGCCCAGGGTCAAGGTCTCATACTTAGTGCTTCAAAAACATTAACGCTTGGGTAAAATATCTTATACTTTCTGTTTTCTTTCATGGATCATGGATCATCTTCATATTTCATATACGCATTGCTCTAATGGTCCTCTACCGCCCTGTGCCAAATCCACGTTCGTCCTGCCCCACCAATCCCAGGGTCAAGGTCACATACTTGGTGCTTCAAAAACTTTAACGCTCAGGTAAATATCTTATAATTTTTATTTCCATTCACGGATCAACTTCATATTTCATATACGCGTTGCTCTAATGGTCGTCTACCGCCCTGTGCCAAATCCACGTTCGTCCTGCCCCCGCTAAGCCCAGGGTCAAGGTCACATACTTAGTGCTTCAAAAACTTTAACGCTCGGGTAAATATCTTATAATTTCTGTTTTCTTTCATGGATCATCTTCATATTTCATATACGCATTGCTCTAATGGTCCTCTACCGCCCTGTGCCAAATCCACGTTCGTCCTGCCCCCGCCAATCCCAGGGTCAAGGTCACATACTTGGTGCTTCAAAAACTTTAATGCTCAGGTAAATATCTTATAATTTTTCTTTCCATTCACGGATCAACTTCATATTTCATATATGCGTTGCTCTAATGGTCCTCTACCGCCCTGTGCCAAATCCACGTTCGTCCCGCCCCCGCCAAGCCCAGGGTTAACATCATATACTTAGTGCTTCAAAAACTTTAATGCTCAGTAAATATCTTATAATTTCTGTTTTTCTTTCACGGATCAGCTTCATATTTCATATATGCATTGCTCTAATGGTCCTCTACCGCCCTGTGCCAAATCCACGTTTGTCCTGCCCCCGCCAAGCCCAGGGTGAAGGTCACATACTTGGTGCTTCAAAAACTTTAACGCTCAGGTAAAAGAAAATTTTGACTTGCAATTTGGCCTCATTTATTATCAAAGCGATATGTGGGACATCCGTGTTCTATGAACACATTTTCTAGTTTATTAAACTTCACACATGCATAGAAGACGACCCAAAGGCACGTAAGAATGACAACTCTTGCGTCGTTAATTTCTTAGTTATCTCCCTTTGTTGTTTCGTGCACTGATTTCGTGTCTGGAGCATAACTCGAACACCCTTTGGAATATTTTCATGAAACTTCACACATGCATAGACCACGACCCTAAAGGTGTGTCCCGCAAGAATGACAACTCTTGCATCACTAATTCTTTAGTTATCTCCCTTTGTTTTTCCGTCACTGATTTTGTCTCCGGAGCATAACTCGAACACCCTTTTTTCAAACTACTTGTGTATCTGGGGAGGGGGATACACATGCGCTTGTCGACAAGCGTCCATTTCTAGTTGTTTTAGACTTTAGGAACTTTACACATCGAAATAGTTCACGAATAATCTTAAAATGTTACAACGATTTTGTTTCTGTTCTTTTCACCTTTCGTGAAACATGGAAAAAAAGCAACAAAACAAGATGGCTGCTTTACGATTTAGTCCTATTTAGAATGGCAACCATCCATCCCGAATTAAACATTAAAACGTGTACTTCAGGCAGGTTCAACAGATAAATGTTGTGTTGATACTTTATATTTTGTCACCGATAATGTGAAATTACAGCTTCTGTTTAACGAAATACACTCTCAAAATTCACCAGACCCATCCATTTCCATTTGGGGCAGATTCTGCAACGATTGCGATCTGTCCAGAATAAAAATCAACAACACAACCACTATTTTGTTTCGTTTATTTCCTTACTTGACTGGAATCACTGGGAGCAGCCATTTTTATTTTAAATGACGTAGTCGACTTATTGACGTAAATATAAGTATGACGTCAGTCATGTCTGAATGACGCACGGAATGGGTAGAGAGCAAAAGCAATTGGAAATTGAGGGTCGTAATGGAAATTGATTTGACATTCAGAAAATGACATGCACTTAATTTTATTTTCTGGCGATATCGTTTTTAGTTGCCAAATTTAACCCTCGCACTGTAAACGGTTCCATTTCCATCAGACTATTCAGTCAACTCAAGAAGTATACTGGGGAAAGTAGTCACCAACATGAATGACGCGTATGAATTGTGATTAGGTTGTATTTACAGGATATCAAATATGTTTCACGGCACCTTGTTTCACGGCACATAGGCACTGCGTTGACGGGATAAAATGTAATACATGTACATTCAGTATAATAACAATTAATAGATTTATCCTTAAATTGAAAAATTCTCCCTCAAAGTATACTTTGCTAGATAAGTATACTTTGCAATGTTGGTGAAATAGGCTACTGGTTTGGCATTTTCTTTTTGACTTTTCTTTTTACCAGATAGTTTTCTGGTTATGTCCATTGTAAAAGTAGTAAGATTAATACTAAGCATATTACTCTTAGGGAGTGGGGCTATGTGACTGGTGTGGTGAGGATCTGCACTTATTATAATTTCGGGCTGAATATACATTTTTGTCGTGGCCGCTTGCGGACAGCGCGATATAATCGGCACGTATGTCTGTAGGTATGTGCGTCCGGTTTAACTTTTTTTGGTATACTATCTAAGCATTGGCGGGCGTGACATGCAGGCCGCGGCAATCTAGTTTCTGTAAATATTTAGTTGTGATTTTCAGAAACCAAACACGCCCCCTCCGGTGCCATCGGCTGATCGACGACCGAGTCTAAAGAATACCCGTCGCAAATTACCGCCAACGCCGGATGAACGACTGCTGGGTAACTGGGAAGGATCCACACATCAAGGTTTGTCATTGACTCCCTGGACCACCAAATGCATCTCATGAAGATGCGTTTGCTGCGCCATATTTCATCAAAATCCGTTGCATATTAAGGAAAATATCAAATAATAAATAATACTTACTTTGGAGTGGGCGACGTTGTTGTTGTAACCACGTATCATGCACCTTTAGTTAGTTTTTAAAAACAAATCAACTGGGATGTGTAAAATTTGAACATACACAGTTTATGGCATAATGGTGTTTTAAAGTAACATTGTCCGAATAACATCTGCAATATACCACTGATTATGTAAGAAACAATGTGGTAAACACAGTTGTAGTCAGCGACTGAAAAGAGGAACATGCATCGGCCGTATTCACACACAAGCATGACCAGAGCAGACACGAATGTAATGAGCAAAGGAATCAATGAAAATAATTATAGAAACATTTTTAAGAACAGACTGTTATATTTGAATATACCCATTAACATTTTTAAGGCGATTTGATATGTTGAACAACATCTGCAGTACGAGTATGCATGATTTCGACAGCATCGGGTCTGGTGCCCGGGAGTAATACTCGAGAAGCCAAATTGTTCCGAAACCCATTAGACTGGGTAACGTAACGAGTTAGTGACGTCATAACTTGAGCGTCTGGAAAACATGTAAATAATCAGAAATTTGTAATTCCTATGGTAAGCTTCATCTGAATTGAATAGTTTTCCTTCTTTATTGATTTATTTTGTTTGAGATTTGCTGTTCCATCGAATGTACGAAGCACGTGTTCCGAAACTAATTGATTGAGGCAAGTGTTCAGTATGCCATGTTGTGTGTTACAGCGGGGACGGCCGGGTTTGACAGTCGCCGGGTGACGTTACAGAGACTGGGGTACGATGCCGAGGGGCTGGAGGATATATACGGCAGTGTGCCACGCACGGATGACTACTTCGCCATGCAGAGGAATCAGATCGAATTACAAGATGCATTAGGTAGATAGAACTGACAAATAGAACCGTGACCCCTTAGCCATTTCAATCCTAAATAATTGGAATGGACTGTGATATGTTAAGTTTCTGACCAATCCAGTCGTCATAAAATGATTTTCAGTCTAGTCCACATATGAAAAGGGGGTGTCTTTTTTTCTCTCTAAAAATATGAAAATTACTTGCCAAAAGTGCAGATCCTGATGAGACGGCTCGTTTCGAGTCGGCTCATCTGGATCTGCACTGTTTGCAAGCACCGCTATAGAGGGCTGTAGTGTTGAAAGGGTTAACTGTGACTGAATTTAGCAGCAGACTCAACTATAATCAGTTTTTTTTTCTGTCAATTCGCGTCCACAAACTTAGCGTACTGTTTCCTTTCAATTTATTGATATATCACTCATACATTCCTCTAATTATCCTCTATCATGCTGTGACAAATCCTTGAAACTCCGGGCCCTACTAGCCCCAAGGTCAAGGTCTCAGGCATTCACAAAACTTAAAGGTACATGCCCACTTAGTCGGCACAAAATGTTCTTTATAGGAATTAAATAAGTGTAAAATCATTATTCCACCAGTTCTAAAATTTACGAGTGCCCGCTATACAGATATAAGCATTTAGTAATATTTATGTTACTGATAGTGACTCGCGGTGGTATCGTTCTATTTTCATATGTAAATGAGGCATGCTACTTTTTAATTATTTATACAAATCAAATACGTCACCTGAATGAATTTTTTTTTTTTTCGTATAGTATGATCATTGCATATCAAAAAATAAATGCAGAGAATAAATAGTAATGTCTGTTAACATTTTAAGGAAACACGGTTATCGCCCCTGATATCGGTGTGGAAATTTACGTCCGATATAAAGAACATTTCTGTCTACCGAGTGGGCATGTACCTTTAATGTTGGGGTAAATTTCTTACAATTTCCTTTCATGGGAACCTCGGGATATTTCATGTGTACATTCCTCGAATGATCCTCTATCCCACTGGCCCCGTTAGCCATTATAGGAATGAATGGCCTTTTTGTAGAATTTATCGGGGTATAAACTTGGAAAAGTCGCGGGAATACTGGACGAAGGCCGGAAGGCCTCGTCCAGTATTCCCGCGACTTTTCCAAGTTTATATCCCCGATAAATTCCACAAAAAGGCCATTCATTCCTTATAATTCCAGCATTTGAAATAAATTCATCAAGAAAATGTGTTTATTTTCCGTTTTCTTAAGAATTATTTTAACTGCGCCTGACGGTTACGGAAAGTAGTTCGGCGTGGGAGTTTACTGCGATATAAATTTTGGACAGAGACTTGCTACGGGCCAATCAAATGTTAGGGAATTGTGTAAATATTTTTGTGCCGGAAATATTGTTTGGTGGGACACCTCTTCCGTGGTGGAATTCTTGTATTTGATTTTCTGTTTTGAAAACATGCTTTACAAAGTTTATATGTGGCTGTGACTGGAGAAATTGGGCTTATGGGATTGGTGACCAGTGTAGCTCCTAATCAAATAGTACACTATTGTAGCCTGATAACGATCTATATTGCTTGTTAACAGCAAGATGGTGTTTCATTTATGGAACAGTGCAGATTCTGATCAGTCTGTGTGGATGCACAGACTGATCTGGATCTACACTGATCGCAAAACCCATAAGCCCCATTTCTCCAGTCACATCGAAATATGGGTCTTGTATACTCGACAGGTGCGGGTCAGTTTGGGACAGTGTCCAAAGGCACGGCCACGCTGAGGGACGGCAAGAAAATTCCCGTGGCCGTCAAAACTCTCAAGAATGAAGACTGTGATCCCTTCAATGAAGTGGGTATTGGAGCATCGTAGTTACTTCCCTTTATTCCTTGGCCCTAAATAATACTCTTCTGTGCCGATAGGCCGTTAAGTACCATTCCATTTGTTCTTATCAATGAGTTGTGGTATAGGAGTAGAGTGCAGAGCTCCAGATAAGTTTTGTATTTAAAGAGTATTATACCCCCGTATTTAAAATTAAATGCGGATTTTATATTGATGCATTATATTGATTTTCTTCCTTATTAAATATGGAACAAATGATAAAAAATAAAACAAATTTAAAAATTCACTTATTTGAGCTGCAAAAAGCAATTTTTCAGCTCAACTAAGTAAATGTTCAACTTTATTACAGTATTTTCACAACTCAATTTGAATATCAATGCGTATTTTCACATTGCTGCGAGTATTTTGTACTCCCACTTTTGATAATCAATGTGTATACTGCTAAAATAAGTGCTCATTATCTGGAGCTCTGGGTAGAGCAGGACATCAATACTGGTGGTTGCAGGTTCAGTCCCCGCCCCTGAATCCCCGACCTACGTTAACAGAATTTCCATCCCGCTTGTCTTTCGACGACACTTCAACAGAGGTCCTAGTGGTCTCTATAGAATGTTAAAAGGTTCGACAATGTCCAGCCATGGGTAAACGTTTGCTGTGGCACGAGAGATCTGTTTCAACAGTTCAAAAATGTAATTGTTACATTTCCGTCGGATATATCGTGTATATGAGCATATATGCAGTACTCTCGGTACTTTGATAATCTGGTCCATTCAAACAGCTGATTTACACATACATATTCCGGGGCCGCAGTACACGTCGCGTGATGCATCGGCATCAATTTCAAAATTTCAGTGCTACCGTTGTGAACCAATCTGGTTACGTAATGGCGCATTCTAGTAACTCCATGAGACACATGCATTACGTAGGTGTTGGCCTGGCCCTGGAATGAGCATTGTTTACAGCCATTGTCAAACAGCACGGCTGCAAGTGGTGTCGAACAATGGCAGTTGTGTAATAATAGCTGTTGCTGGAATGTTGTATGCATTCATTTTTCCCTTTTTACCCTTTGTTCCATTATAACTATCTGGTATAATGGTTTATTGCATCAAATGGTCTTTATGGAATAGTTATAGTTCATATATTGAATTTTTAAAAATTAATTTCGTAGCGAGCGATTGCGAGCGAGAAATTAATTTATTAAAAATTCAATATGTGAACTGTAACATACTAATTGTTTACCAGCCCACTCGAGAAGTTCCGCCCCTAAACGTGATTTTGAATCGCTATACTAGTATGTGATTGGCGGTGTGGCATGAAGTGAGTATGTGTGGGCGGTAATATGCTTTGTATCTCGTGATCTGATGACACAAGGCGTAAAATAAGTTCTAAATATAGTGGCTGAACATTTAATGATTAATTATATAGATATTGGCGAAAGTGTCGCAATATGTGATTAATTGAGATGAAATGCTGTTGTTTCATTGGTCGAGAAACTAGGGTAAACAATAAAGTGTAATAACACAGTGCTTTAAATATCATAAACAAACAGTAATAAATTATTAAATTGAGACTGCTGCAGAACACATGTTAGGTGATCAGTGCACTTTCAATGTCTGATGATGTGCTTATGCATTAAATATAATGTACCATTTTGTGTTGATTTAGTGTGATAATTGAAGGCAGCAGTGGAATAAGGGTGCTAATTCCATGAGGGAGTTAGTCCCCTTTTCCCACTGTCCTCTTCATGGAGTTGGCCTCTTTATTCCACTGACCCCATCCATTATTAACCCATCTCATGCTGCGGATTATATCATTTTGTTTGTGAAAAATTCTAAATATTTTCATTATATGTGCATAGAAGTATATGTCGTGACCACCATTTGAACCGTCTCATTGAGACGGTTCAAATGAGTGGTCACAACATATACTTTCGTTGCGAAATAAGAAAAATAAAAATTAAATATTGAAAATATTCATACCCAAAAAGCGATGGGTTGTGGCCGAGGGGTTAGAACACCTGACTTCCAATCCAGTTCAAAAATACTTTCATAGTATTTCCATCCCCAATTTTGTTCATACCCGTAAAGGTGTATTCCGAATGTAATATAGGAATGAATGGCCTTTTTATGGAATTTATTGGGGTATAAACTTGGAAAAGTCACGGGAATACTGGACGAAGGCCGGAAGGCCTCGTCCAGTATTCCCGCGACTTTTCCAAGTTTATATCCACGATAAATTCCACAAAAAGGCCATTCATTCCTTATAATTCCAGCATTTGAAATAAATTCATCAAGAAAATGTGTTTATTTTCCGTTTTCTTAAGAATTATTTTAACTGCGCCTCACGGTTACGGAAAGTAGTTCGGCGTGGGAGTTGTCTGGGATATAAATTTTGGACAGAGACTTGCTACGGGCCAATTAAATGTTAGGGAATTGTGTAAATATTTTTGTGCTGGAATTATTGGGTTGTTAATTGAGTTGGTGCCAATTTACCTACCTATAAATTGTAGTTATCATTATACGTTCCCTTTCAGCCTGCATTAATTACCGAAGCCAAGTTGATGATGCCACTCAGCCATAAACATCTCGTCCGCATTATTGGTAAGTCTGGGTCATGTGTATATACATGTAGTTTGTATATTGTATTAGAAAGTATAAATATTATTTATATAGATATTTATTAAGTGAAGTTCCTTGCACATTTATATACAGATATAATCAATTAGTAATATTTATTTTACTGATAGTGGCGTGTGGTGGTATCAGGCTATTTTCACATGCAAATGAGGCATGGTATTTTTTTTAATTATTTATACTATTAATTAAATGTGTCACCTGAAAAAATAATACAGATTATAGAGTATGATCATTGCACATCAAAAAATAAATACAGAGAATAAATAGTAATATCCATTAACATTTAAGGAAACACATTTGTCGCCCTTGATATCAATGTGTGGAAATTTACGTCCGATATAAAATGTATAATACTGCCAATCAATACGTGGGGTAATTGTGAATGAATGTTTGTTATGCCAGAAATGTCTCTAGCGGATGATATCTCTGATATAATTCCAGCACAAAAATATTTACACAATTCCCTAACATTTGATTGGTCCATAGCAAGTCTCTGTCCAGAATTTATATCCCAGTAAACTCCATGCCGAACTACTTTCCGTAACCGTCAGGCGCAGTTAAAATAATTCTTAAGAAAACGGAAAATAAACACATTTTCTTGACAAATTTATTTCAAATGCTGGAATTATAAGGAATGAATGGCCTTTTTGTGGAATTTATCGGGGGATATAAACTTGGAAAAGTCGCGGGAATACTGGACGAGGCCTTCCGGCCTTCGTCCAGTATTCCCGCGACTTTTCCAAGTTTATACCCCGATAAATGAATGAATGGCCTTTTTGTGGAATTTATCGGGGGATATAAACTTGGAAATGTCGTGGGAATACTGGACGAGGCCTTCCGGCCTTCGTCCAGTATTCCCGCGACTTTTCCATGTTTATACCCCGATAAATTCCACAAAAAGGCCATTCATTCCTATAATAAATTCATTCCTATAATAAATTCATTCCTATAATAAAGAACATTTTGTGCCTACTGAGTGGGCATGCACCTTTAAGCTTGTCCTTCCGTATATGTTGTTATGAACTCTTTTCCGTGTGATAGCTTGAATAATCTTTGGCCGATTTACACAATACTTCACAGTTGATATTAATCAGGGGAAGACACCTGTGTGCATCCATATATACTTTGGGAATATACCTATTGAAAATGGAGTGCGTCGGCCCAAGTTCAAGGTCATCGGGGCAAAAAATACTAGTAGGCATTCAGCGGGGGCATCCATGTTCCGATGGGCCTCATTTTCTTGTTTCTTTTTATTATGATATGAAACAAATTGAAAGAAATTCTCATGATGGTAATCGGTTCCACCTTCATACGTTTAAAATATTGATAATATTGAATATTCAGTTGAAGCATCAGTAATGTTTTATGTACAAGTTAGATCATGGTCCAGTGGATATTGTGTATATAGTAACTTTATATTCTTTTTGTTTGAGGTCTTCGTCTCTGATTTGTTTCAAGGTGCCTGGGGGCCGTTTCACTAAACTTCTTACGACTAAAATGTTCGTAAGCGCAAATTTAGAATCGTCTGCAAATTGCAATTGATGGATTTACATTTATTGAGCATAGGCTGCATATGCAGCCTATGCTCAATAAATGTAAATCCAACAATTATTTACAAGAAAACATTGTTAATGTGAAATTTACAGACTATCATAATTTTGCACTTACGAACATTTTAGTCGTCCAAAGCTTAGTGAAACGGCCCCCAGATGCATATATGCATCTGGCAACTTGAAAAAAATTAGAGACGAACATATCAAATTTTTTTTTTTAAATATATATACATGTATATATATTAAAAAATATTCACCCTTCACATTCCGCAAACCCCGTGTCTGAGAACCAAAGTACTTATTTGTTATGGCCTTGCTATCTTATCTCGTCTGCATGTCCATGCCTTGCTGATAGGCTTTATAACTACAGAAACAAAACTTGTGTGTCAAAGATAATGAGCTCAGAATGTGACTACAGTGGTTGAACCGATTAATAGGCTCATTTTTGTCGCAGCAGATCATAATTGAGACACGCCATGTGATTTTGTACTTTCTGACAGCTGCGTTATTTCATGTAATACATTTACAAAATTTAAGAAATTTTCCATAAATGAAGTCAAAAGTTGACAAAGATTTCAGAGTACTGTACATGCGGAATTATACTCTGAAATTTGTGTTGAACTTCTGAAGTCATTTACGGAAAATATCCCATTTTCTGTAAATATATTTCATGAAATATCGCAGATGTTCGTAGGTACAAAATCGCATGGCGTGTCTTAATTATAATCGGGTATTTTGCCCCTGTAGGTTTGTGTAAGACCGAGAGTATCATGTTGGTGCTAGAGTTAGCTCCCCTGGGCCAGATGAACTCATTCCTACAGCAACACAAGTAAGTCATGTGAGACACGCCATGCAATTTTGTACCTTCGGACATGTGTGATCTTCCATGAAAATTATGTACAAAATGTATGACATTTTGCTTAAATGGCATCGAAAGATGACGTAAATTTCGTCAACTTTCAACGTCATTTACAGAAAATATATTATAAAAGTATTGATTTTATTACGAAAAATTATTTCACTATGGGATAAATTCCCATAGTGAAATAATTTTTCGTAATAAAAGCAATACTTGAAAAAATGGCGGAAAAGAGCTGGTGCAGGTGTAGGAGGAGTCAAAAAAACTTCAATCAAGCTAATTTTCAGAAACTGTGTTCAGAAGAGCGGTATTTGGTTTCAGAAAATATTATGAGCTAGTTAATTTGAATCTTCTCCGTGTGCAGACATTCAGTTATGGTCTGTAAAAAGTGTAGGCCCTTGCCAAACAGTGTGTGCACAGTTTGATTTAACCCATTACATTCGGAATACACTTTTACGGATATGAATTTTTTTTATGCCACCGGGTTTCGAAGAAACGGGTGGCATATAGTGTTTGGACCGTCCGTCTGTCCGTCTGTCCATCTGTCCATCTGTCCGTCTGTCCGTCACACTTTTCGGTTAACCACTTTGTCACAGTTTCTCAAATATGCTGCAGGTGGCATCCGCGTTCGACAGACGCATTTCTTGTTAAATATATATTTTTTTTATTTCTCAGTTAAAGTATATGTTGTGACCACTCATTTGCACCGTCTCGACGAGATGGTTCAAATGGTGGTCACGGCATATACTTTAACTGAGAAATAAAAAAAATATTTAGGATTTTCCACACACATAGTGTAGCCTCAGAAGTAAATGGGTTGAGATGAGCCGTCTTCCGAATTTATGACAAGAAAATTGGGCGTAATGATGTGATGACCAGAATAGCTACAGATCGGATAATTCTCTTGCACCAACTCATTTCCGTTTCCAGGCTTGTTTTGTTTGATAAAAAAATTGTAAAAATGGCACAGAAATCAGTTGGAAATGTTTTAAATTTATCTACCTACCTATAATGCGCAGGGTGACTTCTGGATTAAAAATGCAGGTTAAAAAGTGCGCACAATACACTGCAAAGTACGGTAGGCCCAGAAATCAGACTTGTTCCCATATGCATGCAGGTCGTACCATTCTATATGAGTCAGTCAATTAATACACTGGTCGCATACTCAGTATAATCTTTATTGCCAGGGAGAGTCGCATACTAGGTAGTTGCGCAATTTATTTCCACAGGGAAGTGAGCCAAGCGAACATTGTGAACTTGCTATGGCAGGTTGCCAAGGGGATGGAGTACCTGGAATCCAAGAAGTTTGTCCACCGTGACCTCGCCGCCAGGAATGTGCTGCTCGTCTCCGAGCACTTTGCCAAGATCAGCGACTTTGGCATGTCCAAGGCCCTTGCTCGCGATAATAACTACTACGAGGTACGAGTGATAAGCTACGATCTGGGGGCGACTAAAATTTTTCTAAGTGCAAATTTAGGATAGTCTGGAAATTTCAATTGATGGGTTTACATTTATTGAGCATAGGCTGCATATGCAGCCTATGCTCAATAAATGTAAATCCAATAATCGGTTACAAGAAAACATTGTTAATGTGAAATTTCCAGACTATCATAATTTTGCACTTACAAACATTTTAGTCGTACAAAGTTTAGTGAAACGGCCCCAGTTGTGTGTACAATTTGGAGGTGACTGGAGAAATGTGACTTGCGAGTTTTGCGGCCAATGTAGATCTATGCACATTGGGTGACTTTTTATACCCCCCGCAACGAGTTGTGGGGGGTATACTGGAGTCAGGTTGTCCGTCCGTGCGTCTGTCCGGGCAGGTATTCGAGAGTAAGGGGCCAAGGGGCGGAGCCTAACACAAAAGAATCCTTTGACTTATTCCGTATGGCCCCTTATTCTATTCATAACAAGGGGCCATTTCCATTGTTCTAGAACAATGGAAATGGCCCCTCCCTCAATATTGTCCGCACGTCCGTGCGTCCGTCCGTGCGTCCGTAAACTTAACATCAGAGAAATATTGTTATAACTTCTAGTTTCCTTCATCTAAAATGCTTGATATTTCACACATGCATTTCTGTAAGGCTCTACTACCATGCTGTGCCAAATCCACGACCGTCCAACCCCCGCACATCCCAAGGTCAAGGTCAAATACTTAGTCCGTAAACTTAACATCAGAGAAATATTGTTATAACTTCTATTTCCTTCATCTAAAATGCTTAATATTTCACACATGCATTCCTGTAAGGCTCTACTACCATGCTGTGCCAAATCCACGACCATCCAACCCCCGCTGATACCAAGGTCAAGGTCAAATGCTTAGTCTCTTTACAAAACTTAACATCAGAGAAATATTGTTCTAACTTCTATTTCCTTCATCTAAAATGCTTAATATTTCACACATGCATTCCTGTAAGGCTCTAATACCATGCTGTGCCAAATCCATGACCGTCCAACCCCCGCTGATCCCAATGTCAAGGTCAAATACTTAGTCTCTTTACAAAACTTAACATCAGAGAAATAAGTTATAACTTCTATTTCCTTCATTGAAAATCCTTATTATTTCACTTGTGGATTCCTCTAAGGTTGTACTATCATGCTGTGACAAATCTACGACTGTCCAACCCCCGCTGATCCCAAGGTCAAGGTCACATACTTAGTCTCTTTACAAAACTTAACATCAGAGAAATCGGTTATAACTTCTATTTCTTTCATTGAAAATTCTTAATATTTCATATGCTGTCACAAATCCCCGCTGATCTCGAGGTCAACGTCACATACATACCGTATAACCTTGAATTAACGCCCCCCTCCTAATAAACGCCCCCCCCCACCCCAAATAAAAAATAAAAAATTAAAAAAAAATTACAAATGACCGCCAATTTCAAACACAAATAATCCTTAAATCCTTATTTGTGTTTCAAATTGGCGGTCCTTGGTAATTTTTTTATTTTTTTTATTTATTTTTTTTTACTGGCTAATAAACGCGCCCCCTTTTGTAAAATGTAACGCCTCCGGGGGCGTTAATTTGAGGTTATACAGTAGTCTCTTTACAAACCTTAACATCAGAGAAATCGGTTATAACTTCTATTTCCTTGCTCGGATCTGCTTCACATTTCACACACTCATTGCTCCAATGGACCTCTACCACCCTGTGACAAATTCACATTCATGCCGCTCGCGCTAATCCCAGAGTCAAGGTCACAAGCCCACACACTTGGAAATTTTTACATATTTTAGGGGTACCTGGGCCCACGCGGGGGGTATTCCGTAAGCCTCGCTTACTGACCAATCTAGTTCTGATTGGCTGACCACAAGAACTTTAACAATCAACGTTTCTGAACCTGATTTTCCGACGTGCCTTAATCCTTTCACCCCGAAGTAACTGGAATGGATTTTGATATTTGCAACCAACCAATCCAATCATCACAAAATGATTTTCAGACTAATCCATTTATGAAAAGGCTCTCAAAAATATGAAAATTACTTGCAACATGTGCAGATCCTGATGAGACGGCCCGTCACAAACGGCTCGTCTGGATCCACACTGTTTGGCAATAACACTATACAGGTCTCCTAACAAACAGACAGATTATGAAGATACATAGCACACCAAAGACGGTGACATAAAGTGTTTTATGGGTGCTTTAAAAGTTAATTACAACAACTTTCATTAAGAATGGAGTACATTTAATTTCTTACATGTATATGCTTTAGATTTTTAATTTTATTGACGGTAACCAGGGGCCCGTTTCACTAAACTTCGTACGACTAAAATGTTCGTAAGTGCAAATTTATGATCGTCTGGAAATTTCAATAGATGGATTTACATTTATTGAGCATAGGCTGCATATGCAGCCTATGCTCAATAAATGTAAATCCAATAATTGTTTACAAGAAAACAGTGTTAATATGAAATTTAGAGACTATCATAATTTTGCACTTACAAACATTTTAGTCGTACAAAGTTTAGTGAAACGGCCCCCGGTTCTTCATCAAAACGACAGAATTATGAAATAAAACCTGTTCTACATATTCTGCGCTATGTTCCATCACAATCTGTCATTCCATTAGAAACTAATTAAAGGAAATTACCGTAAACACATCTAAAAAACATGATGTCACGCCGTTCGGAAACCGCGTGATCACACACCCTGATGTTTGTTGGGATAGACGATAAGTGGCTGTTACTGCAGAAATAGGCTTATGGATTTTGCGACGGCACAGTCTGATCAGGATCTGCACTGTTTGGATTTCATCAATGTTTCATTGATGCAAACCAAACAGTGCAGATCCTGATCAGACTGTGGCGTCGCAAAACCCATAACCCTATTTCTCCAATAAAACCCATCATGCTTCTAACAAGCAATACAGATCGTTATCAGGCTACAGAAGTGTGCATTTGATCAGGAGCTACACTGGTCACAAATCATATAAGTCCCATTTCTACAGTGACAGCCACATATATTCCCCTTTCTGTTATCTTCGGCGGTTATAAATCGGTTTTGTGACCATCTATTAAATTTCTTGCCATTGTTTTGTTTTACAGAATTTTTTATAATAAGTACATTCATGTTATTTGCAAGCTGATGCTTCTGTCGGTTCAGTAGGTACTGATTCCTGATACGAAGTATATTTTTCACATTTCCGTGCGGGCGTCCATTTGTACATCTGTAAACACATAAACTTTACATAAGCGTATCTATGTTATGTATCAGTGCCGGTATTGTATTTGTAGGCGAAGGAAGCGGGGAAATGGCCCCTGAAATGGTACGCCCCGGAGTGCGTGTATTATTGGAAGTTTGACTCTAAGTCCGACGTCTGGAGTTTTGGCGTCACCATGTGGGAAGCTACATCGTATGGAGATCGGCCATATAGGGTAAAATACTGACGTTTTCATTCAAGTCTGGCTAATAATTCTGATCAAGGCCTACGTTACTTAACCCTTTCACCCCTAAGTAACTGGAATGGGCTGCGAAATGTTAATTTTACAACCAATCCAATCATCGCAAAATGATTTTCAGACTATTCCATTTATAAATAGGGGGTATTTGTTGTTCTCAAAAATATGAAAATTACTTTCAAACAGTGCAGATCCTGATGAGACGGCTCGTTACGAGCCGGCTCATCTGGATCTGCACTGTTTGCATAAACCGATATAGCGGCCTTTCGGGTTCAAAGGGTTAATATCTTTTTATGGCAATCTACTTGTGTAGCAAATGCACAAATGATATCAATTCTGATACATACACTGGTCGTATATGTATCATTATATACTAATTCAATCTACAAAAACATTTGTGATTTTAACCCTTTCATGGATTTTGATGTTAATTTTGCAACCAATCCAGTTGTCACAAAATAATTTTCGGATGAGTCCATTTATGAAAAGGGTGTGTTTTTGTTCTCAAAAATAAAATTACTTGCAAAAAGTGCAGATCCTGATGAGACGGCTCGTCACGAGCCGTCTCATCTGGATCTACACGTTTTGTCAATACCACTATACAGGCCTGTGGTGTTGAAAGGGTTTAACAAAATTATTGATCAGGTTTAGACACATTCGGGCACTTGACCAAAGTTCATACTGGACTAAACTCCAGAACTGTCCAGAAATGTTTGGTTTTGATTCGAAAATTTCAATTGCGGAAAATACATACATTAGTTTGTCCAACAATACTAGCTTCAGACAACCAGAATAGTTTGACCCCTTCATATTTACACCCCAATAAATTTAAATAAAAGTTGTTTGTTCCCATTGGTATATGGGCCGAGTCCAAAATAAAATTGCAAATTTTGGAAAGTGAGACATAGTTATCACAATCACGTGTGTTCATGCATTCGTGCGTATGTCTGTCCGTATTCTGCATTAAAAATTTGCATTAAATCTTTTGAGGGGTACATTGTCACTGATTTCTTGTTCCATGGAGTTATCCTTCCTCCATGGACATCTATTTTGTGACCTTGGGCACTCTTGTTATAAATGACCCAATTGGATTAGTTAGAAAACTAACATGGCACAGTCCATTCCAGTTATTTAGGGTTGAAAGGGTTAACCATTGGAATATTTACAGAAAATGAAGGGCCAGGAGATCCTGCACTTCCTCGTCGAACAGCAACGGCGTCTACAGAAGCCTGAGTACTGCGACCCCGATGTCTACGATATCATGCTGCGCTGCTGGGAGTACGAGTAAGTAACGACGTCGCTCGATGACGACTATTTTGGACTGGTTATTGTGGCTGTGACTGGAGAAATGGGGATTACAGTATCTGAATGTGGGTTGTCTGGCTGCTGTAGCCGATTTCATCAAAATTGCTAAGTACACTTATCTAGCTAAGTACACTTTGCGGGAATAATTTTTTATTTGTACTGAAATGTATTACCGTAAAGATTCTAATAGACGCCCGGGCGTCTATTAGAATCGCCACTGGCTCCGAAGTCCTGGGTGGGCGTTTAATAGAGGCAAGTATTATTCAGCGAAGGGAAAATAATAAAAACATACAAATTTTTATACTATCTGAACAAAAACAAAATGAAGGGACGTTACTCTCAAATGTCTGACCCGACTTGATTGTAGTGTCTGTCAGTTCATGGACATTTTGGACCAAGACGTTTCGGCCCACTTTGGTCATTATGGTACACTCGGTAAAAATGTTTAAATATTTGTAATGTATATATCAATACAGCGTCAATCATTAATGCTGATCAGATTTACACATATGGACGTTTCTGACTGTCACCGTTTCAGACCATGGACGTTTCGGTCCTTGGACGTTTTGGTCCGTATCGGTGTGATTAATTTCAGCCCACGGCCACGTCCAGAACAAGATATATTTATTTTTGCTCATCTCCTAGGAAATATCGGCCAACAATCCAACAATCGGTCAATTTCACCCATATTATACGAGATGGGTTTGAGATGCTTTGAAAATGGCATCTCCATAGCCGTGTAAATTCTGATCGCCCTGTGTCCGTGCAAATAGCTATTGACGATGAGGAATTTACTGTGACACCGGAAAAAGTTGAATTTCACACTTTTGAAAGTAGTAATTATATTGTTTTTTTCCCCGATTTTCAAGGAAATACTGGAAAGAAAAGAAATCTAGTTGGAAAATTGGCTCCGATTTTGTTTCAAGTTAGTACTGGGCGTTTATTAGAGGCAAACATTTCGTGAAAATCAGCCAAAAAATAGGTAATTTTCAGCGTAAAAAGTGGGGGGGTGGGCATCTATTAGAGCATGTGCGTCTATTAGAATCTTTACGGTATTTCATATATTTGATGATAACAATCCCTCAAAGTACACTTAGCAATAAATTTTGGTGAAATCGGCTACTGATCTGCTGGCACATTCCTACAGCCTGACTGATTACTAACAGTGCAGGCCCTGAGCAGACTGCGCGGATGTGCAGGCTGGTCTGGGTCTACACTGGTTGCAAATTCTGGAAGCCCAGCTTCTCAATCACAGCCACCTGTCCACATCAGCAACTGGAATTGGCCCTTCTGTAGTAATTTGTAAACTATTGTATTAACTCTTTGCATGCTGGGAAATTTGTGGGCTATAAATAGTTCAAAAATAGCAGATGACAGTTCATTATATTTTCTTTTATTTTTTCTTATAAATGTCATGAATATGTATTGGAATTTCATTAGAATTGTGTCCGGAGGACACAATTCTAATGAAATTTCAAGACATATTTACAGAGAGAAATATAACATATACTCCTAATTCGTTTGGCGGATATTTTCGCCGCTAGCATGCAACTAGTTAAAGAAAAAATTTTTTTTTGATAGTAATCAAAAAAAATTCACACACTGCGCAGATCCTGTTGACACGGTTCATTATGATCTGGCTTGTCTGGTAGTCTAGATCTACAATGTTGCAAACATTTTCATTGTTGCATGTAATGTTGAAAGGGTTTCACATTTTAAACTCAAACGTCATGCTCAAAATCAGGCAGGTTCGCTGGTTGAGCCTGAGCTTAAGCAATTTCCAGTTACAATTTCTGATCACGTTGTTGCCAAATCTAACTATTAAATTCACACAGCTCAGCCAATAAAACGTTTTATTTTAGGTTAAAATTTGAGTACATACTCAAGTGTTTTATAATCATGAGAATTGAGTGGCTGGCAGGAAAATAGATCCTGAATTTTGTGTGAAGTACGCAAGATGATTGGTCTAGTTGATTTGGTGTTGCTATGTGTGTGCTATGTTCTGTTCTCCAATATTGCCTGCACTGAATCTTGCCACATTTATTTCAACCTTTTTTCCAAAAATCCTACTTTCTCAATTCACTGGCGCTATATAATTCATTGCTGGTGTAATCGGGGATCGTAGTCACTTATTTCCGTTAAATAATCTATGTATAGAGCTCTGACAGGTCCTATGTTGTATTTTAGTGTTTATTTCTTTAATACTGAATGGTACTAAAATTGAGATTGCGAACAGAGTAGACCAATCTGATCCGAGTACACTGTTTGCAATAAATTAATAATGAGTGAAAATATGAATGTCACAAATAACACAGTTCCAGATCACATTGCGCAGATACCAGAGATTCCGCTGGCGATCGCCATTTTCGCAATTGGCGATAAAAATAAACAATTGGCGATAACAAATTATACGTAGGGTGATCTGGATCAACGCTAGTCAAAAACACTATAGTGACTCCTTTTAAGAACAAATCAAGGTACATTCGCCCTGTTTACAAACAATAATGCTATAAAATATACAATTTGGACCAGATTTCTATACATACATTCAAAGGGAGATAACTGACTTCAATCCCTCATTCACTATACAATCTGACCAAACTTTCACTGATTTCATCAGGTACCATAAAATACTGCATCACAGGGTGGCCACAGACTCTGGAAAACAGGGAAAACAACTACAAATGAAAAAAATTAATAAATTGCAGGAAAACATCAGGGAGTGCGCTAAAACACCCAAAATCAGAGAAAAAATAGGGTATTTCTTCTTTTTTTTTGGGCCAGCTATTAAAATTGTGCATAATAATTATTTGCATTATATGGCAAATACATTTGCCAGTGACAAAATATACTAAAAAATAAAAATGGCCATATTGTATCAAGATGCTGATGCATTCTATCATGGTAAATCCGTATTCGAAAACTACTCCTTTCTCTTTTTCATAGGGTGAATGATGTCAAGTGACGTTACTGAATAACGTCGGTGTGATGACTAGTTAGATGCTTAGTTTAGTTTTTCTGACTGACTGATGCACAATGTATGCCATGATCTAACTGCGCTGAAATGCAGGCTGATCTGGCTCCACACTGGTCACAAACATTTTCAGCTATGTATTTAATTATACATCAAAGGCATTCTTTAATCCTGACATGAGACGTTTGATCAGCCTCGAGCTATCAAATATACGTTTGATTTAAGATTTTGAATATTTTCTCAGAAAAGTCTTGGAAGTGTGAAATGTGAATTAATTTTCAAAATGTCAGCATCAGAAATTCTCGAGACGTGCTCGAGATGTCAAATGTTGTATCAAACCCATTGCATGTGCATGTGCATCATATATATAAAACTGAGTAACATATAGTGCGCCAATACATAACTATATGACACCGTGGAACATCTCTAAACAGGACACCCTGGGAATTTCCCCAAGATGTGTATGTTTTGTGAACACAAATTTTCATCATACTGAAATAGCAATTAATCCTTTCAACCCGAAATAACTGGAATGGATTGTGATCTGTTAATTTTCTAACCAATCCAATGGTCAAGAAATGATTTTCTGACTAGTCCATTTATAAAAAGGGGGTGGTTTTTTTTCTTTGTAAGAAAATATGAAAATTTACTTGCAAAACGTGCAGATCCTGATGAGATGGCTCATCACGAGCCGGCTCATCTGGATCTACACTGTTTTGCAAGCACTGCTATGGAGGTCTGTAGTAGTGAAAGAGTAAAACACACATGCATCCTGGGCGCATATGCAGCCTATGCTCAATAAATGTAAATCCATCAATTGATATTTCCACTCGATCCTATATTTGCACTTACAAACATTTTAATCGTACAAAGTTTAGTGAAACGGGCCCCAGGTTTACAGAGGGTCCACTGTACACACATATATTATATATTCTATCCTGTTCTTCCCACTTTCGTCTTCAATTGTTTTCAGAAAAGACATGCGACCAACGTTCAGCCAGTTGTCGACTCTGATGGGAGATATGTACAGGAAGCTCCAGGGGAGATAACCCAGGCTGCTTGTTATATAGCTTGCCTTTAGTGTATTTGAACCTCATTGATTTGAGTTCTCAGACAGTATCACATGCGTTAAATAGTGTCTGTCTGTTGTAAGAAGCTTTATAAAACACAAAGATCCACAAACCCACTATTCAAACTTTATGTAATTGATTAGTGTATCAAGAAAACAATACAGAGGTGTCGGAAGTGAGGCAGCAGGGGCGGCGATCGCCGCCCCAATAATAAAAGGTGTCTCTGAAGTGCAGCAGAATGCAGTAAATGGCAAATCTTGAATTAGATCCCCCTAGAACTAACTCTAGAAATCTAGAATTAGATCCCCCTAGAACTAACTCTAGAAATCTAGAATTAGATACCCCTGGAACTAACTCTAGAAAACTTGTGTATCATGATCACGCGATTCGACGTGTAGCCCAGGCCCGTACGACGTCAAATCCATCTCATAACACCCGATACTAGAAACACGAATATCAAAACTATTCACGTTTCCAGCATCGGGCATGTGGTTAGCCAGGAGAGCGATTGACGCCAACTTCCATAGGAAAAGTCGCGGGAATACTGGACGAAGGCCGGAAGGCCTCGTCCAGTATTCCCGCGACTTTTCCAAGTTGTAGTACAAAAAAAAAAACCTTCAACCTGACACCAGACTGTTCGCATTTCTAGTATCATGTTGAACAGGGTGAAGACATCCGGATCAAAACAACACATAAATATGTGAATATTTTGAATAACTTTCTACAAAATTATTGAAAGTAATAAAATTACAACATATTTTAGCTTTTAATACATTTCAAACTAAATAATTATGTTTTGTATTAGTTTACGCTATGTGAGAAACTGCGTGCATTGCACATTAGAGAATGTGCAGAATTAGCCGACATGATACTAATTTGAATTGATTCATGTCCCCGAATTTGTTTTAACCCATTTCAAACAGGAGACAGATACATACACCTGTATCAATATTTCAACCATTTCTTATCTATTTTGAGACGGTTCAAATGCGTGGTAACAACATACACTTTCGAGTAGAACTAAAGAAAATATTTATATTTTTTGTTAGAAAATTGGTTAATTTTCAGCATGAAATGGGTTAAATTATAAAATATTGTATAACTCACATCTCTTTATATCAGTATTGTTTATCAGTTATCAATTTTGTTGTATACTTTTCTTTTCCTATTTCATCACTCTACCTTTTGAGAAGGCTGATTATATAGCAGTCATGTTTGTCTGTGTTTCTCTTCTTCCATATATGGATAACGTGTGTATACTGTGTATTAGCAAACTTGTGTCAATACATTTTTATTGGGTCAGTCTCTAATGGCTGTTTTTTATGCCCCTGCCACCGAATGGTGAGGGGGGCCTATAGTGTTACCGGCTTCCGTACGTACGTACGTCTGTCTGGAAACCTTAACGCTCGGGTAAATGGCCTGTATATTATCTGTTTCCTTGTTCGGATCTGTTTCACATTTCACACACACATTGCTCCAGTTGTCCTCTACCGCCCTGTGACAAATCCACATTCGTCCCGCCCCCGCTAAGCCCAGGGTCAAGGTCCCATACTTGGTGCGTTTGAAACCTTAACGCTCGGGTAAATGGCTTATAATTTCTGTTTCCTTGTTTTCAAATGTGTCTCGTTTTCTTTGGCTGCCAGCGGGGGCATTCGTGTGCCAACAGGCCACATTTCTAGTTTAATATACATTTTGTACATGTATTTAGAAAACAAAATATGTTTCAGAGAATATTATAACAATTCCCCTGTGGTGGCATGTTTGCTGTTTAATGATGTTTTTGTCTCACCCACGTCAAATATCTGGAAATAACCAAAAATATAGATGACTAGATGTTACCTTATTGAAACAAATTTGACATGCCATGACAAAAAGCTGCTTAATGGTTTTTTGACCAGCTAACTCTCGGTCCACCTGATACGGACAAATCATCTTCATTAGAGGTATATCAGTTACTTACCAAACTCAATAACTGTGTATGCCATGATCTTTAGCCTATTTCAACAACATTGCAAAGTATACTTTTCTAGCATTGTATACTTTAAGGGAGAAATATTAAATTTTAGGATAAATTTATTATTTTTTATTATACTGAATTTATTACATTATCACAGCCATTTTGGCTGTGATAATGTAATAAATTCAGTATAATAAGTCTGCATACTTTTAATCATCAAATATATGCAGTTGTTAGTTCTATATGAAATACTGCATTTCATGAAAAATAAATGATTACTCCCTCAAAGTATACTTTGCTAGAAAAGTATACTTTGCAATGTTGGTGACATTGGCTACTGATTGTGTGGACACACAGGAGGATCTGTGTCTATACTTGTTCCGAATATATTAAGCTCATTTGTCGCGGCAAGTTAGAAATGTTTTATTATGGCAATGCATGAGCTGCCAGTTCGCCTTTAACAAATTCTGTGATATTTCCTCTGTGTGCAACTGTATGTTCTGCCATATATTAAGTGAGAGAGGTGTATGTAATATTATATCTCTATGTACATACTGTGTATGTATATATATAGTACTTGCATGTTGTCCACAAGTGGGTGGTAGGTGGGAGCATGCGATGGCATTCTGGTATGTGACAGTTGAATTTGGTTATACCTCTTAGGTGAATATTACAATTATTTGTAATCCTATTACTTTTAGGGGAAGTGACTTTGGTGTGGTATGGACCTGGCACCAGGTCATGTTATTCTAATTTCAGGGCTGAATATATTTTAATATTCCGTTTTGATTTTGGGATTTTCCCTAATGCAGTAGGTTAAATACGGGTCGAACCTGTTGGCCCGGCCTTAAATTACCGTAGCTGTTGATAGCCTGTTAAACACCAATAAATAAAATCAAATCTACACAGAATATAAGTTGCTATCATATTGTGCAGCTAGACACAAAATTGCTACCTCGCTGCGATACTGATAACCATATCGTAAGCAACTCGTGTAGCTCATTGTGCAGCTAGTTATGGCAACTGCAACACACACAATGCCCCTGTTATTAGTTTGTTGACTTTAAATGGCATCAAGCAATGACCCAGTAGACGAGTATTATAGAGAAACCTCGACTATCTATTAGAAGGTTTGTCTATGTTGTGTTTGAAATTCTGAAACCAATGCTCTTTTTCTGTCACCATATAGAGTGGGTGGCAGGTGGGAGCATGTGATGGGTAATTTAACGATCGGGTTCATCCTTACCGGAATCCCGACTGGAGACCTGGTTTGGCCCTCACATACGTCTTTGGCATATTCTATGTGACAGTTGAATCTGGTTATACCCCTTATGTGAGTATTACGATATACGATACACTTTGGTGTGGTATGGACCTGGCACCAGGTCAGGTTATTCTAATTTCAGGGCTGAATATATTTGTTCTCGATGTACATATTCCGTTCTGATTTTGGGATTTTTCCCCCAATGCAGCAGGTTAAAATGGGATCGAACCCGTTTGCCCGGCTTTACATGACCTTAGCTGTTGATAGGCCGTTAAACACTAATAAACAATTATACTAATAACAGTCAATTTAAATTTGCTGCTGTGTTAGTCCACACATTCCATTTGGTAATTGTTTCTAGATACATCGTATGTGTATGTATAATATGTATATACAATCATAGTACTGTCTTATTGTCACTTTGTAAAATTTTAATTGCTTGTCCTTTAATCAGGTAGCTTTATCATAGTAGGAACATTGTAACCATATATTTACACCTTCTATAAATTCATAATGCAAACGCCCATTCGAGGTATTGCGTTTACATCCCAATACCATACATTAGACACATTAGACACAAAATGACGTAAAACAAGAATGTTGTTAATTTTAACGCCATCGTTGGTTATCTACATTATTGAAACTATCAGAAAATTCAGTGTAAATATAAGTAATACAACCATGGGCTGTAGCGTTTACTGGGGTGTACAATACATTTGGTCTGTTTAAAGTTTGC